>CAUDMG010000100.1:522500-755000 GCA_958450375.1 Homarus gammarus | reverse complement strand
CAGCTAGACTAGACAGAGACAGACAGCTAGACTAGACAGAGACAGACAGACAGACAGACAGACAGACAGGCCAACGTCGCTAATAAGTAGTTCTCAATAGCTCTTTGTTTACCCCGAGACAGAAGTGAAGGAGTTTACTCTTGTGACGGGAGACTTGGAGTTGTTTATACCAGGGTTGTTTATACCAGTGTTGTTTATACCAGTGTTGTTGTAGTGGAGTGAGAACCCATCAAAGTGTTCTTCTAACCTAACCTAACCTAACCTAACCAAACCTAACCTAACCTAACCTAACCAAACATAACCTAACCTAACCAAACATAACCTAACCTAACCTTTAACCTACGTTTCTACTATTGATCTGTTAAGTAATTACTATAAACGTTTTTTTTTATTAAATTTTTTGTCTAATGTGACAGTCATCCAGTAACATTGAAGACTGTAATTGTTTGTCTGTGTTTTATTCACTGAAGGACGTTATTATTACAGTCATAACAGCTTCAATTCTCCAAATGACTAATGAATAACGCCATATAAATTTGTATAGTTTATATACCTGTATACCTCCCACTATATAAATTATTTCAGTAAAGGCACTGTAGAAAAAAATATATATATAGTTTTAGAGAAAAGTTTAAACCCCCAAAGCAGAAAAGATTAAAAATTAGGTGGAGAGAAGGAGAAGAGGAAGAGATAAAATGTTTCTCTCATGATTTTTGAAGAGGTTCTCACAGCAAGTGTCGACCATCAAAACAGTCAGACACACGCAGGTAAATTTTTCTTCTTCAGCTGGTTACTAAGAAGCGTGTTTTTTGTGCCCTGTATAATGAGAGTCGAGTCTCGGCAAATACGAGAGGGTGAAAATATACCAGAAATGACTGTGTGAAAGTGTGTGTCTGTCTGTTTGTCTTTCGTGCTAAGTTGTAGGTTAGGTTAGGTTAGGTTCAGGTTTGCTTCTCCTCCCCTGCCTCCCGTTTCTTGTCTCCCCTCCCCTGCCTTTCCTCCCCTACCTCCCATTTTCATCTCTCTCCTCCCCTGCTTCCCCTACCCTACATCCCTCTCCTGCCTCCCCCCCCCTGCCTCCCCCACCTCCTCTCCACATCTCTCCTTCTCCACCCCTCCCTACCTCCCCACCACCCCTCCCCACCTCCCGTCGTCAGCTTCCCTCCCCTACCTCCCCACCCACCTCCCTCCCCAACATCCACCAGCCCACCACAGATGAATTAAATTACTATAAGGAAAATATCGCTATTATAATTACCAAAGTTTGTTTTAAAATATCGAAAAATATAATTTGAAATCAGATCTAACACTTGGACCTATGTTAATATGTAAACAAATCAGTAAATGTATTTGTATCATAACCGCTCATATATTTGATTATTACACACCTTTTGTTATGAAATTACTAAACATCTGGATACTTTACACGAAACAAAAAAAAATATTGTAATATTCCTTGAAAGGCCCTATTTTTGTTCTGACTAAAGCCGGAGTCTTAACATAAAAACAAGTAATATCCCACAACAAAAATATCGTAATTCCCTCGACTATTACCGGAGTTTTCCTACAAAAGTTGACGGGAACTTTTCGTGCGTAAATCGGAGTTGCCCATACAAGAGTAGAGATGATTTTTGCCAACATCTGAATGTATTATGTGTGGTGTTGTACGTGGTGATAGTGGTGTTGTACGTGGTGATAGTGGTGTTGTACGTGGTGATAGTGGTATTATATGTGGTGATAGTGGTGTTGTACGTGGTGATAGTGGTATTATATGTGGTGATAGTGGTGTTGTTCGTGGTGATAGTGGTGTTATACGTGGTGATAGTGGTGTTGTTCGTGGTGATAGTGGTGTTATACGTGGTGATAGTGATGTTATATGTGGTGATTGTGATGGTGTTGTCCGTGGTGATAGTGATGATGGTGTTGTCCGTGGTGATGGTGATGATGGTGTTGCCCGTGGTGATAGTGATGATGGCATTATACGTGGTGATGGTGGTGGTGTATGTACATTAGAACACCAGAACTATGTGTACGTTACCTTGTAATAATAATAAAATATTAATAATAATAAACGGTTTATTAATAGAGTTGCAGCCGGTGGCTGAAAATATACAGACTTACATTTGATATAGACATAATGATATAATATGCGTTGACTGCATTTCCAGGGCTGTACAGTACATAAATCAGAAGTTGTTTATTATTTTAGCAATGGATGGGATGGTGCTGTTCTTATATCTATCGGTGCAGGCTCTTATGGGCTGAATTTTGTTGTAGTGGCGGACTGTGCGAGGTGGGTGGGGGGCTGCAGGTGGCAGGAGGTGGCGATGACGAGGGTGGTGCATTAGTTGGCTGGCAAACCTTTCCAGTGCTTGGTGGTGGAGGTCACTGAGGGATGGCATTTCCAGGGTGGAGAGAGAGTTGATGTAGCAGGAGTATTTGTGAGTATATGTGTAAACATTAAAAAAAACAGAACTATGTGTACGTCCACTTGAGTGTGTGTGTGCGAGTATACATATATAAGCGAGAACTCCTCTGTGTGTGTGTGTGTGCGCGTGCGCGTGCGTGCGTGCGTGTGTGTGCGTGCGTGCAGAATCAATTAAATGCTAATGAAGTGATTAGAAGAGTGAGATAAGTGTTCGATGGAATTGGCAATTTAGGTGTGGGCGAGGAAGGAAGGTGGCGCGGGTGTGGGTACTGGTGTGGATGTAGTTGTGGATGTGGGTACGAGTGTGGGTGTAGGGTAGGTGTTGGCGCGGGTGTGGGTACTGGTGTGGATGTAGTTGTGAATGTGGGTACGAGTGTGGGTGCGGGTGTGGGTACTGGTGTGGATGTGGGTTTGGGTGTAAGTGTGGATGTGAGTGTAGATGTGGATGTGAGTGTAGTTGTGGATGTGGGTTCGGGTGTAGGTACAGGTGTAAGTATGGGTGTGAGTGCGGGTGTGGATCTGGGTGTGGGTGTAAATGTGGATGTGGTAGTCAAACTATTTTTGCCAGATGTTAGAAAAATTCAATATCCGAGCATTTTTTTCCTTTTAGATCCTGTCTTTCTTAGCACACACACACACACACACCCAGAGGCGAGTTTCATTCACAGCATCTGTCCTACCTGAAACATTTACATTCCCTCCTCTCAGCTTTTCACCTTGTAGCTTTAGACTATCTTCTACCCAATGGAGAAATGTCATGCAGTGGTGAACAAACTCGAGGCTGTTATTCAGGAGGAACAAACGGCCAGGTAGTGAAACGAGGTGCGGGGGGGGGGGGGGGGGGCCCCATGAACGTTGTACACCTGTCGCAAACACCAAGAGAATCACGTCTTTTTAGTCCAATGTATTCGTGTTTCTTCCTGTGTGTGTGTGTGTGTGTGTGTGTGTGGCTGAATCTTTTCTTGCCATTGTGGTCATTTGTGTGTTTATTGTCTTCTTGCTTGTGTGGCTTTTATATCCCCCCTTCCCTCTCCCCCCTCACCCCTCCCCCCCTCCCCCCTCCCCCCTCCCCAGCCACAGCTTTTCATCGTCTTGTTTGGTGTTGTTGTTGTTGTTGTTGTTGTTCTCTATTTCCACAATTGTTTTCTTTTTTATACTCAACTTTTTTAATATCTTCTTCAAATACATTTCCCCGTTTTATTCTTTGTCACTCTCTCTCTCTCTCTCTCTCTCTCTCTCTCTCTCTCTCTCTCTCTCTCTCTCTCTCTCTCTCTCTCTCTCTCTCTCGTTAACACTCCATGTTCCTAACCTAACCTAACCTAACCTAACCTAACCTAACTCGCTATATTCTCATACAGACAAATAAGAGAAAAAAAACAACTTTATCCCATGAATTTTTTTGAGAATCGGAACCGAGTTGAGGGAGAGGAGAGGAGGAACGCGTACATGGAAGGGAGGATTGTGTACATGGTGTATGCATGTGTACATGTCCAGTAACAGGGACGCGCACAGCCGGCAACCAGTGTCAGTGAGGGAGGGCGTGTAGACAACAGGCTGAGGAGAGGGGGTGAAGGAGGAGGGGGAGGGGGAAGAGACACACCTGTGCACCACCGAATCATCTCCAGGTATAAATGCATCTCCATTGATCATATCTCACACACACACACACACACACACACACACACACACACATGTAACTGTATATTTTCAGCCTTCTGGCTGCCAAGCTCTTTCAATAAACCGTTAATTATTATTATTATTATTATTATTATTTATTTATTTATTTTTTTATTGTCGAACGTAACTCAATCATCACGTAACAGTTTAATATGACGGAAGTATATAACATGCAAGAACAGCAATGAGAAAATCAATTATATTTCTTAGTAAATGAAGCCAATTAAGTAGGTAACCAGTGTTGATACATAATTAATAGTGAGAAGCTTAATTTTTATGGTAATATTTAGTTTTACCGTTTGAGGGGACGGGTGTGTCGCTAACTCACAACTCAGAGGACTTTTAAATGTTAATTGGAGATGTTATTCGATTTTAATTTATTGCTAATGTCAGTTGTAATTAGTGGTGTGTGGTGCACGCACATACAGCCATACAGACATGCATACAGCCATACAGACATAGACATACAGGCATACAGACATAGACATACAGCCATACAGACATACAGCCATACAGACATAGACATACAGCCATACAGCCATACAGACATACAGCCATACCGACATACAGACATACAGCCATACAAACATACAGACATACAGCCATGCAGCTATACGGACACACAGCCATACAGACACACAGCCATACAGACATACAGCCATACAGACATACAGCCATACGGACATACAGCCATACAGACATACAGCCATACGGACATACAGCCATACAGCCATACGGACATACAGACATACAGCCATACAGACATACAGACATACAGCCATACAGCTATACAGACATACAGCCATACAGACATACAGCCATACAGCCATACGGACATACAGCCATACAGACATACAGCCATACAGCCATACAGACATACAGCCATACGGACATACAGCCATACGGACATACAGCCATACAGCCATACGGACATACAGCCATACAGACATACAGCCATACGGACATACAGCCATACAGACATACAGACACACAGCCATACAAACATACAGCCATACGGACATACAGCCATACAGCCATACAGACATACAGCCATACAAACATACGGACATACAGCCATACAGACATAATGGACGGCCGAAGGCTAACAATGATACCTGGTTTTAAATTACCTATCAAAACCTTTATAAGTTCTTGTCTAGTATGAGGGCCCGGATGTAGTGGCCAGTTCCCTGACCTTTAAAGGTCTCAAGTATTAGCAACTTTAACAACAACTTCGGTAAATGTTACAACACGTCATCTTACAACCGGTGACGTCACACTCAGGACACTGTGTCTCTCGGTAAGAAATCAATAAATGTCTTCAGTCGTGTTTCTCTTGAAGCTCAGGAACAACACGTGTCTAAATATTTGACTTTCAGCAACGAGCAAATCAACGCTGAGGAAATCATAACCAAAAGCATGTCTTGCCAGAGTGTCCCAGACGACAGACAAGTGTGTGTGTGTATGTGTAGTAATAATAATAATAATAATAATAATATACAGTTACATAATTGGGGAATGGGTCTCTTGATTGACAAATGACATACAAGTAACATAAGTGATACAAATATGATATATAATAACAAGGTGGGGAGAAGGTTATACTACAGGGCATTTCAACACAGTGACTGCGCAAAAAGGTAAGATTGACTGGGAGTGAATACACTGGTTGATTACAAGTTATTGATAATTTTTACAATGGTTGGGACTGGGCTGTTCTTATAGCTATCAGTTCGTGCTCGTATGGGCTGGATGCGGTTGTGGTATCGAACAGCAATTCGCGGACGAGGGATCTCGGGTGGCAGTAGGAACCGGTGTCGTGGATGATGCAGAAACTTCTCACCAACATTGCAGATGAGGTCGTGGTGATGGTCAGTGAGAGCCGAGAGGGTCAGTGTGTTGAGCGCTTCTTGATATGTGGAGCAGGAAGGGGATAGAATAATCTTGCATGCCCTATTTTGCACTTTTGGGTGTTTACGTTGTGTGGCATTTAGGGAAGAAGACCAGGCAGCATAGGTGAGCTTAGGAAGTATAAATGTTGAGTAAACACTGTGCTCGGGCGCAGGAACTCCAAGGGACTTGAGTCGGAGGAGGAGGTGGAGACGAAAGCTGGAGGAGTTGACAACTTCACTGACGTGTGTTTTCCAATTTAGTTTGTTGTCTATAGTGACGCCGAGGAGCTTAGTGGAGTCCACAACCTGCAGTGTGTTGGGGCCCAAAGTAATGGAAGAAGGTGGGACAACGTCGGAGGAGAGGTTGATGTGCATAACCATGGTCTTGGTATGATTGTTGGTGGCCCAATTTTGGAGACTCTTCAATGAGTCCTGGAAGGCGGTTCAGTCGGGAGCCGAGTTGTTGACACTGATCCCAATGGTGGAGTCGTCGACATATTTCCAGCCAGCAGGGGTTTCTCTTAGGAAATCACTGATAAGCATAAGGAAGCAGAGCGGTCCCATCTTGGTGCCTTGGGGGACACCACAGGTGTGTAACTGAAAAGTGGAGACAGCCCCTCGGAAGCGTACGTCTTGGCGTCGGTCACTAATGAAGTCTGTAAGCCATGGTATAAGACTTCTTCGAAACCCGAGGTCGATAGCTTTGTTGATGATTAAATTGTGGTCAACCAGGTCAAAAGCATTGGTGAGGTCAATGAAGGCGACAGCCACAGACGTTTTTCGTTTTCCAGATGGCGGTGTGTGTGTATGCGCGTGTGCGTGTGTGTGCGTGTGTGTGCGTGTTTGTGTGCGTGTGTGTGCATGTTGTGTGTGTGTGTGTGTGTGTGTGTGTGTGTGATAGGTAAACATGAACGGCCTTACCACATATGCTCAACTTTAAACCAGAACATAAACTGTTGTGGCCGGTCTCCACAACACTCCCGGAGCTTCATGCTTTATGTATTAATCCTGTGGCAGCTAAATAAAAGTCACAGGGAACGAATTCCGGAACTTTAAGGAACAATTTACTAAGTATAGCGACACCTGTTACTCAGAGTTAAGTAACATAGAATCATCATCCAAACAACTACTTTTAATTTTTAATGACATTAATGTAGTCGGGAAATTTTCAGCAATAGGAAATATTTACAGAATAATACAGTAGATCAGTTTGGCAGACATTTTGCTGAATAATTTGACTAATAGAGTTGATTTTTGAATCATACATCAGTTAAATACAGCGACTAGAACCTCTGTGGTAACGTGTGATCAAAGAATGTTCACTAGAGGCTGAACAACAGCAAATAATCCCACAGAATGACGAACGTGCAGAGGTTACCGTGTCAATTACCTCGGCAGTCGTTCACAGTTCAATGGTCTTATACACGTTGAAAAACTCAATCACACCAGTCGTTCTATAATACAGAAGCCGCGCAAAGGGCACACTCGGACGGAGATGGAGACATTTGTGCCACGCTGATTTGTTCATCGCTGTCGACACTAGCGGGTAGAAGGTCAGAGATCAGATGAAAGTTACTGCGCTGTGTTGTGTGTCTGCTAAATTGTGTTTGTTTTAGTGTTGTTTAGTACGTTTTTCATAGTAGTAGTAGAAGTAATAGTAGTAGTAGTAATGAGTAGGGTGAATAACTATAGTAGTAATAATAAGTTATGATAGTAACAGTTTTATTATTATTGTAGTAGTAGTAAGAGCAGTAACAGTAGTAGTGGTGACGGTAGGAGTAGTAGTACTAGGGGTAGTAATAGTAGTAGTAGTAGTAATAGCAGTTGTAGTAATGATAGTAGTAGTATTAACAGTAGTAACAATAATAGTAGCACTGATAGAGGCCACGTTAGTAAAATAAACTGATAGTAGAAGTAGTAGTAGTAGTAGTAGTAGTAGTAGTAGTAGTAGTATAGTAGGATATTTAATTTTAAGGTAATAAAATGGCGGCGAAGGTATGGCTATTGGGGGGAGGATGGAGGCCACGTTTAAAAAAAAGTAGTAGTAGTAGTAGTGGTAATTAACAATAGTAACAGTAAGATAAACTACACAACAAGATGAACAGCGTTAAAGATAAGACACGTTGATAATCAGGTCAACTTATTAGTAATTTGTGTCAGGTGAAGTACACAAACGACAGTCATTTATTTAATACCACAACAAGTCTCTACCACTGTTATGGATTTGTTACCGATGTTAGATAATTATAATCCCCCCAAACACTCATCTTTATATTTCTCTATCTTCATTATTCTTTCCCATAAATTCTGAATGTTATTTTTACTCCTCGTAATCTTGTCCCATTTCTCTCCTCAAATTCTCATCCTTATTTTGCATCCATTCGTTAAAGGAAGCTCCCAAATCTTCACTATCTGGCTTGCAAAATTGACGAGGTTTCCAAGTTTGTTTGCATATTCACTTTCTGTCAACAAAATTCATGATATGCAGATAGGCATTTCAGCTCTCCCAAGCAAGTTACTGCTAGCACAGATTGTCAGACAGCAAAAGTTGTAAAAAAAAATAATAACTGCGTTTAGTTGCATCGTCATTAAAAGAAACATGACACTATTCATAATCGTGTGTGGAAATTTCGTTACTTGGGGGGGAAAGAGGAGAATTAGGGAGGCGGAACTGACGTGAATCTTTGAATTTGTGGGACGAATGAGAAGGAAATTTAGATAGTTAGGCGCCTCTTCGGGACACTGAGCCGACAGGTATTAAGTGACTCGAGAATCACCACACAACTCACCTTTCGTGTTTCACTTTACTTTATTATTGTTCTGGATACAAACACACGTAAACAAATACATATGACACAAACAAGAACACCAGACTCAAGCAAGAACATAAAACCAATAAGAACGCGAGAAACAAGAACACAACACAGGCAGGATCTGGGTATCTGAACATGTGTGTGTGGGTGGGTGTGGGTGGGTGTGTGTGGGTGGGTGGGGGGGGTGGATGTGTGTGTGTGTCATGGTCCAGAGCAACAATAGAAAAGATATTGACGGGCCAGATGTTGTGTGCGATGGTTGGGACTGACACAGCGTGACCTGTCCGATAGCCCTAAAGTCACTGTCTTCCTCTTGTTGGTCACTATCCCTTAAGCTGACACTTTCTCTTGTCACTGCCCCCGAGAATAGACCATCCCCAGTCACTGTTATCGAGAATGGACACTTTCCAGTCACTGTTATCGAGAATGGACACTTTCCAGTCACTGTCCCCGAGGTAACATAGTTTCCCCTGACTCCTGAGGTGAGGCAGCCAGTAATATTTATCTGAGGTTAGCTGGACATATGTCATAGGTTAGCCTAATACGAGCAGTCTTACCCACAGAGTAAAAGAACTCGCTTAAAAATGACGACCAACTATTGCTGTTGCTGGTGGACAGGTCAATGTCTTAAGGAGACTGACCTGACCTGACCTGACCTGACCTGACCTGGTATAGTGTCAACCGAAAAGCGAAAAAAGAGTGAAAACCATTATTTGTGAATGACTGTCACTTTCGAAGCCACGACTTGAAGCCTTCGCACTCGAGATGTCGTACTCAAGGTGAAAATGACAGGTTTCTAAGGAGTAGTTTGGAGATATGTTACCAGAAATTTCATCCGGTATCTTAAAGAAAATATATTGTACTTAAGGGAATCGTAACTTCATAAGGGACTTGATGCTTCGGTCAATACAGTGATGGTCTGCCTGGTTCCAAGGTGGTAGGCATCTAAGTGACTGACTTAAACTAAACACAAAGGTAATGTCCAAAATTACATAGAATTCTCAGGTGAGATTCTACCAGCTGGCCTCCCTTAACACTGGTTAGGAAACAGTATTATCGCGCGTGTGTGTGTGTGTGTGAAACAATGTGCACACAGTAGCAGTGGTTGTTAGTCAGTAACCTAAGATAATATTGTGACCACAAGGTCGTCCCCACAAAGCTCTTTGCTGCCGCTGTTTACTCAAGCTGATGGATTTGTTCTGGGCCACATGCGGGCCACACACCATCACCACACCACCTCCACCACACCACCTCCACTACCACCACACCACCTCCACCACACCACCTCCACTACCACCACACCATCACCATCACCACACCACCACCATCACCACCACCACACCACCATCACCACCACCACCACCACACCACCATTACCACCACCACCACATCACCACCACCACCACACTACCATCACCACCACCACACTACCATCACCACCATCACCACACACCACCACACCACCACACCACCACCATCATACTACAATCACACTACCACTTCCACACCTCCACCACCACCACACCACCACCACCACCACCACCACCACCACACCACCATTACCACCACCACCACACCACCTCCACCACCACCACACTACCATCACCACCATCACCACTGTACCACAACACCACCACACCACCACCATCATACTACAATCACACTACCACTTCCACACCTCCACCACCACCACACCACCTCCACCACACCACCTCCACCACCACCACCACACCACCATCACCACCACCACCACCACCACCACCATTACCACCACCACCACCACCACCACCACCACACCACCACCATCATACTTCAATCACACTACCACTTCCACACCTCCACCACCACCACCTCCACCACCACCACACCATCACCACACCACCACCATCACCACCACCACACCACCATCACCACCACACCACCATTACCACCACCACCACCACACCACCACCACCACACTACCACAACACAACCACCTCCATCACACTACACTACTTCCACCACCACCACTTCCAAAAATTTTCCAAATTTTTTCCAAAAATTTCCAGAAATTTTTTGTCTCGGGAAATTTTTGGAAAATCTGGGGAAATTTCCAAAAATAAAAAAAAATAAATAAAAAATTGCAGGTCTCAATTGTTTCTCTTCTTATTGACAACACAGTATACATATATTTTTTCTCACTTTTTATTTATTTTTTTTTAATTTTTGCATTTCATTATGGTTCTTTACTATTATTATTATTATTATCATTATTACTACATTTTCGCCCCCCAGGCCCTATGTGGGTCAGTGACCTGTGCCCGGGTGGACTAATCCCCGTAAAAAAAAAAAAATGTCCTCCCACATGAAGTTGAAAAAAGTGTGTGTTGAACTCTGTGCCGTGGGGGGGGGGGGGGGGGGGGGTGTTGTTGTTTCAGCTGCTCCAATTATTTATTAATAAATTTCTTGAGTTGTTTTATTTGATTATTTAAGGAGTTAGATCTGTGCAACTGCAACTCCCTGATGAGTTTTTTTCTTAAGATTAAAATACATCAACAAGTTTCGTGTAAGATATAGATGTTGTGAAGAGTTAAACTGAGGCTGAAAAGACTGAATAAATTATATAAAACAACAGCGACTGAGAGGAGGAGCTGTAACCTAAGTGACCTTAATCCTTAACATTAAATGGCTGACCTTGGTTGTGAGGGGCGGCCACCAGTCTGATGTCTGTATGTCTTTCGTGTCCTGCATGAAGACATTTCCGTGAGTCCCAACATTAGACGATCCTCAAGCTGCCTCCAAGTGTCCACCGGGGAAACACCAAACTGTCCACCAATACATTAAAGCTGTGTTGGTGAGTCAGACCTGCGGCTACATTATTAAAATAAGTGCCAACAAATACATAATCTCTATATCATTACTGTGTATATTACCACCGCTGTATGATTAAAACCGTGGTGGACCTAGGGACACATTATATATATACTGATGGTGTATATCAATGTGTATATGATATGTATTACCTTCACGTATGTATATTTTCTATAAATTTCATTATCCTCTGATCACCTCACAGTAATCTCTCTTGGTCGACTAATGAGACACTTTTTTCCTCTTAATGACAAACATTTTCTTGCAATTGTATCTGGTGGCTAGACATGACCTGACCCTTGGCTCATGGCACTCAGCAGTTAGTGGGTTCATGGCACTCAGCAGTTAGTGGGTTCATGGCACTCAGCAGCTAGTAGGTTCATGGTACTCAGCAGCTAGTGGGTTCATGGCACTCGGCAGCTAGTAGGTTCATGGCACTCAGCAGCTAGTATGTTCATGGCACTCAGCAGCTAGCGGTTCATGGCACTCAGCAGCTAGTGGGTTCATGGCACTCGGCAGCTAGTAGGTTAATGGTACTCAGCAGCTAGTAGGTTCATGGCACTCAGCAGCTAGTGGGTTCATGGCACTCAGCAGCTAGTGGGTTCATGGCACTCAGCAGCTAGTAGGTTCATGGCACTCAGCAGCTAGTAGGTTCATGGCACTCAGCAGCTAGTAGGTTCATGGCACTCAGCAGCTAGTGGTTCATGGCACTCAGCAGCTAGTAGGTTCATGGCACTCAGCAGCTAGCGGGCTACTCCACCACCATTATTAGTGAGTGCCCAAGGGTTATTGTATAAATAAAGGAAACCTAACCTAACCCACACAGTCACCACACACTGTAAACAGAATAGTAAACAGCCCATAACACCAGCCACATGCGTCACAGTCACAGGTATTTATGAAGTAAACAATGAGGTGTTTTTTTTTGTCTACAGTTTGTGTTTTGTTTGAAGATTATCACTCAGTCGTAGAAGTTTTGGGGGAAGTATGGTCATGGTTCTCTCCGTCCGTCCGTTCATTTCTCTGTCTGTCCGTTCAACCGATCGTCCGTCTGTCTGTCTATGTACAAATGGATTCATCTGTTTGACGCATTGTAAGTAAACATCACACAAAGGGCCCGTTGATGTTTATCGATTCTGTTCTTGGAGTGATCTCTCTCTCTCTCTCTCTCTCTCTCTCTCTCTCTCTCATATAATGGTAGCTCCTGTGTATATATTGATATCTTATGGACATAGTAATAATAATAATAATAATGATGCAAAATTGACTAAATAGATAATAGTGAACGTGTAAAGGTAAGTGGCGAGGGTGAGGTGGATGAGAGGAAGGAGAATTAATAGCGAGAAGCATTTAATAAGAGTGGTGTCCATGTGAAAGGAAGGAGGGAAGAGAAGAGATGATAATTGGATGGTATAGGAATAAATGAGAAGAGACGTGTGTGTATGTGTGTGTGTGTGTGTGTGTGTGTGATGATGATGTTTGTGATAAATAATGATGTTATTGATAGGTTATTTAAGTGATGGTTAGCGTGAATGATGTATAATGATATGAATGGTGTCAGTAGCGGAGGGGGACAAATGGGAGGTGGGTTATACAAAATAAAAGTTGTCAGGGTTAAATTAGTACAGGTATGGTACAGGTGTTTGGGCAGGTGAGGATTTATTTTTCTTAGTGGGTCAGTTAGTTTAATTTAGTCAGTCAGTCAGTTAGTCTTCTAGTTAGTCAGTCTCCAAGTCAGTCAGTCTCCCAGTCAGTTAGTCTCCCAGTCACGCAGTCAGTCTCCCAGTCACTTAGCCAGTCAGTCTGTCAGTCACTTTGCCATTAGCCAGTCAGCCAGTTAGTCAGTCAGTCAGCCAGCCAGTCAGTCAACCAGTCAAAAAAATCGTTCATTGGGCTAACAAACACAGCCACAAATCAGGATAATTAATTGTGGCTTCGAAAAAATATAATAAAACTGAAATTATACAAAATATTATTCAAGAAGCCCTACCCCTCCCCACTACCCCCTCCCCTTACCCCCCATCCCTCCCCCTCCCCTACCTCCCCCCCCCCCTTCCCCACGCTTGACCTTGGCATTGAATAATATGAATAAAAAAAATACATTTCCTGGTATTAATAATAATCGATTGTTTGAACGTTTGAAGGCAATACACTCAAACGTACATTACTTAAGATATAATGAGACCTGATAAAACATTTTTGACACAGTTCGAGATTTTTTCATACATTTTTCACAAAGTTATGAATAAAATTATACGTAGAGGTTTATTAAAGGGGGAAATAGCGTGGTTAGAGAGGAGAATAAGTGAATTAATGATGAAGTATAGTGTATGAAGGAGAAATTGAAGAACAAATGTATGAAAGAATGAAGAATGAACATATAAAAGAAAGAATGAAGAAGAAAAAGAAACACACAACGAACGACTCAGTTGGATGATTGAAGACGACCCACTACACTGCATCATCACAAAATAATACCGTGACCTCGACTAAACTACCCTGTTGTTTACCCCCAGTAAGAGAGACAAAGAGACAAAATACATGTGACATAGATAATTGAGTTTAAGGAAGAGTGGCAGCCTCTCTACGCTCGAGTCTAAGCAACATCCTGGAGGTGATACTTGGCCTTGAAGGAGTAGGAGGGGGGAGTGTTGTGTTAGGTGGGACACTCTCTTGACGTGTTGGTTGATGTTGTTGATGTATTAAGAGCACATCAGTAACGAAGGTCTTTGTGTGTATGATGTTATGATGATGTATTAAGTGCGCCTCAACAACTACTGAGGTCTTAGAATGTATAATGTTGTTTTGTTTTGATGTATTAACTGCGGTTTTGGTTGTACTAGTGGAAGTCGTCTTAACTGGGGAGGGGGGGGGGTGAGGGTCTTGAGGAACAGGGTGAGAGGTGAGAGACTACACTATGTAAACACACAGTTACTGGATTACTACTAAACCTATAATGGTTGTGAAGGGGGGGGGGGGGGCTGTGTTGTGCGCCTATGTCAACACACAGACACACATACCTCTCTCTCTCTCTCTCTCTCTCCACAACAGGTAGTGCCAGTACATTCTCCACAACAGGTAGTGCCAGTACATAACGCATATATCTAATTTTACCTGTAACTTAATTAGCAACCAGGTAGTGTACATTCAACAGGTAGGAAGGTAATCGTTGTACATAATGTGATGCGGACACAGGTGACGGTAATTATCTACCTGATCAACAGCAGGTACAACAGGTAGCCCACATAATAACACAGCCTAATGGTCACGAACCACTGAATATTCCCGCTGTCAGAGTGAACCTATTTGGGACGCGCTTCGGGTTGAAAAAGAATAAAACAATGCAATATTCACATCCAGCTATAACATATGGTAATGGCTCTCCTGACACTAGTGGAAGCTGATGGACACTCATTCATTAGTGTCGTTTAGTCGGTTATGTGTCTCATGGTCGTATTGTGTCGGGTGTCCAGAGTGGCAGCCCGACCACACCGACCTGTCGCTCTCTCACACACGGCTACCGACCATCACTGGGTACTGTCACAGATTAAAACGAAAAGAGTTCTAAAAGAATTACCTGGTGTTGATGTTACCTGTAATTAATATACATGGAAGTGATTTTAATACAAATATATACAGGTAATACGATAAAAATGCTTGGCGATCGTTCGTATGTCGTAACAAATGTATTGAGAAATACAAACTCTACAAATAATAATAATAATAATAATAATAATAATAATAATAATAATAATATTAATAAAGATGATGGCGCCGGCGGTGTTGTGTGTGTGTGTGCGTCAGATATTGTGTGTGTAGTGCTGTGTGGCTGCTATTGTGTACATCAGGTTTAACTGTGTGATATTTGCTGTGTACGTGTTAGTTTTGATTTACCTAAAAGCACAAGTTAATGACATTTTATGCTTTTTGACAATCATTTTAAAAATTCCGTATTGTGTGTAAGTTAAGGAGAGAGATTTATGTTTATACTGTGTGTGTGCGTGTGTGTATATATGTGTGTGTGTGTGTGTGTGTTGTGTGTGTGTGTTGTGTGTTGTGTGTGTGTTGTGTGTTGTGTGTGTGTGTGTGTGTGTGTGTGTGTGTGTGTGTGTGTGTTGTGTGTGTGTGTGTGTGTTGTGTGTGTGTGTGTGTTGTGTGTGTGTGTGTGTGTGTGTGTGTGTGTGTGTGTGTGTGTGTGTGAGAGATACAGTATAATGGTCACTGAGCGTCAGGTGATGCCCCGTCATCTCGCTGACAACAAGGTCACTGCCTCCTGATGGGGGAATAAAGGTCATGTTTTATGTCCACCTTTATTGGGGGAGGAGGCCACCACACCTGGGGTAGGAGGCCACCACACCTGGGGTAGGAGGCCACCACACCTGGGGTAGGAGGCCACTACACCTGGGGGAGGAGGCCACCACACCTGGGGTAGGAGGCCACTACACCTGGGGGAGGAGGAGGCCACTACACCTGGGGAGGAGGCCACTACGCCTGGGGGAGGAGGCCACCACACCTGGGGGAGGAGGCCACTACACCTGGGGGAGGAGGCCACTACACCTGGGGGAGGAGGCCACTACATCTGGGGGGGGCCACCACACCTGGGGGAGGAGGCCACCACACCTGGGGGAGGAGGCCACTACACCTGGGGGAGGAGGCCACTACACCTGGGGGAGGAGGCCACTACACCTGGGGGAGGAGGCCACCACACCTGGGGGAGGAGGCCACCACACCTGGGGGAGGAGGCCACTACACCTGGGGGAGGAGGCCACTACACCTGGGGGAGGGGGATTTTATTGTTACTTGTTGATGTTTTGTTCACACTCCCTCACGTTCACACTCCCTTACGTTCACACCTCCCTCACGTTCACACCTCCCTCACGTTCACACCTTCCTTACGTTCACACCTCCGTCACGTTCACACTCCCTCACGTTCACACTCCCTTACGTTCACACTCCCTTACGTTCACACCTCCCTCACGTTCACACTCCCTCACGTTCACACTCCCTCGCGTTCACACCTTCCTCACGTTCACACTCCCTCACGTTCACACCTCCCTCACGTTCACACCTCCCTCACGTTCACACTCCCTCACGTTCACACTCCCTCGCGTTCACACCTTCCTCACGTTCACACTCCCTCACGTTCACACCTCCCTCACGTTCACACCTCCCTCACGTTCACACTCCCTCACGTTCACACTCCTCACGTTCACACCTCCCTCACGTTTACACCTCCTTTACGTTCACACCTCCCTCACGTTTACATTCCCTCACGTTCACACTACCTCACGTTCACACTACCTCACGTTCACACTCCCTCACCTCTACTTGTTTGCCGACTTTTTATTACACTGTTCCTATTGTTATCTTTTTCGTTATATATTTTGTAAGTGGTCTTATGTTAATCAAGGTCTTATATATAGTGAAACCTCCTTCTAACGGACTATATAGAGAGGTTAGTCCGTTAGATCGAAGTCCGCTATATATGAAACCACCTTCTAACGGACTAGGTAAGGTTAGTTCGTTATATGGAGGTTTTACTGGGAATATAGCCTTATGGTTATTTATGGCATCAAAGTAACAATTGTTGGTACCTGGTGTTAAGAAACCCGATTTACACACACACACACACACACACACACACACACACATTCTTTCATCTTATTTTTCCTACGGCTCAATAATGAAGATAATTAAGATTTCTTTTGTGTCTGATTTTACTCTGATGGACCAATTATATAGTTTAGATTTAAAAGGATGATCATTAATGTTTCTTGATTATATACAGGATAAAAATTACGTAAAATACTATTATATTCTGGTACTGTAAACACTTAACAATTATCACAAGTTGTTAAGAATAATTTATAATATTTCTGTGGCAGGTTGACCATACAACGAGGCCAAGTTTACATACAAGGTTACATATAAGGCTCGATCCCACGGTCAGGGAATGATGTAAAATCTCTATCCCACGGCCAGGGAATGATGTAAAGTCTTATACCACGGCCAGGGAATGATGTAAAGTCTTATACCACGGCCAGGAAATGATGTAAAGTCTTATACCACGGTCAGGGAATGATGTAAAGTCTTATACCACGGCCAGGGAATGATGTAAAGTCTTATACCACGGTCAGGGAATGATGTAAAGTCTTATACCACGGCCAGGGAATGATGTAAAGTCTTATACCACGGCCAGGGAATGATGTAAAGTCTTATACCACGGTCAGGGAATGATGTAAAGTCTTATACCACGGTCAGGGAATGATGTAAAGTCTTATACCACGGTCAGGGAATGATGTAAAGTCTTATACCACTGTCAGGGAATGATGTAAAGTCTTATACCACGGTCAGGGAATGATGTAAAGTCTTATACCACGGTCAGGGAATGATGTAAAGTCTTATACCACGGTCAGGGAATGATGTAAAGTCTTATACCACGGTCAGGGAATGATGTAAAGTCTTATACCACGGTCAGGGAATGATGTAAAGTCTTATACCACGGTCAGGGAATGATGTAAAGTCTTATACCACGGCCAGGGAATGATGTAAAGTCTTATACCACGGTCAGGGAATGATGTAAAGTCTTATACCACGGTCAGGGAATGATGTAAAGTCTTATACCACGGTCAGGGAATGATGTAAAGTCTTATACCACGGCCAGGGAATGATGTAAAGTCTTATACCACGGCCAGGGAATGATGTAAAGTCTTATACCACGGTCAGGGAATGATGTAAAGTCTTATACCACGGTCAGGGAATGATGTAAAGTCTTATACCACGGCCAGGGAATGATGTGAAGTCTTATACCACGGTCAGGGAATGATGTAAAGTCTTATACCACGGTCAGGGAATGATGTAAAGTCTTATACCACGGTCAGGGAATGATGTAAAGTCTTATACCACGGTCAGGGAATGATGTAAAGTCTTATACCACGGTCAGGGAATGATGTAAAGTCTTATACCACGGCCAGGGAATGATGTAAAGTCTTATACCACGGCCAGGGAATTATGTAAAGTCTTATGAGTGTATGAATGTAGGTTAAGTGAGGCTGGGATGTAGAAACCGACCGTGACCAGACGAGTACTTACGACTCGTGTTTCATTCATGTCCCCCACGGGAGTCCCCCTAACGAACGTGTTCCTGGGTGGAGTAGGGAGGATAATGAGGAGAGGTCTGATGAGAGATTGAGATTGATAAAAGTTAAAGTGATGAGGGAGAGAGATGATGTCCCCGTTAGATGGAGATATGCTTGGATGACGGCGGGTAACGAACCGTGGCCTGTCATCTGGGGGTCGACTGCTTTGTTTTGATCATCTGGGACTGTGTTAACTCTCTCGGGGGGATATACCCGTTCGTCACCACGCTAAAAGGCGAACAGGGGTGATGGAACAGCTTTTATTGAGCTGAGAGTTGTGAAGTGAAGTAGATGGTCCTATAGTACCGGCCTTAACTACCATACTTATTGGCTTTATAGGGAAGATCATTGTTCTGAGTATGTCTTGTTGTTTTAGTTTGATATTTGGCAGATACCTGATTACTGTCGTGTGTGTGTGTGTAGGAGAGCCTAAGACGGAGGGGAGCCACAAGCCATTTCCTCGTGTATAATTGCCGGGTTTAGATGTCTGGCGCACGTCAGCCAGATGTCAGCCACAGAAGTGGTGGGGAGCGAGGAGCCAGACCCGCATTGTGTACCCCTCACAACCACCACTACCACCAACACTACTACCATACTACCACCTCTGCCACCACCATAACCACACCACCACCACATCACCACACTACCACTATCACCACCACACTACCACCACCAATACCACATGATACAAGGGGTGTCCAATAAACTAGCCTCCTCGCGGGACAAATCGAAAAACAAAACAAAAATCTCAGTAACTAAAAAACAGAAAATCACACATCTTCACTATTATAACACCACAACACACATCTTCACTATTATAACACCACAACACACATCTTCACTATTATAACACCACAACACACATCTTCACTATTATAACACCACAACACACATCTTCACTATTATAACACCACAACACACATCTTCACTATTATAACACCACAACACACATCTTCACTATTATAACACCACAACACACATCTTCACTATTATAACACCACAACACACATCTTCACTATTATAACACCACAACACACATCGAGCGACTCATTAAATAACAAATAATTAACTAACGTCACTGGCAATCTACTTACTGTCATTATCCTGTATTATATAAAAACAAATATCCCCCACTAAATAAGTTTATATAATTTTATCGTCACCACAAAAAAAATAAATAAATAAAAATAAAATTAATACGATATCATTGATAAGTGGTGAGGTGAGTGATGGATACTACAGAAGCTGTTGGTACTGACGAGAGAATCAGAGTTTGTTTGCTCTCAAGGGATCTTCTCGTAGCTTTAACACACCCCGATCATCTTCTTATATGTAGCTACTGAAGATAAATTAAACCATTCAAAGGAGTAATGTAATGAGTGAAAGATTAATGGACTGTAAAGTGTGAGGAAACAGACAGACAGAGAACACCGTTTCAAAGGCGACAAAGATGCGAACCATTTTTTTTTTTTGTGCAGGAGTGGAACTAGACTCAGCATACAAGAGGGAGAAACAAATTAGAAGTACCAGAACTAAGGAGCTTTAGAGCAGTGAGTGAGTGTGAATAGGATGTAGGGAATAATCAACAGAGAAATAAGGTGAATGAAGAAGAGAAAAAATCGTGAGAGTAGATCTGTGTTAGGTGCGTTATGGTGATCTTTAGACAATGAGGAATGAAAGTTTGATAAAAAGAGTTTGTGTAGTATACTGAAGGATAGAAGGGAAAGGGGAAGACGAAGGAGAGGAAATAATGAGGTAAGAGATAGACGATAAATGAGGGAGACGGAGAACTAGGAAGCAGCAGTGTTTGTGTGTGTGTGTGTGGGGGGGGGGGGGGGTACATGTTATCACTTAGGGTCAACTGTCCTCCTCAACATGGCGTCGTCCTCAAGTGATAACGAGCATTGAGGGATATACCCGACACGTGTTACCTCCCCACGCCCTTCGGTCAGGATACAGAGGTGGGTGTTAACACGTAGTTAGTATGATCCACGGTGTCCTTCTTGGTCATTATAGCGTGTGTGTGTGTGTGATGCTGGCTGGCTCCCTCCTCCACGACACCACGCCGCTCCTTGTGTTGGCTAGATGGTGTGTGTGTGGGGGGGGGGGGGGGGACAACAGCCCTACACCACACACTGCCCTTGACTACAGTGTTCTCGTCAAGTCATTCTGCTTTAACCTCAAGAGTTGTGGGAATCTTCAGGCGACTACTTTTAATCTGACTCACCTGAACTCAGTCAAAGTTGGTGTGTATCCATGCGAGGGTGTAGAGGTGTCTGGGTGTTATGTAGGGCATTGTGTAGAGGCAGGAGGGTGGGTGTCGTCCTCCCCTCGTCTGTATGGGGGGAGTTAAGGGGGAATTGAGGGGAGGAAGTTGCTGATTCATAATCCAGGACAGAAGGGAAAGGGAGGGCGAGGGATCAGCTGGTGTGAGGCATGACGAGCAGACCATCACACTCTACCAGGCGTAATTAATGTCATTGGTATGTACACGAGGGGACGTCAGGGTGTGAGCACGACACTCTGGCTACCAACACTTCCTCTTAAGGTGATCCGGTACAACACACGAGTACAACACACGAGTACAACACACGAGTATAACACACGAGTACAACACACGAGTATAACACACGAGTACAACACACGAGTACAACACACAAGTACAACACACGAGTACAACACACGAGTACAACACACGAGTACAACACACGAGTACAACACACAAGTACAACACACGGGTACAACACACGAGTACAACACACGAGTACAACACACAAGTACAACACACGAGTACAACACACGAGTACAACACACGAGTATAACACACGAGTACAACACACGAGTACAACACACAAGTACAACACACGAGTACAACACACGGGTACAACACACGAGTACAACACACGAGTACAACACACGAGTACAACATACAAGTATAACACACGAGTACAACACACGAGTACAACACACGAGTACAACACACAAGTACAACACACGAGTACAACACACAAGTACAACACACGAGTACAACACACGAGTACAACACACAAGTACAACACACGAGTACAATACACGAGTACAACACACGAGTACAACACACTAGTACAACATACAAGTACAACACACGAGTACAACACACAAGTACAACACACGAGTACAACACACGAGTACAACACACGAGTACAACACACAAGTACAACACACGAGTACAACACACAAGTACAACACACGAGTACAACACACAAGTACAACACACAAGTACAACACACGAGTACAACACACAAGTACAACACACGAGTACAACACACAAGTACAACACACAAGTACAACACACAAGTACAACACACAAGTACAACACACAAGTACAACACACGAGTACAACACACAAGTACAACACACGAGTACAACACACAAGTACAACACACGAGTACAACACACGAGTACAACACACAAGTACAACACACAAGTGCAACACACAAGTACAACACACGAGTACAACACACAAGTACAACACACGAGTACAACACACGAGTACAACACACGAGTACAACACCCACCTGACAACTCACTGAGAGAAAAGAAATCCCCAAACTCCCAACCTCTTGAATACTATAACAAGACCTTAAAATTACCAATAATTCTCATTATAAACAACAGTCACATTCTCTACCAACACTGAACTAAACAATCCCTTACCACGGGTGATATATGAATCCCTGTGTCTATTAAAGTACCTCGCTATATCACACAAAAGTTCCCATCATCTTTAGCACTCAGGAACACACACAGGAGTAATGATAGATAATGGATTAGTGTGTGTTTCCTTCACCTCCCAGCCTCCAGTACCACTACGTTACAACATACATCGTCTATTGGTTACATTATGTTACTCATTTGATGTAAGTGATGCGAGGGCTTCCGGTGGCGTGAGGCAGCCTGGAGGAGGAAGGGGTCGGGGGCGGGGGGGAGACAAGTTTTCAGCATATTTACAAAGTTCCTTGATGTTTGTGTTTACAGATTCCCCCGAGAAAGTTACTCCCCCAAAATATCGGTATGATTGATTGAGAGATAGATAGATATTGACTAAAATCATCATATTAATTTAAAAATGGTTCATCATTTATATATACACAACGCAGGTATGTAGTGTACATAGACTGCACAGATATACAATTACCAATGTATATAAACAATGTAGGTATACAAACAATGGTAAACAATAAGGCAATTTGACCAGGGTATGCCAACAAAGCCATCAGTTGCTTATGTCTGTACTTAACTGTGTGACATTTCTCTATGACTTTTATGAGACATTAAAAAAATTATGGCTGCCCCTGATGCGTTCTTGTTTTAGGTTAGGTTAGGTTAGGTTACAGTTGTTGTTGTTTAGATGTTGGAGTCCACATTGATGTTTAAGGTGGGTGTTTGCATTAAGTGACTGTAAACACAAACAACCGGGGGACTCTATAAGCACCCTGTAGGCGTCCTCAGAGAGAGAGAGAGAGAGAGAGAGAGAGAGAGAGAGAGAGAGAGGATAAGTTGACGAGGAAGAGGATACTTAGAGAGGAAATTGAACAACTAGAGAGGGTAGAGAGAGAGGGTAGGAAGGGAGGGTAGTAGAGAGGGTGAGGAGGCAGGAAGAGAGGCAGTTGTCGGTCCGCCTCACCCAAGAGACCAAAAGAGTCCGCCTCATTACTTATACAAACATTAGTGACTATAAACCTATAATAACGAAGAACAGAGTCACCAGTGCGGCTTAAGAGTCACTAGTGTGGGCGTCTTTGTGTCACTATTTGTGTTAATTTTTCTTAGAGGATCAGTAATCATCAGTAATCAGTTCACAAATAAAAATGTCTCCTGAATCATAACATTGACGAAAAACACACAAAGTTATTATTATCTTGTAACTGATGGTAATTTGTTATAAAGGAGAACATGAGGTAAGGTTGGTGTTATGAAGAGCATACGTAATTACACCTGATGTATTAATAACCTGTCGAGTAATTATGGGAGTCGTGTTAACTCTTGTGTTATTTTTTTCTGCTTTGGTTAAATGTGTTGGGATAGTTTGGTTAAGTGAGGAAACAGCATTATACCAGCATCACACAGCATTATACCAGCATCACACAGTATTATACCAGCATCACACAGCATTATACCAGCATCACACAGTATTATACCAGCATCACACAGTATTATACCAGCATCACACAGTATTATACCAGCATCACACAGCATTATACCAGCATCACACAGTATTATACCAGCATCACACAGTATTATACCAGCATCACACAGTATTATACCAGCATCACACAGTATTATACCAGCATCACACAGTATTATACCAGCATCACACAGCATTATACCAGCATCACACAGTATTATACCAGCATCACAGTATTATACCAGCATCACACAGTATTATACCAGCATCACACAGCATTATACCAGCATCACACAGTATTATACCAGCATCACACAGTATTATACCAGCATCACACAGTATTATACCAGCATCACACAGTATTATACCAGCATCACACAGTATTATACCAGCATCACACAGTATTATACCAGCATCACACAGTATTATACCAGCATCACACAGTATTATACCAGCATCACACAGTATTATACCAGCATCACACAGTATTATACCAGCATCACACAGCATTATACCAGCATCACACAGTATTATACCAGCATCACACAGTATTATACCAGCATCACACAGTATTATACCAGCACCACACAGTATTATACCAGCATCACACAGCATTATACCAGCATCACACAGCATTATACCAGCACCGCACAGCAGCTACCAGCACCACAGCATTATACCAGCATCACACAGTATTATACCAGCATCACACAGTATTATACCAGCATCACACAGTATTATACCAGCATCACACAGTATTATACCAGCATCACACAGCATTATACCAGCACCACAACAATATACCAGCAACACAGCATTATACCAGCACCACACAGCATTATACCAGCACCACAGCATTATACCAGCACCACAGCACTATACCAGCACCACAACAATATACCAGCAACACAGCATTATACCAGCACCACACAGCATTATACCAGCACCACAACATTATACCAGCACCACACAGCATTATACCAGCACCACAACATTATACCATCACACCACAATACCAGGAGGGAGTTGTACTTATTCACAATGTCTTAGGGCAGCGGATTAGCCTGTAAACAATGGAAGGGCGACCGGATTATCGACCGGTAAATCCTCTTGTGGTGACCTATGGGGATTACCTCTTCTGCTATCCGGATTTCGTCAGGATTTCGTGTGGTCAGTAAAAGTCTATTTATTGTGTGTCAGCTTAATTTGCGTCTTGTTTGTTAGAATGTCAGCTTAATATGCGTCTTGTTTGTTAGAATGTCAGCTTAATTTGCGTCTTGTTTGTTAGAATGTCAGCTTAATTTGCGTCTTGTGTGTTAGAATGTCAGCTTAATTTGCGTCTTGTTTGTTAGAATGCCAGGTAAAATTTATAGGTCATTTATAATAGTGACTGTTGGCAAATACAGTGGTATTACAGCAGAGATACATCCTCCTCCTCCTGTTCCTCCTCCTCCTCCTCCTCCTCCTCCTCCCTGCTTCACACCCCTTCAACCTCAGCACCTGGCAGCTCTTGTCATAATTCTTCAATCCTTATCATTGAGATTTAGTTAGATTACACTTTTATTATGTTTGTTGCCGTAAACTCTGTATTAAGCCATTAATGTATTAGGAAATAATTTACTAATACTTTTTCTACCTGTGTTGTTTAATTGACGGGAGTGAGAGTGGCGTTAAAAAACATCCCCTCCCCTTAATCCCTCCCCACCCACCCACACACACCCACCCCCCCTCCTCCCCCCTCCTCCCCCCTCCACCTCCCTCCACCTCCCCCCTCTCCCGTTCATTGGATACCAGTCTGGTAATCCTCTTATGATGTATTTTCAATCAGTCATTTTAATCTTAATCTGAAATATTAGAGGAAAAAAAAATACTGTTGTCGTGTTTTATGTCTTTCAGTATGTTGGGTCGTCGACACACACACACACACACACACTAGCTTGTTACTGTCGCTCAGGACTAAAACACACTATTGAACTCCTTGGCGAACCCCTTATCGAATCCCCGAACCCAACTACTAAACCTCCAGGTCCCTTACTAACCACCCCCCCCCCCCCAAGTCCTTACCGAACCCACTATAAACCTACGAACCTACTACCAAACCCACGAACCCACTACCAAACCCACGAACCTACTACCGAACCCACGAACCCACTACCGAACCCCCGAATCCCTTACCGAACCCCTGACTTTCACCTCGGCATGGGAGTTGAGACACTTTTAATTCCCCGGAAAATAATCACCAACGTTTCTGCAAAGACCAAAATTTTTAATGATATTTACATGAGGATAAAAATAGTCGCAATTAATACAAATATCAGAGTGTGTCAGGAAAATCGGGTTTCATTACTCGGGTATATGACTCCGCTATCTCTGCAAGGTGTTCAGTGATTGGGGTTCAGGGTTCGGTGTTCGGGATTCAGGGTTCGGGGTTCGGTATTCGATGTCTGGAGTTCATGGTTCGAAGTTTGGGATTCAGAGTTTGGTGTTCAAGATTCAGGGCTTAGAATTCAGGCGATTTCTGAAGATCAGGGTTCGGTGTTTGGGATTCAGAGTTCGATGTCCGAGATTCAAGGCTTGGAATTCTGGGTTCGGTGTTCGAGATTCAGGGTTCAGGGTTTTCGAGCTGACTGTTATTGGCTGTCTCCCGGAAGCCCCGAGAATGGGCGGAACAAATCAGAGGGCATACATGTTATTGTCTTCATTTGATGGGTTAATCTAGTTATCTCCCGTGCAGGCCGGGGGGGGGGGGGGGATGGGAGGGAGGAATGAGGGTCGATAGGGAGAGGGAGTGAGAGGTGATGGAGAGGAGGGATGAATGGGAAGTGAAGGAAGGAGGGAGTGAGGGGTGATGGGTAGGAAGTGAAGGAAGGAGGGATTGAGGGGTGATGGGGAGGGGGGATGAGTAGGAAGTGAAGGAAGGAGGGAGTGAGGGGTGATGGGGAGGGGGGATGAGTGGGAAGTGAAGGAAGGAGGGAGTGAGGGGTGATGGGGAGGGGGGATGAGTGGGAAGTGAAGGAAGGAGGGAGTGAGGGGTGATGGGGAGGGGGGATGAGTGGGAAGTGAAGGAAGGAGGGAGTGAGGGGAAGAGGGAGTTGAGGCGATAGGAGAGAAGGGAAAAAGTGAGGGGTAACAGCAAAGGAAATTGGAGAATGAGGGTGGAGGAAGGGAATGAGGTGGGAAGGAAGAGAAGTAAGGAGAGAGGGAAGTAAACAGGGGAGAGAGGAAATAAGGGGAAGGAGGGAGGGAAGTAAACAGGGGAGAGAGGAAATAAGGGGAAGGAGGGAGGGAAGTTAGTTAGGGTAACACCTTTATTGACAAAAATTGGGTGTACAATTTTCCCTAATCTGAGTAGCGAGGGAAAGAAGTCTTCATTAATACTATTTAGTCTCTCTCTCTCTCTCTCTCTCTCTCTCTCTCTCTCTCTCTCTCTCTCTCTCTCTCTCTCTCTCTCCATACCACTAGTTGAACACATCACTATAACTAGCCTGTTCACTTCACTGTTCAACACCATCCTTGGCAATGTTCCGTCACCTTCTCACACTTAAACCTGTTCAAAATTAGACCTTTATAACACACACTAACTGTATCACATCTGTATGTATGTATGTATCTGTAAGTTGGTTGTACCGTATATCTCGAGAAATATAAGAGGTATTATGATTAATTATTTTGTTATCATCATCATCATCAAAGTCATTCCCCTGTCAGTGCTACTTGCCAAAGATTAAAGATATATTATTAATTTATCCAACTACTACTGCTATTTCCCTCAACATCCCTCTGTGTGTGTGTGTGTGTGTGTGAGGAGAAGAAGTGTGTTTTGATGTAGGAGTTTTTACCTTAAAGTTTATTATTATGAGTGATTGTGGAAATACCTCAACTGTCTCGGTATATTGCCTTGCCTCTGAAACACACACACACACACACACACACACACACACACACACACACACACACACCACAAGTATAAATTTGACCCCAAAAACTTTTCCTCATAAGTTGGTCAGAAAATTAAGAGCAAAAAGATTAGACAGAAAGTCGATAAAGACTGATAATGGTAGATAAATAGGGAGAGGAAAACGGGGATGAAGAGAGGAAAGGGGGGAATATTAGTAGAAGGAAGGAAGAGAGAAGGAGGAAGAAGGAAGATCAGCAAAAGGAGGGGTAGGAAAGAAGAGGGAAGGAGGAAGGAAATAGCACGGGAGAGAATGATAGAAGAGTGGAAGGAATGGAAGAGTGGCGTAAGGGAGGGAAGGAGGGAGGGAGAGAGGGAGGGTGTTCCATCGAATCTTTCTTATAATAGGGGGCACAAAAGGTCAGCACCAGGATAGGTCATTCAGTACCCCCCCCCCCCCCCCACACACACACACTCATCATTCTGTCACTTTATGTAACTTGCTGACAAAACCCATGACCCTTCAGGCTTTTACGCCCTTAATGCATGGGTCATATAGGCAAGGATGAACAACGCTTCCTTCTCAGATGGGCGCTGTAAACGCTTCTGCTCTTCACCTTGCACAGGATGTAAGGGGGTGCCCAATAAACTAGCCCCCTCGGGAGCAAATAAAATAGGTCATGTCATTCAATACCAGGATAGGTCAATCACTACCAGGTCAGGTCACGCATCAGTCGACTACGGTTGGTTGGGCAAACATGTCCACCTGGATTTAATTACCTGTTCCTCTCCCCTCCCCTCCCCTCCCCTCTTCCCCCCCCTCCCACCCTCCCCCCTCCCCAGTAACATTTTAAAGCTGATGGAAGGCTCCCAGACACACCCCCTCCCTCCCCCCAATACCTTCTGTTTTTGTCGGACTCAAGAGGTAAACAAACAAACTCGTTCACGAATTCAATAACGAAAATAATCGAAGCAAAAATCACAAAGCAATTAACTCACTCTCCAATATTTGTGTTTTTTTTTTTATCTACGAGAAATTTGGTGACCGGTTGGTGTGCTTGTGTGTTTGTTTTGTTTGTTTAATTTGTGTTTTAGTTGTGTGTGTGTGTATTGTGTATGTGTGTGTGTTGTGTATGTGATCTCTGTATGTGCGTGTTTGGTTGTTTGTCTATACTTACATGTATGATTCTTTGCAGGCAAGTGTGTGTGTGTGTGTGTGTGTGTGTGTGTGTGTGTGTGTGTGTGTGATACAGTATAACACCACCTCTCCCATACACACATTTAAGCTATGATTTATTTAACGAAGTTGTAAACACACATTTACTGCACCATGACATCGACCAATAGTAACTCATCAGGCTTCCAGATGCCGTGGGGACGCAATTACAGCTCACGAGGTCTCCGGAGTCCGTAATGACGCAATGAACCCTATCCAACAGCCGGAGTCCTCAGTGACGCAAAGGTTACGCATCATTCAACCGGAGTCCTTAGTGACGCAAAGGTTACGCATCATTCAACCGGAGTCCTCAGTGACGCAGAGGTTACGCATCATTCAACCGGAGTCCTCAGTGACGCAAAGGTTACGCATCATTCAACCGGAGTCCTCAGTGACGCAAAGGTTACGCATCATTCAACCGGAGTCCTCAGTGACGCAAAGGTTACGCATCATTCAACCGGAGTCCTCAGTGACGCAAAGGTTGCGCATCATTCAACCGGAGTCCTCAGTGACGCAAAGGTTACGCATCATTCAACCGGAGTCCTCAGTGACGCAAAGGTTACGCATCATTCAACCGGAGTCCTCAGTGACGCAAAGGTTACGCATCATTCAACCGGAGTCCTCAGTGACGCAAAGGTTACGCATCATTCAACCGGAGTCCTCAGTGACGCAAAGGTTGCGCATCATTCAACCGGAGTCCTCAGTGACGCAAAGGTTACGCATCATTCAACCGGAGTCCTCAGTGACGCAAAGGTTACGCATCATTCAACCGGAGTCCTCAGTGACGCAAAGGTTACGCATCATTCAACCGGAGTCCTCAGTGACGCAAAGGTTACGCATCATTCAACCGGAGTCCTCAGTGACGCAAAGGTTACGCATCATTCAACCGGAGTCCTCAGTGACGCAAAGGTTACGCATCATTCAACCGGAGTCCTCAGTGACGCAAAGGTTACGCATCATTCAACCGGAATTCGTATATTGACGTAATTGTTATGTGTTATCAGTCAACCGGATTCCGTAGTGAGCCATTGTTTTTGACAACTGCCTACGCCTACGCCTCTTCCCCAGAGAAAATAGGTAGCATTAGACTCATAACAGAGGCTAAACGACCCAATTTGCTGGTCTCCCACAGTACTAACCTAACCTAACCTAACCATCAACACAAATACGACCTACTTCATGAACATCAATTTCAGTAGATGTGATCGTCTTGGCCCGACTCTCTCCCCTTCCTCCCTCACCCCCCCTTTCTCCCTCACCCTTCCCTTTCTCCCTGACCCTTCCCTTCCTCCCTCATCCTTCCCTTCCTCCCTCACCCTCCTCTTCCTCCCTCACCCCCCCTTTCTCCCTGACCCTTCCCTTTCTCCCTGACCCTCCCCTTCCTCCCTCACCCTCCCCTTCCTCCCTCACCCTCCCCTTCCCCACCTCAACCCTTCCTTATCTCCCCGTCTCTCCAGGATATACAAGTTTCAGTCGCACGTCACAAAGTTTCAGTCGCACGTCACAAAGTTTCAGTCGTACGTCACAAAGTTTCAGTCGCACGTCACAAAGTTTCAGTCGCACGTCATAAAGTTTCAGTCGTACGTCACAAAGTTTCAGTCGCACGTCATAAAGTTTCAGTCGTACGTCACAAAGTTTCAGTCGCACGTCATAAAGTTTCAGTCGGAAGTAATTATATATTTCTCTTAAGTCTTACAGATTTCTCTAAAAAATTTACTCCCACAAATTTATAGTTTCTCTTGCAAGCAATTGGGGTTTATCTCTCAAGCAACATAGATTTCTTTCATAAACAATAAAGAAAATCTCACAAAGCAATATGAACTACTTTTACAAACAGTAAGGAACTTCTTTCTCAAATGAATAAAAATTTCCCTCAGATTACAAATATTTCAATCAGTCACTCCAGTAAATAAAGATCACTCACACAAACCATAATATTTACCTAACAAACAATAACAATTTATCTCAATAATAATAAAGTATTTTCTTCTCCCAATAAACAAAAAAGATTTCACTCACAGGTAAATAAATACATCACCTATGAACGAATAAAAGTTGGTGGTGTGCAACGAGACGATGTTGTGGTGGCTCTTCCTAACCCAAGCTGCCCGATCTTAACCCTGACGTGTGTTGACATAATGAGAACCCCCCCCCCCCCCTCCCACCCCTCCCATCCCCCCAGACATCAGTGATCTTTCCAAACTCCTTCATCTGTGCAAGAACGTGTACCTGTAGGAAGAGTAATTGAGTTTACCTGAGAAAAACAACCTGTAAACCATTGGAGGAGTCTTACGATAAACTGGAGGAGCAGAATTATTGATCATGTGAGTGGGGAGGAATAATTGGAGGAAATATTGAATTTTATCCAACAATTGGGAAAAATTAATTAGTAACCTACAACCTGACCCACAGACTGTATAAATAAGCTGACAAATACGTAAATAAATAAGAGGAAATAAGATGGCGGGCGAAGAGGATAAAATAATGTGTTGCGGGTAGTGAAGTTTCTGTTGACATTTCTGTTTCTTTAGTTTTTGTTAATATTTTTGTCTCTTGGTAACATAACGCCTCTCGTGACGACTCTGCTTATTATGTTTATCGTCATCATCATCATCATCATCATCATCACAGTTATCATTATTATTACAAGTTATATATTAGAGAAATTCGCGATATTAAACATAGCGTGAAAGAGAGACAGGCCCAGGCAGCAAGGCGAGGCACAAGTGTTACTGCGTCGCTTGCTACTCGGTGTGGCAGCAGTCAGTCTCGCCCCCCTCATCCTTGTAATTGTCGGGAGCGAAAAAGATGTAATTGGCCATTTATCTAATCTCGAAATCGTCTTGCAATTATCACTTTTATACTCGGCAGATTTCACCATAGGACAGAATCAATACCACGTAACTCTGGCCAAATATTCTTGATCGGATAGTGATTTTTTTTTTTTTTTTGGTGTGTGTAGACTCGACATGTTTGATCAAGTGTTTTTGTCTGTGTGTCTGTCTACGTCTCAGTCTTATATCTACTGGGAGTGTCTGTCTATGTCTCAGTCTTATGTCTACTGGGAGTGTCTTGTAAGAGCTCACTGCTTAGTCGTATTAAATTATTAAGTGAGGTCTGGGAAACTGACTGGCCTCTGTTGGTATCTGGTGTAAGGTTCTTGAGGAGAGTTTAACCTCTTGTGTTACATACATACATACATACATGCACACACACACACATACATACATACACACACACACACACACACACACACACACACACACACACACACACACACACACACACGCACACACACACGCACGCACACACACACGCACACACACACACACACACTCTCATATAATGAACACACATCCTTGGGCTTGACACACCCGGGTACATATTTTGAAGGTGAACAAACAGGTGTGTGAGGTAAGATGGAAAGGCCTTTATTTACCTGGCTATTTTGAGGGCCCCGTACAGGTGTTGTCCCCAGATGAGTTAACGCATCGAGCCACGTTAGCGGTATATACTAAGTCAGGTCTCTCATTGGAGGAAGGTGGAGTTAATTAACTTATTTGTGTTATGTTACCCAGCCAGGTGTGTTTTGTTTACTGTATATGATTATGATTGTTTTTAGTATGTCATTCTGTCACTTACTTACCGACTCGTTCACTGACGGAGGAGAGAGGATAAGAGATAAGAAGAAGGGAGATGAGGAGGAGGAGAAGAAGAAAGATGTACATAAGGAGATGAAGTAGATATATGGCAGGTAAACTGTTTTGATTATTGTTTTACCTGTAATTATCTGTCTTTTCAGGTAGGTGGAGGAGAGAGAGGGGAAGACACACCTGTATGGCTCATCTGAGGTAAAGTGATAGTGTTGTCTTAGTACCAGGAGGAGAAATGCACGTACAGACGCGTAGATAAACAGAGAAACATGTACACCAAGACGGAAATAGGTAATACGTACACACACACACACACACACACACACACACACACACACACACACACACATTTTAATTTATTACCATTTCGGATTCCTCATAATATGAAATTTATATATAATGTTTCTAAAATTCTAAGTTTTGTTTTCACTGTCTGTACGTCTGTATTTTCACTGTCTGTACGTCTGTCTTTTCACTGTCTGTACGTCTGTCTTTTCACTGTCTGTACGTCTGTCTTTTCACTGTCTGTACGTCTGTCTGTATGTCTGTGTGCCATCAGAATAACTCGACAACAGACTAAAATATTCACCTGAAATTTAGTATCTGGTAACTGAGATCAACATATATAATTAATTAACGTTCTATTAAAAGACAGGTTAGAGGAAAGACTCAGTTGGCAGCCTTGTAGGAAACAGTAAGAGGAAGAACCTACCTCAGTCAGTACACCACCACCTTGATGTTTACTGTCCGGGATTGTGTTGAAGAAATTTAATTAATTAGGATGCAAGTTTGACTCTCTTGTTAGAATGATCCTTTTAGTCAATAACACAATAGGGTAAAGTTTTCCCCAAGTTTAAATTAATTTCTTTAAGACTCACGGTGTATGAGACACTATGCCTACCTCCCCTATCAGATTTTTTACAGTATTTCGCCCCAAACTTGGCCCTTGTGAACTATTTTAATGAGTTTTAGTTTTTGATTTCAATAGTAATTTTAATATAAATTTCATCTTAAAAAAAATCTTAATTATTAACGACAATATTCATATCTGGGTGTGTTGGGGGGAGGGGGCACCTTTCAGCAAGACCCGAACATTATGAGTCTGGCACCATCACCAGGAAGGTGTTGGCACTGCCTGGCATTCGCCTACACGTGGCCCTACACTTTACGGCAGGGAAAAGTTATCAGACTTTATGTGTTTGTGTTGTGTTAGGAAGGAAATGAAATGACATTCTTCAGGAGCAAGTTGACTCATAAAGGTTGGAAAGTCTTCTGGGATGATCTAATAAAGACGTCGGTTTTAGAGGTGCCAGAGTAACACTAGAGGTCTGCCGGTATTAAACATCTCTACTGCCCGTATATTACAGGAAGGGGCGTGGCTGGTACATACAAACTCTGTACTGCTGGATGGCTTATAGTGCGAAAACGGGCACCGTGTATATATATATATACAGTATATATTCACATACTTCAAGGTAGAAGAGTTGTAGTTTTGTTGGGACCTAAAAAGCGTTTTACGAAGTGAGATTTATGGGAGTGTAGTAATGGGTCCGTGGTGAGGGAGTCAGCCGGTGCTGTGTTCGCCAGACGCCTCACGACCTGTAGTGACTCTGACACTACTGAAGATTTTCATACTTCACCTGACGCAGACTGTGAAGTTTTTAACATCTCGCTGTTGCATAAATGACAGACACAATGTTGACGGACCCAGTACACTGTATACTGAGTCAGCGGTCTACAGTGCAGCATGATGTCCGGCACTGCACCTTCCTCACCTGTAAAGTTAGGTACTCATTAACACCTGAATAAACTGGGGACGCCCGAGGCTGGACCCTACAACAGGAGGGTAGCGTCGCCCCTATAATGAGACGTTAACTCATGGACTGTGAGGTTAAAGGTCGTTAGTTTAGTCCAGGTAAGAGTTGCTAAAGAGTCATTTTGTTTATTGTGAGCCATAGTTTATCTGCTCATTGTTTTAACTTTATACAGCGTACAGTGATGTAGTGGAACGCCCCCCCCCCTCCCCACACTACACGGACCAACGAACTGTAGCCTCAGAGTTATTACGTTTATTACCAGGATAACATAAAACGATTACACTACATAAGATAACAGTTATCACCCATTAATAACATGAACCAAATCATATCACAGGTCATTAATCTTCTTGTATTATAAAGTCATTAGAGGTAATTAAAGTATCAGATGTCAATAATGACTCATAGCATAAACAAACAATAATATGAGTTAATTTGTGTCGTGTTTAAGTTATGAAAGTTAAACCATTTATTATATGACACAAATTATGGGACAAATTCAGATCTACATTTAGTAATTGGATTTTTAGATTTGAATATAACTCGCAGGCAAGCAGACTAGCTAGCAAGCAGGGAGACAGGCAAGCAGACAGACAGACAGACAGACAGACAGATGGCCCACTCCCCCACAAATGAACGAATCAACATCCAATTACCCCAAATCAGCAATACAAATAGTGAGATTTTGTCACAGTGTAAATATTTCAAATTAATGATCCCTGTAATTACTCCAACTACCCTTGTCTATTGTTATCAGCCTAATTCAGTTCACTCGTCCGTACCAAAATACCATAAGAATCTAGGTAATATATTTGGTCAATTAAAAAAAAAACTAATTAGAAAAATTTACCTGAAAATATCCGGGTAATTTAATTTTTTCACAGGAGAATGTTATTAGGTTTTGTGAAGTATAATTATTAATGGTTATAGTAGGAAGTGTTATTGGTTGTTAAAGACTTAGGAGACTATTAGATATTTATAGATGTAAGTATTGATTTATATATAAGGATTTAGACATACTTATATACATACATACGAGTAAATAATAATGGTTGCCCCTCGTGTAACGAGGATGGCCGGCCCAAGGGCCATCTAGGCGTGAATTTGTTTAAGGTGTAGAAGCTGTCGCCAACACAACAACTACACCCTGAGTTAACGCGTTGCATGTCAAGGAATAGTCCGAGAAGACCGGACAACTCGCCAACTGCACTGGCTAACCATTACCCCGGAACACGATCCGCAAATCGATTAACATCCAGGTCCCCAATTACTGCTGGGTAGACAGAGGCAAATGGCGTAAAGAAACTTGCCTATAGTTTCACCCTGCCCGGGGATCGAATCCGGGTCTGCCCGCTTGCGAGGCGAGCATATTGACCATTCCACCTCAGGCCGCTACACACACACACAGTACCTACATACATACACAATATACAAGTTACGTCTTTGTTGCTGTTTCGTTTATTTTGCAAAATAACTTACAAACAGACAACCTAACCTAACCTAACCTAACCTACAGTACATACACGAAACAGACAGAAGAGAAAGACAGACAGGCAGACAGATCTTCAGGGTTATGTATTAAAGGCGAAATAAATTGAAGTGTTACTGACAGCCATGGACCAGTTGTCATGCAGGTGAGTGTCAAGGTCACGGCAACTTACCTGTGTGTGTGTGTGTGTGTCGCATTCTAATCACCACCACCTGCCGTCTAGGTCAAGTTCAGGTAATAGTTAAGATGTGCTTTTCTCGCCTCCATTGTTGTGTGACAAGTGTTGGCGTCTGTTGAGGTTAGGTTAGGTCAGGTTAGGTTAGGTGATTTAAGTACATTGTTTATTTCATGTGTGTGTGTCTTGTTTGGTTCATGTATGTTTTATTTGTTTCATGTGTACAATATTTGGTCCATGTGTATATCACTAGGTCCATGCGTACATTATTGATCAACGTGTACCTTATATGTGCCTGTCCACAGTATGTTTATTGGCACCCTGACATATATTGTAATGCCTATGTGTGCACGCATGAAAGTGCACACATACAGTATATAATCGCGCGTGTGTGTGTGTGTGTGTATCTGATTGTAAAAGTATTCAGTTGCATATATGAATGCAAATTTGTTTCGTTGCAATGTTGATGAACTAGAAAAAATGTTTTACGAAAATTAGGAAAAATATGAAAATTTTTATATGTTGAACGATCTGCATTTCACTGTCATGCAAATTAATGTAAAAATATCCATTATTTGTAGGCAGAGAAAAGTAAAAAAAATGTATTTCAATTAAAATTTCAATTAAATATGTTTCCTCTATAAAAGATTGTAACCCTTATGGTCACAACAACACAGGTATGTAATTATTTGGCTCTGCTCACCTGTTGTAATATTGTTCTGTATGTAGATGGCAAAGTCTTAATGTAATTGATGTCAAAGTCTTTAATTGATGTCAGGGTCTTAATATTATTGATATCCTGGTCTTTATGTTATTGATGGCAGGGTCTTTAATACAATTGATGTCAGGGTATATTAATTGATGGCAGTGTCTTTAATTGATGGCAGGGGTCTTAATGCAATTGATGTCAGGTTCTTAATTACATCATTGACTGTAGGCTTGTTGCTAGGGCACTCCTCGTTACCGCGCTGAATGATAGACGATTGAATTGTTGAGGGAAAGAAGAATGAATGATAGAAGGAATGAAGTGAATAATAGAGTGACAAGGGAATGAATGTGATAGAGAACTGTGAGGTGGCTGGCTGAGAGAAGGTAGGAGTGGGAGGGGGGGAAGAGGAGAGGGAGGGAGGGAAGAGGAATGCTGGAACGACAGGAGAATAAATGATAAAAGTAGTACATGCTTAAAGGGTAAAAATATATGTAAATAAATCAAAAAATGAATAAATTTAATGAGATGGAATCATACTCACACACACACAGGTCATGAAGAAGAACCTACCTAAGATGACCTAGTTGTGTACCTGTGTGTTAGTTAATTGGTTAGTTGAAAGAAAAAAATATCACAGGAATATTGCCAAGTTGCACGCCAGTAAGAGAGGTTACCGTGCGTCATAAATTCTGGCCAGTCCCACAAGCTTTAAATGCTGGCTAAAATTTTCCTGTTTTCTACATGTGACAAATTCTGTTTTTTTTGTTTTTTTTGTTTTACACTCGATGTCTTGTTTATTCTTGGTTATTGATATCATCTATAATGGTCACACAAACACACACACACACACACACACACACAACATTTATACTCACATGTGTGGTTGCGTGTGTTCCGGAGTATGAATCATTTTCATTACAACTAGGAGCAACATACATCAGAGAGAGAGAGCTGTGGGCTGGCCATTACAGTGGGCAGTATAACGCCGGCGAGTTGTTCCGGGGTAAACCATTTATCAAGTTTCAGGACCACTAACCAACGCTACACACACCTCCTAGATACGACAGCTTATTTTATTACCAAACAACAGCGTATTATTGTGTGTGTGTGTATGTGTGTGTGTGTGTGTGTGTGTTGATTTTCTCTCAAAGCTTGTTCCTTGCTTTCGCTGTTCAACTCTTTCTAACAAGCTTCTTAGTTATATGCAGCTTTTACTCTTACGTTTCTCATTTTGTTACGTTCAGTTCCGAAATTGATCGTTCATGAGTAACTGGTGTTTAAAGTTAATATACTTGAAAACAGGAACAATGTGTTGAAGAAGATAAAATAATAAATAAACACACGACTGGATTTGCACGTCGTATGGAAACGAATTAGTCGAAGCTTGTGGAAAAAACATTGTTAGGCAGTCAGTCTGGAATACTCTCTCTCTCTCTCTCTCTCTCTCTCTCTCTCTCTCTCTCTCTCTCTCTCTCTCTCTCTCCTGGTCACCGCCGTCTTCTGCCAGCTTCTCATCGTCAACATGGAAAGAGACGTAAGGAAAAGTTGTTCTCATTGTCGTCATGGTCAGGAAAATCAGAGGTATTTGTGCTCAGTAATTTCCTGGACAGTGAAAGATGTCGTAGGCGTTCACAGCCTTTTCTTTAGACAGGGAAAGTGACAGTATTTGACGGTCAGGTAGGGTATATACTTAACCTTCAGTATACAGGTTAGGTAGTGTTGATGGCACCGTACTGGACTGCTCCCACTCCCCCAACTGTAACGTAAGTCACTCATTTACACCCGGGTGGGCTGGGAGTAAATTCATGTAGCGAACCAACGACCCCCTAGCGCAGGAGTAGAGGGCTATATCCACTCTACCACCTCACCTTATTGGACAGGGAAATAGGTTATAAATAACTTCTTCGTTAGATATATTAAGAGAAATTCCTCTTCAATATTTTCTACAGCAGGAAAACTCAGGGGAAGAAATCCGTACCCAATATTTTTTCTTTACTTGGAAAAATCAGGAAAATTTGTCCACCACCATCATCCACCACCACCATCATCCACCACCATCATCCACCACCACCATCATCCACCACCATCATCCACCACCACCATCATCCACCACCACCATCATCCACCACCATCATCCACTACCACCACCATCCACCACCACCATCCACCACCACCACCATCCACCACCATCATCCACCACCACCATCATCCACCACCATCATCCACCACCACCATCCACCACCATCTCAGGCAGGGAAATGTGTCTTTAATATTTCCTTGGACGGGGGAAATTTATCCTGAGTGTTTTCTTTTAAGGGGAAAATCAGGCAGAGTTTTGTCTCGAGTCTCTACATTGACGGGAACATTTGTCCTCCTCTTCCCTTAACTTCTTTTCATCGGGCTGACGGGCTGACACTCTGGCAGGTTGTGAGAGCCTTGAGTGGCAGCTACACCCGAGGCTGACGTCCGTTTCTTGTGCCTTACGTCTCTTGTCGCCTCGTCCTGCTGTGTCGTTTGCTGTTTTATTGTCGTCCGCAGGAAACGATAAAGCAATCGTCTCCATCCGTCTGTGTGTGGCGACCTGTGGTGTAATGATCAGCCTGCTCGCCTTGCAAGCGAGCGGACCCGGGTTCGATCCCTGGGCAGGGTGAAACTATGGGCAAGTTTCTTTACGCCATTTGCCTCTGTCTACCCAGCAGTAATTGGGAAACTGGATGTTAATCGATTTGCGAATCGTATTCCGGGGTAATGGTTAGCCAGTGCAGTTGGCGAGTTGTCCGGTATTCTCGGACTATTCCGTGACACTGGGTCATGCAACTCGTTAACTCAGGGTGTGATTGTTGTTTTGACGACAGCTTCTACACCTTAAACAAATTCACGCCTAGGTGGCCCTTGGGCCGGCCATGCTCGTTACACGAGGGGCAACCATTAATAATAATAATAATAATAATAATAATAATATTATTATTATTATTATTATTATTATTATTATTATTATTATTATTATTATTATTATTATTATTATAATTATTATAATGTGTGTGTGTGTGTGTGTGTGTCCCCTTATGGTTCAAGATCAAGTTCTGAAAATAATTGTTAAAGACGGAATAAATGCCTAAATCACACCTCCCTAAACCTTGCATCATACAGACAGACAGACAGTCAGACAGACAGACAGACAGACAGACAGACAGACAAAGAGAGTCAAACAGATTAAAAAATAAATAAAAATAAAAATTAAACAAGACAACAACACTACGATAATAACAACAATACATTAGATAAATTATAATAATGATAATTTAGTCGTATAATTTACTACTCCATTAAACATTCTACTTACCTTTGAAGTTTATAACATTGTATCAACTGATTAATGTTGGTATAGAAAACTGGATTATTTTTGTTGTTAAACTATGAAACCTTTTGTGGGGTAAAAAAATCCGAGTAAAAATCAAGGAAGTTCTTTTATATCCTTTTAGTTACTATATATTGATTGGTTTTTATTGAAGCTGACCATTGTTATCGTTGTTCAGTAAAATGTGAGTATTGTTGGTCATTGTAGGAAGAGCAGCGATTTTTTTTTTATTATACCTGTAGTACTTGCCACAGTAATTGGTTAGGTAGGTTGGTTGGTTGGTTGGGTGGTTGGGTGGTTGGATTAGTTTACTTGTTTGGTTGGTTGATGTTATTTGTGATTGTGTTTATTTGTTGGTTAATTCAGGTTAGGTTAGTTTAGGATATGTCATGTGAGGTAAGGTTAGGTAAAGTTAAGTTTAAGATAGGTTAGGTTAGGTTAGGTATCCCAAGAGAACCTCCCCCTCACCCAGTAACCCCCCTTCCCCCTCCGCAGCAACTCCCCCTCCCCCCTCCGCAGCAACCCCCCCTCCCCCCTCCGCAGCAACCCCCCCTCCCCCCTCCGCAGCAACCCCCCTCCCCCCTCCGCAGCAACTCCCCCTCCCCAGCAACTCCCCCTCCCCCTCCGCAGCAACTCCCCCTTCCCCCTCCGCAGCAACTCCCCCTCCCCAGCAATTCCCCCTCCCCCCTCCGCAGCAACTCCCCCTTCCCCCTCCGCAGCAAGTCCCCCGTCCCCCTCCTCAGCAACTCTACCGCCCCCCTCCGCAGCAACCCCCCTCCCCCCTCCGCAGCAACTCCCCCTTCCCCCTCCGCAGCAACTCCCCCTTCCCCCTCCGCATCAACTCCCCCCCCCCTCCGCAGCAACTCCCCCCCCCTAGTCGATCCATAGGTTACCATGATGAGATGTATCAAGTGAAACATGTATATGGAGCAAGTAACGAGATCACTAGATTACAAGATGTTGTTACCGCTAGATTAAGGTCAGGATATAAGTACCTCTGGCAGTATGTTCCTCAAGCAGACGTAAACAAGACTAAATGTAAAGTGTGTGGCCATACATATGGCCACACACTTGAACACTACGTCCTCGACTGTGTGAAGATAGAACCTTTTAGGGACAGGTCCAAGCACACTGTGTGTGAAATGGCACAACACTTCATCTCTAATGGCAAGATAGCCGACATATTAAGATTGTATCCACTTTTTTTGCACTTAGTAGCTATATCAGTTTTCATGTACAGAACCAAATACACAATGTGCTTGAATACTTCTCACGCAAATGTGAATAACAAAGTGTGAGGCCAGACATACTGCCTCACACGCCTGTTCTCACGCAGTTGTGAATAAGTTACCCTTTATGTATAGAACTAAACAAATAATGTAAATGAAATACTGTGTAACATTCAGTGCCATAATATCCTGACCACTGGGGTTAATTATTATGACCCGTTGCAAACTCTACTCTGTAATCCTTTTGCGCTACCGCTCACAGGATGAGTAAGGGGTGCACAATAAACTAGCCGCTATAAGCAGCAAAATAAAAAATCAAATCCCCCAGCAAATCCCCTCCCCTCCCCTCCCCCTCCCACAGCAACCCCCCTCTCCCCCTCCCACCCCCTGACCCTCTCTCCCCCACCCCCCGACCATCTCTCCCCCTCCCCCCTCCCACCCCCGTTCCCCTCCCCCACTTCCTGGAAATTGCTTCCTCGATGTTCACTTGAAATGAAATTCAGGATCGAGAAGCTTAGTATCCGTCGAGTCATTTGCATACCTGAAATTTATTGTTTTGACTCCAAAGCATATCATAAATACTCTCACACCTGACTCACTCACACACCTGACTCACTCACTATCACACCTGACTCACTCACTATCACACCTGACCACTCACTTTCACACCTGACTCACTCACTCACACACCTGACTCACTCACTCACACACCTAACTCACTCACTCTCACACCTGACTCACTCACCCTCTCATCAAGTGTGGGATTGAGTGAGTCGGGTGTGAGAGTGAGTGAGTCAGGTGTGAGAGTGAGTGAGTCAGGTGTGAGTGAGTCAAGTGTGGGAGTTTGTGAGTCAGGTGTGAGAGTGGTAAAGATATCATGTGGTGGTTTAAGAGTACTCACTACCTTTCCGTAAATGACTTTGTGATGCCAGTTCGCTCCTCTCCTCTCCTCTCCCCTCCTCTCCTCTCCTCTCCTCTTTCTAAATATCCGAATCATTTTGAAACCTAAAACGAGTTCAACTTCGAATAGGACAACTCAACAATTAAAAGTTACCATAATGGCTACACTAATACTTAATTACCTTCTATTGGCGTTATTCTATTTAGAGCAAACTAATTAGATATGTCTTTATCCTATTTAATCAAGGCTACTTAGAGAGTCCCCCTCATTAAACTCAACAATAACTGTCGTATTAGGATCATTACCAAGTCATTCAGGTAATTGATATTGATGGTAATTAAGCCGCATATATAAACAGGTATAAGTTATAATTAATTCGGTGTCCCAGTTGTGGGTGATGGAGGTGTGGAACTTGTATAGCTAATTACCTGGTTAATGATTTCTGGCACTCGAGGTCAATAATTATCAAGGAGTTCATATTATTTACTGGTTCGAGACTTGTTTCTGTTGTGTATGTCTGTATGTCTGTCTTGTATCAGGAAATATAACAGTAATGAGTGAGACGCAAGAGAGCTGAAAGAAAATTGTTGATAGATGAGAGAGAGAGAGAGAGAGAGAGAGAGAGAGAGAGAGAGAGAGAGAGAGAGAGAGAGAGAGAGACACATTAGAATAAGGGTGGCAGGTGTGTGTGACCTCTGGTTATATAAGTTATTTTTTAAGAGCTGTGTGCTGCACCATGTAACTGAGTCTGTACTTGTCTCGAATAAACACACACACACACACACACACACACACACACACACACACACACACACACACACACACACCTCGTAAACTAATCAGAGTTTCGCGTCTATGGTCTGGTGAGCTTAATCTGCATATAATTCCCGATGTTGTTTTTGTCCTTTAGATTATATTAACCAGTTAGATGTGGTCTGACGTCTTCATTTACGAGAAAAATTTAACTTATTATCACTTGACAAATTTTTCGTTTCTTTAGAATTTGTTAAAGGGACACCGGTGATTACGCCCCTTTACCACCGCCCTCATCTTACTACCTCAAAGATGTGTGTGTGTGTGTGTAATAATAATAATAATAATAATAATAATAATAATAATAAATGGTTTATTAATAGAGTTGCAGCCGGTGGCTGAAAATATACAGACTAACATTTGATTCAGACATAATGATATTTGTTGAATACATTTACAGGGCTGTGCAGTACATAAATCAGGAGTTGTTTATTATTTTAACAATAGATGGGATGGTGCTGTTCTTATATCTATCGGTGCGGGCTCTTTTGGGCTGAATTTTGTTGTAGTGGCGGACTGCGCGAGGTGGGTGGGGGGCTGCAGGTGGCAGTAGGTGGCGATGACGAGGATGGTGCAGTAGTCCACTGCCAAACCTTGCCAGTGCTTGGTGGTGGAGGTCACTGAGGGATGGCATTTCCAGGCTGGAGAGAGCGTTGGTGTAGCCGGAGTATTCTGCGCCGAGCATGATTCTGCAGGCCCTTTTCTGCACCTTCTGTAGCCGACGTTGTTGGGTGGAGTTGAGAGAAGACGACCAGGCTGGTGATGCAAACGTTAGTTTGGGGAGAATAAAGGCGTTGTAGATGGTCCTCAGCTCTGGCGTGGGTGTCCCAAGTGACCTAAGTCGTCGTAGCATGTAGAGTCGGTACGAGGCTGCCTTGACTGTGTTATTTACATGGGCCTTCCAGTCCAGTTTGTGGTCTATAGTTACACCCAGGAGTTTGGCAGACTGCACTAACTGGAGAGGATGGGCACCCACTGTGACTGCTGGAGCTTGCACTGGAGTGGTGGCGGTGTGTGTGTGTGTGTGTGTGTGTGTGTGCTCAATAGGGATTAAAAAGTGAACATGGGTGTCCGTCATATATAAATTTTCATATTTTTCACAACACAATATTACAGTAAGGCCAACAGGTATAAACTGCAGTAGGAACTGAAAATGAAAATATATAAAACGTTGACTTAACATTGATTAGTGTAAAGTGTCATTAGAGGCGATAAGTGTATTAAAAGGTTAAAAATAAACTTATAAACAGTTGAAACTTTTCTAGAATAAATTGTTCAAGAAAATATGATAATTGGTTATGATAAATCCACTATTTCTTCTGTTTTCACTAATTATTATGTTTATCAAGACAAATGACACCAATAAAGCAATGGATAATATTGATCATTTTATTAAGAGTAGGATCAAGTGTAAACACCACATATATAGGTAAAGGTGTTGATGATTAAGACGAACTTTACGGGCAGGTAGTGAGCTTTACTCTCGGTCTGTTGTTCGAAAGCGTGAATTTGTTTATGACTTCGACGGAAAATATTCTTTAACTCTTGTTTTTTTTTCCCAATCATACCTTTATAGTTAACCTTTTCAAGCAGTTATGTCTTTAATATTAGTGGGTGAAAAGTTGTACTGCGGGTGTTGTGTTGTTGTTCCGCTTTGGTTCGACCCGAGATGAAACAATGAATCCGATACATCCAAGTCTCCGCGTGAGGGAGGGAATCGTGTACAGGTGACAGTGTGTTATTGTGAGTGCTGGTGGCTAGCGTGTGGTAAGTGCTGGTGAGTAGTGTTGCTGTAAGAGCTGGCGGCTAGTGCTGTAGAGAGTGCTAGCGGGTACAAACTGCTACAGGAGGAAAAACTGACTGCTACGGGCTGTGTTACCTGTGTGTTCCATAAATTAATCCCATATTGTAGAACTCGTGTGGCAGTAGTGAAGTATCGAGATCTACAATACGACCAAGTGAAAATATATAGAACATTGTGGTGCAGTTAACCTTCACAGAACACTTCCACCTGTTAACTAAACTCTAACTACCATGACCCAGGTGAGGTAATTAATGTATTTATCTTCTTAAGGAACATATAACACATTACCTTATTGTTTTATTAAGAAGTTATGAGTAATTTCACGACAAATTCTTAGGGTAAATATTTTAAAGTAATTCAAAAATGATTAATTTCCTTATTGGATAGATGAATCTTTTGTTATACAGTACGTGATTTATTAATGTTTCGGTTTGTTTATCTGGTATAACTTTAGGGCAAAGCTGAGATACTGAGCCGGTGAACGTACATTTATGGAAGACATTCGTAGTTAAATGACTGATTGATTTTGAGATCAGTGTGTGACGTATTATGCAAGTCATGTTTATAGTGTGTGTGTGTGTGTGTAAGTAAATGGAATATAAAAAAAGAGCTGGAAGGGGGGTGGGGGGGGGGGGGGTTAGGAGATGGTTGTGCACTATCACCTGGCCTTTCCGGATAACACAGGTAGTCACTTATATTTCAAACTAATAAATATCCGAACATGAAACCATCGATACATAAAGAGTCATTATTAGTTTCGTGCTACAGTTTATAGTTATTAATGGTATAGTGTCATTAATAATCTCTATGGCTTCCTAGATGTTCGTCCTCTCCTCCCCCCACACCCCCCTCACTGCTAGGGCGTCCTTCACCCCTTCCTCCCATAGTTTTCCTCTCTCCCTCCTTCCATCCTTCTCAGTTTGTTCCACTACTTCACTACTACATAGATGCGTTTTTTTTTTTTTTACGGTTCACACACACACACACACACACACACACACACGCCAGGACTCTATTTATAAAGTTCACTCTCAAGAACTCTCTTCAAATGATTGTCTCTCAGCACGCAGTTTCCCGTCTTGAGGTTTTCGTGCTTAAGTGAAGAGAGAGTTTTTAAAAGACCTTCCTACCGCCCGCTGGACCTTCTCTTCCTAGCATGCTAAGTAAACATCAGTGGTTGGGGCGGGGCGGCGGGGGGGGGGGGGGGGGGGGGGGGGGTGTTGAATCTTGGTGGTCTTAGTTAGATTAATTTATTTATATGAGATGATATTTGGTCGTTTTTCTATGGGTTTTAAAATATTTTGTATATTCACCTTTTTGTTTATTCATTACATGTGTACTTAGTGTATCTTTTTATACACTTATACATGTGTGTGTGTGTGTGTGTGTGTGTGTGTGTGTGTGTGTGTGAGAGGGAAAGGTCATGTAGGTATAGGGAAGAAGTTCTATAGAGAAATGTCCATGTCAGGGCAGGTGAGGGAGGGAGAGTGTGAGGGGGGGAGAGAGGGGGAGAGGGAAGGGGAGAGAGGGAGAGTGTGAGGGGGGGGAGAGAGAGGGAGGGGGAGGGAAGGGGAGAGAGGGAGAGTGTGAGGGGGGGAGAGGGAGGGGGGAGAGAGAGGGAGGGGGAAGGGGAGGGAAGGGGAGAGAGGGAGAGTGTGAGGGGGGGGAGGGAGGGGGAGGGAAGGGGAGAGAGGGAGAGTGTGAGGGAGAGAGAGGGAGGGGGAGAGGGAGAGTACTACAATAATGAGGCGGTTTTTGAGGCACGAATACAAGTGACTTATTCTTTGTCTCTCGTCACGTATAAGGGGAATTGGTTAGGTTGTCCATACGTCTGTCTGTCTGTCCGTCCGTCCACGTTAGGTTAGGTTAGGTTAGGTTAGGTAAGGTGGATAGTACTTAACAAGATGTCTGGCGTGTTTTTCTATCTAGTTTTCCTCTTCCCTTTCCTCCTCCTTCCCCTCCTTCTTCTCTCCCACGCCCTCCTTTTCCCCCTCTTCTTTCCCCTCTCCGACTCTCTCTCTCTCTTCCTTGTTTCTCTCTCCTATCCTCCCCCGTGGTCACTCCCTTCCCACTTTCTTCCTTCTCTCTCTCTCTCTTCCTTACTTCCTTCTTTCTCCCTTTTCTCCTTCCTTCCCTCTCTCTCCTCCTCTGCTGCTTTCTTCCTTCTCTTACCTCCAATCTGGGGGGGTGTGTGCCCTTGGAGGAGTAGGAAGAAGAGGAGGAGGAGGAAGAGGAGTAGGAGGAGGAGGGGGAAGAGGAGGAAGAGGAGAGGAGGGGGAAGAAGAGGAGGAGGAGGAGGAAGAGGAGGAGGAGGAGGGAGAAGAGGGGGAGAAGAGAGGAGGAGGAAGAGGGGGAGAAGAGGAGGAGGAGTAGGAGGAGGAGGGGGAGAAGAGGAAGAAGAGGAAGAGATAACAGCTGGAGAAGCAACATTACAGTAACGACAGCTGCCCCTCCACCTCCCCTGGGGCACATGTCCATTTGTACCTCTCCCCGGGTTTATCACCATCCCCTGCCACCACTCCTTTCTGCCACCACCCCCTGCCACCATTCTCTGCCACCACCATCCCTTGCCACTGCCATCATCCACGGCCACCACCACCACCACCCCCTGCCACCATCACCACCATCCCCTGCCACTGCCATCATACACAGCCACCACCCCCTGCCACCACCACCATCCTCTGCCACCACTGCCTCTCCCTACCTACATCTCTTCGTGCCACCACTATAGGTAACAGTTTCCCTATCATATATCCCTGACACCACAACTGACACCACTACCCTCTACCACCATTAGAGGTTACAGATCCTCTGACAAATTTCCCTGTTGCTCTGACATCCTTCCCCGCCACCATTCCTGCTGCTCTGACATCCTTCCCCGCCACCATTCCTGCTGCTTTGACATCCCTGCCACCATTCCTGCTCTTACATCGTTCTCTGCCACCATTCCTGCTGCTCTGACATCCTTCCCTGCCACCCTCCCCTGCCACCCTCCCCTGCCACCCTTCCCTGCCACCCTTCCCTGCCACTACTGTTGACCATTCTAAGGGTTGTCCTCTCTCCTACTACAGCCAGACCTAGCAACTCCCCCCCCCCCCTGACTGCTGCAGGTCGTATTGCGGTGTTGCAGCTTACGACTTTGCAACGCTCATTTCCCTTGGCTAACACATTCCCCTGGTGAACGCTGCTTCCCCTGCTGCCACACCTTCCACCACAGCTGCCACACCTTCTACCACAGCTACCACAAACAGCTACCACACCTTCCACCACATCTACCACACCTACCACCACAGCTGCCACACCTTCTACCACAGCTACCACATCTTCTGCCACACCTTCCACCACAGCTGCCACACCTACCACCACAGCTGCCACACCTACCACCACAGCTGCCACACCTTCCACCACATCTACCACACCTTCCACCACAGCTGCCACACCTTCTACCACAGCTACCACACCTTCCACCACAGCTACCACACCTTCCACCACAGCTGCCACCATCTCTCTGTCATCACTTGCACTACCACCATTTCCTGCCACCACAATTACCACCACTTCCTCCCAGCAGTAGCATCTGACGTCATCACTTCACCTCTTATTACAGAGGCTTGCTTTAGATATTAAATCCCAATGTTAAATAGCACGCCTTTGTGTGTGTGTGTGTGAGTGTACATACATACATACATACATACATATATACATACATATATACATACACACATACATACATACATATTGGCACTTTTATATATCAGTGACAATCCTCCTAAACGCAAGAGGAAAAACAGGAAACAGCGCTTGTATTCTTCACTATAAATACTGGTGAGACACACTTGTTTTTTCTGGGCTGAGGCGCCGATATCATGTGTTGCCTGGAGCTACAAAACTCATTGGTTATAAAATGAACTTCTTGTGTTTTTTTTTTCGTGAGGCTGAGGGGGGGGGGGGGGGAGAAACACTTATTTAAGGGATTTTCTTTCTTTTTTTTGGGGGGGGGGGGGTGAATTATTGAGGGAAACTTTAAAGGGGAAATTATTGAGGGAAGATTGTCAAAGGAAATTATTAAAGGGAAAAGCGCGACCGAATAATAAATAAAAATAAAAAATATTAAAAAAAAACGCGGCCAAAAATTCTTTTAAAAAAATGAGGGATAAAATATACACAAATAAAAAAAATAAATTGTAAAAGTCTGATACAAACCTGAACTGAAAAAAATAACAAATAAAAATAATTGCTAGAAAAATGACAGATAAAACTATTGTAAAAAAAATACCACGACAAGGTAACCTCATAATAGCAAACGGAAGATACAAAAAAACACAAAATAAATAAAAATAACAAAGGAAAGATACAAAAACAGTTGAAATAATAATAGGAATAAAGTTTAGAACCAGGAATATAGCAAAAATAAAAAATAAAGAATAGAAATAAAACAAACAAAAATAGTACAAAAAAAATAATAGAACGTGGAAGAAATGAATACAGGTCAAACTCGTGGGCGTCGGAAGAACAGGTTAACATGGCTTCCTTGTTCGCTATAATCGTAACTCATTGGTTAGTGAGTGAAGGTGGACAAAAAGAGAGGAGGGGAGGAGAGGGGGGGGGGGGTGCAGGCATAGGGAGGGGCAGTAGGTGGCATGGGTAGGGGCAAGGAAGGGGTGATGGGGTGGGGGGAAGGCATTGGATGATTACACCAGCTGGTCACGCCCAATATTCCATTTCACTTGGAGAACCAAACTTGGCCGTAATGTTTGCCTGCGTGTGTCATCTCAGTATTACCGACCCCGCCTCTTCTCCCTTCCTCCCCTCCCTTCCTACCCTCACCCATTCCCTTCCTCCCCTCCCTTCCTTTCCCCCGCCACACCCTCTCTCCTCCTCGTGCACATCACCCCTTCCTGCCATCATTCGCCAGTCTTCGCCCCCCTTTCCACCAGTCGCCATCTTCCTCGCCATCATCCGCAAGTTGCCACCATTCCCCCACCATTCCTCCGCCCATTCCCGCCATCACCCCTCGCCCCTTCCCACCACCAGTCTCTCCCTGCATCTCCTCCCCCTCACTGCATTTCCGCCCCCTCCCTACATCTACCTGCACATCCCCTCCCCTCTGCATCTCCTACCTTCCCTGCACCTCTCCCCTTTCCTGCACCTCCCCTTCCCTGCACCTCCCCCTTCCCTGCACTTCCCCTTCCCTGCACCTCCCCTTCCCTGCACCTCCCCCTTCCCTGCACCTCCCCCTTCCCTGCACCTCCCCTTCCCTGCACCTCCCCCTTCCCTGCACCTCCCCCTTGCACCGCCTCCCTGGGGGCTTTTTACAAGAGGCCTCGGTACAATGGTCTATTTAACAAGGGGGGGGGGGGCTAACGTGCACCGATATTAGGGCAGTATCCGAAGACCATAAACTATTGTACAGCGGGTGTGGTAATGTGGTGGCAGATGGGTGGTAATGATAGCAGTGTGGTGACGGGCGTGGTAGTGGTGGTGGGCGTGGTGGTGGTTGTGCTGACTATTGTTCCTGTGTCCACACCTCATAACTTGGAGACCTGCTACATTCACTACTTACGCTCCTCACGTCACTCCCTCACACTCCTCACGTCACTCCCTCACACTCCTCTGTACCTCCACTCATTATTATTTTTTTCAGTGTAGTGTCTGTGTGTTGACTCTTTCCTCGGGAGCAGATGTGTGAATCTCGTTTATTTGTTGTTGTTGTTGTTCTGGATGTTTCTTGTTTCGTGGGAAGAAGCCGAGGCACTACTGACTACCCACCACTGTATCACCCCCATCCTTTATGTAATTACCCCCTCCCCCCGCCCCACCTCCCCTCCCCCGCCTCCCTCCGCCCCACCCCCCACTCCCCCCGCCCCACCCCCCACTCCCCCACCCCCCACTCCCCCACCCCCCGAAATAAAAATATACCAGAGTAAGTTGAGCGACCGTAAACACATTATACTGTACACAACGAGAAGATAAATATTGTATAAATGGAACTCTTATATCCGGAGAGACTCGAGACCTTCTTCAGGAACACGTTCTTCCTGAAGGAGGGGCTGGAGGAGGAGCAGGACGGCCCCACCCCTCACCCCAGGGATGTATTACTCCATTAGATAAACCTCCGACTTGGAGTGATACGTAAGACTTGACTGAATATTGTGAAGGGAGTTGTTGTTGTTGAAGGGATATTGTGTTTCTGAAGTGTGTGTGTGTGTGTGTGTGTGTGTGTAATAATAATAATAATAATAATAATAATTAACGGTTTATTGAAAGAGCTTGGCAGCCAGAAGGCTGAAAATATACAGTTACATATTTAGGGAATGGGTTACGAATTACAAATAATATACAAGTAACATAAGTGACACAAATAAGACATATAATAACTTAGATGGGGAAAAGCTCAAACTACAGTTCATTTCAACATAGTGACAGTGTAAGGAGCAGTGTTTACTGGGAGTGAAAACACTGAATTATTACAAGTTATTGATAGTTTTTACAATGGTTGGGACTGGGCTGTTCTTATAGCGATCAGTTCGTGCACGTATGGGCTGGATGCGGTTGTGGTGTCGAACAGCAATTCTCGGACAAGGGATCTCAGGTGGTAGTAGGAGCCGGTGTCGGGGATGGTGTAGAAGCTTCTTACCAAATTTGCAGATGAGGTCGTGGTGATGGTCAGTGAGAGTCGAAAGGGTCAGTGTGTTGAGCGCTTCTTGATATGTGGAGTAGGAGGGGGAGAGAATAATCTTGCATGCCCTCTTTTGTACTTTTTCTAGGTGTTTACGTTGTGTGGCATTTAGGGAGGAAGACCAGGTGGGGGAGGCATAGGTGAGCTTGGGAAGTATGAATGTTGTGTAAACACTGAGGAGCTCGTGTGCAGGAACTCCGAGGGACTTGAGTCGGCGGAGGAGGTGGAGACGGAAACTGGAGGATTTGACAACTTCACTGACGTGTGGTTTCCAATTTAGTTTGTTGTCTATGGTGACGCCGAGGAGCTTCGTGGAATCTACAACCTGGAGTGTGTTCGGACCTAGAGTAATGGAAGGAGGTGGGACAATGTCGGAGGAGAGGTTGATGTGCATAACCATGGTCTTGGTATGGTTGATGGTGACATGGTTGATGGTGGCCCAGTTTTGGAGACTGTTCAATAAATCCTGAAGGGCGGTATAGTTGGGAGCAGAATTGTTGTGTGTGTGTGTGTGTGTGTGTGTGTGTGTGTGTGTGTGTGTGTGTGTGTCCTCCCTTCGTTCATCGTTTGTCAGAAAAGTTCCTCTAATATGTCATGGAAGCCACACATCCACAACATTGCTAAAGCTGCCTCCTGAAAGCTGGGAATGCTGTACAGATGGTGTAGCTACTTCACTCCTGAGCAGTGCCTTCAAGCTTATAAGGGATTCATTTATTTCTCTTTCAATTTTGAATGTAATACCGGGGACAAGATCATTAACCTTGTCTAAAAATTCCAGTGGGTCACTGTTTCTAGGCCAAAGACAAAGAACATCATCTACATATCTATACCATGGAAGACGAAAGTCCCCTATATTGGGTAGTAATCTAGCCTCAAAATTGAAAGAGAAATAAATGGATCCCTTCCATTTCTTGATATGCTTATCATTAGGAATGGTCATAACTATAAATTTAAGGTGTACAGAAAGCCTACACAGGTAGACAGTTTCATACATTTTTTATCGAGTCGCCATGAGTCTACCAAAATGTTAGTTTTTTCTGCTATGTTTTTGAGATGTTTGCGTATTTGTGACCCTGAATTTATTGATGAAGAACTGAAACACATTCAGTCCATTGCACAAAAACTTGGGTTCCCTTCAATGTTTGTTGATCATTGTTTTAAAAGGGCTAACAAAATCCTTTCATTGTACTCAAACAGACAAATTCCTACACTTAAGAATATTTTGACTCTACCTTATCGCAATGAATTTGTCCCGTTAATCCAGTCCCTTAAATTATTAAATATTAATGTTTTTAAGTTTGACTCTACTATTACCAATATATTAATCAAGAATAACCCAACCTTGATTGTAAATGGAAGTGTTTACTGCATTCCATTCCATATACAGTATATATATATATATATATATATATATATATATATATATATATATATATATATATATATATATATATATATATATATACATATGTATATATACATATGTAATATATATATATATATATATAATATATATATATATATTGTGTGTGTGCTATTACACACACACACACACACACACACCGTCATTAATCAGTGAACGCGAGGTAGCAACTGTGTATTGGAGTTGCTAGTGAGTAATTGTTTGACGGCTGACACTATACCTACACCATATACACACAACACCATATACACACAACACCACATACACACAACACCACATTAAGTACAGTATAATATTATAATCGTCTCATGTAATCGTTGAAGTCTTCGCTGATTGCTGTATCTTCGTCGAGTTAATAAATCAATTAATAATAAACGGCTACAGTTTCAGAATTATGTAATACAAGATTACAGTTTATTAAGGTAATTACAAAGTGCTATTTTAAATACAGGAGTAACTTAGTAATGTTTATGGAGACGTAATGTTTTTCCATTAGTTCACGTCCAAAACATAATACCTGAATGGGACAAAACTCTTTCTTTAACGCCAGGATTTAACTCTGTAAGAATTTATACTCAAATATTAAATTAAATCTCAGCTCGGCACCCCCCCCCCAGAGAGAGAGAGAGAGAGAGAGAGGTCATAAGCGGGTGTTTACGAGAATTTCTTCCTTTGTTTTTAGCGACACAGCCCTGGGGAGCAGCCAGGTAATATTGTTGTGTTGTAGCCTAGTTAGTCGCCACCTACCTGCCTGATCCCGAGTGAGTCACATTACTGTGCCCGAGTCAGCTCAGGCGACGACTAACGCTCACTGCTATTGTTTTTTTTTTTAGATTGCCCACGAGGGGGCTAGTTTATTGGGCACCCCCTTACATCCTGTGCAAGGTGAAGCGCAGAAGCGTTTACAGCGCCCAACAGGGAAGCATGCTAAGTTCATGCTTGCCTTTATGTCTCATGAGTTAAGGGCGTTAGAAGCCTGAAGAGTCAATGGTGTATGTCATCAAGTTATTGGAAGCTCCAACAACTTTCCCTGAATACGAATTCGCAACTTTCGACAGGTACCTACTTTACTGCTAGGTGAACAGGGACTAATGGGGGCTAGGAAGTAAGTCCAAACAACTTCCACCAACCCGGGAATCGAACCCGTGACATCTCGCTTGCTAGGCAAGAGCGGTACCGCTTCTACCACCAGCGCCCCGCTCACTGTTATCTTTTTTCACTGTCCTGACCTTTGACCTTTTGACCTTAAACTCATATTAGTTCAAGGTGAATATAATGTTGGTTATACATTAAACGGATCACCTGAAGAATTTCCACCCTAACCTAACCAATCTAATTTAACCTCCTCTTAACTCTACCTGATTTAACCTAACCTAACCAAGCTAAGTTAACCTTCCCCCTGACTTGGCCTAAGGTACACGGAACAGAACCCGAGAAGTTTAATGTAAAAGAAATAGAATTCGACCTCAGGGAACTATGTATGGTCGTATCTTGCCTGATTACTGGAGCTGAACACTCGCTATATCAAGCACTTGTGTTTTTATCCCACCTCCCCTTCCCACCCCCCTCCCCTTCCCACCCCCTCCCCTTCCACCCCCTCCCCTTCCACCCCCTCCCCTTTCCCCACCATTTCCACAGAATATTCATCTCCCTGTAAGAGCACCGGCATTAGATTAAAACTACATCCATAAACTCTGTCAATTTTTCCCCCTTTTTTTATTATGAAGCCAAATTAATTATGTGGAGACATCAAAGGGAGACAGCGTCAGGTGTTAAGGGGATAATACCAGTACTTTTACAGAGCTACAGAAGACAGGTAAAGAGTTGTTGATGGCTTTATGAACAAAGTTGTTGGCGAGGGGGGGGTATAGGTACGAGTTGCTGCTGGGAGAGGTGGGAGGGGGAGAGGTGCATGGAAAGGTAGGGTGGGTGGGAGGGAAGGAGGGAGGAGAGGCTGGGAGAGATGAAGGAACAGGTGCCTAGGCGAGTTGGTCTGGGAGGGAGGTAGAGTAACAGAGGAGGGATAGAGAGAGAGAGAGAGAGAGAGTAGGGAGGGAGATAATGTAGAGTGAGAAGAGAGGGAGGATTAGAACAGCCAACGTAGGGATATTATCAAGTAAATGGGGAAAAATCATTAATTTTTCCACATCAAGCGCGTCAACTTATCTCCCGTTATTAGCTGGAGAGTTTTAACTTGGTGATTACATTAGTAGAACACACGGCGACGCGGGTCATCACAGGCCAGAGTCACTACACCTGGTTTTGGAAGCAATTAACCTGTTCGCTGTAGTTATATGATAAACATTGTATCTTGTTATCTGTCTGTCTCTCTGTCTGTCTGTCTGTCTCTCTGTCCTATTATCGTATGGGATGCCTCAAAGGGCTCAAAAGAGTCAATGATGGGAATTATGCAAGACGAGCTGAGGTAAATTACAGGTAAATGTTCAAACAGGTAGAAACATCCACAGGTGTTCATATCCTCAATTTACGTACACTATACCTCTTAATACCTGTGTTGTTAATTGACTTGGCTGTAATATGACTTTTACCCCTGTTATTTGTGACGTGACTTTACCCCTGTTATTTGTGACGTGACTTTACCCCTGTTATTTGTGACGTGACTTTTATCCCTGATATTTGTGACGTGACTTTTATCCCTGTTGTTTGTGACGTGACTTTACCCCTGTTATTTGTGACGTGACTTTTACCCCTGTTGTTTGTGACATGACTTTTACCCCTGTTATTTGTGACATGATTTTTATCCCCGTTGCTTGTGTTCTTGTTGACCTGTTGGCCTTGTGACTATAAAGATGTATTTCAAGATTATTAGTCATTGATTTGTTTAGAGAATGAGTTATACTGTAGAGGTGCCTGATAGAGATGGTGAGTCTATATGGTGTGGTGTGCTGTGTAGTGCAGTATAGTGTAGTGTGGTGAAGTGTAGTGTAGTGTGGTGAAGTGTAGTGTAGTGTGGTCTAGTGTACTGTAGTGTGAAGTGTAGTGTTGTGTTGTGTTGTGTTGTGTTGTTTCATCCACAGCATTGTGTTGATAAGCTTGGCGTAATATTGCAACTGGGGTTAAATCACTTCCATGTAATACCAGTAAGGGTTAAATCACCACTTTTGAGTAGTATTGGCAAGAGTTAAATAATTTCCGGGTAATATTGCAAACTGTTCAATCACCTTCACGTAATATTGCTAATAGCGTAAATCACTAAATATTGGACAGGGTTAAATCACCTTCGTATGGGAGAGAGAGAGAGAGAGAGAGAGAGAGAGAGAGAGAGAGAGAGAGAGAGAGTAACTATATATATAAACAGTGGTCACAGATGGGTGTGTGTGTGTGTGTATGTGTGTGTGTGTGTGTGTGTGTGTGTGTCTGTGTGTGTGTGTGTGTGTGTGTGTGTGTGTACCAATGTCTAATTAATTTGACATTGTTTACTATACCTGATACCCATTATATACACACACACACACGGCCCATGTCTTTGTATGTAATAAGTCATTTTTGTCTAATGTATGTTTTCAGCCTTCGGGCGACAGAACTTTTTCAATAAACCGATAATTATTTTTATTTTTATTATAACATAAAATTGTAGACCCCTAGTGATTGTATGTATGTATGTATGTACGTGTGTATGTATGTATGTATGTATGTATGTATGTATGCATGTATGTGTGTATGTATGTATGTATGCATGTGTGTATGTATGTATGTATGTATGTGTGTATGTATGTATGTATGTATGTATAGGCCCTTAAACTCCTCTTTACTACAGCGTTCATTTTATATTAGATTTCCATTTCATTATTTTTTCTCTTGTTCCTCGTGTGTTCGTTTGCCCCACTGCCTATCTCTCCTCCTCCTCCTCCTCCTCCTCCTCCTCCTCCCGTTTAACTTTTCTATCGGATACAATTTTTTTTTGGCTATCGTATATTTTATTGTGTTTCATCCCCGTCTTTTTTTTTACTTTATTCTTTTTCTCTTCCTTCTTTCTATCCCTTCCTCTGGTCTTTTTCTATCCCCTCTCTGCCCTCTCTCTCTATTCCCTCTCTGTCCTCTCTCTATCCACTCTCTGGTCTTTCTCTATTCACTCTCTGGCCTCTATATTCCCTCTCTGCCCTCTCTCTCTATTCCCTCTCTGGCTTCTCCCTATCCTCTCCCTGGCTTCTCTCTCTCCCTCACAAACACAATGACTCCCTGTATGGACGTTACCCTCCCTGGATGTTTTAAGAGAGAGAGAGAGAGAGAGAGAGAGAGAGAGAGAGAGAGAGAGAGAGAGAGACACACACACCCCTTCCCCCCTCCCCAACCTCCCCCTTCTCCCCCCTCTCCCCCTTCCCCTCTCCCCCTCTACCCACATCACATTGTCAATATCTATGTAAATTTGAGCGATGCCCGTCCGCCACTATTGACACTAGCCCTTGACATAGGACCTGTGCTTTTATCGGCCCGCTCCTGATTACTGAGACGCCTTGCTACATGTCCACCTCTGTGTTCCTTTGTGCTGGCTGTAGATGCCGTGGTGGTGAGAGAGGGAGGGGGGGGGGAGAGAGGGAAGGGGGGGAGGGGGAGTTGTATGTTAGAGTGAGATGGAAAGAGAAAGAGAAATAATAAAAAACATAAATAGAAAAATGAGATAAATTGAGAGACAGACAGGCAGACAAACAGACAGACAGACAGACAAACAGACAGACGAATAATTGAACTTGTACACGATGATTTTTCGCTACAGACGCCAAGTACTCAGTAGACAGTATACACAGTTTAGAATACGACTAAAAATTGTGTGTGTGTGTGTGTATGTATGTGTATGAACGTTTGTTTATGTATATGTGTGTGTCTTAGTATGTGTATGTATTTACTGTATATGTGTGTGTATCTTTACGTACAGCATATATGTATGTGAGTGTCTGTGTGTGTGGCCCATCTGATATACAGGAAAAACAGACAGGTACATTACAGGTGTAGGGCGCACACACACACACACACACACACACACACACACACACACACACACTGTACACCCTCTTCCCAGGGCTTATCACTAAATCTACAGGATTATGTAGGTTAGGTCTCGCTACACATGATAAGAGGTGTTAATGATAAGGGAAGGAACACTCAGAGATATATACAGTAAAGGTTAGGTTAGGTTAGGTTAGGTTTGGTTAGGTTAGGTTAGGTTAAATGTCCTTGAAATGTTGATTGCTTTGAGTCTTCTTAGTTCAGCTAGAGTCCTTTGGTTAGCACTGTACAAGAACCAACAATTTGCACTGTAACTATATCAGTGAGCAATGGAGAACAGCCCCACTGCTGAAGATGATAAAAAAAATCAAGGAAAAGTGAAGAAGAAAAAAGTACTTTATGCATGTCCAGAGTTTATGAGTACAGACCTTCCTTTCACAAGCTCACACGACCTGATTTCGAACCTGACCACAAGATTATCCCACGTATCTATATATAACTCTTTAATAGCCTTCCTTCTCATCACACACTAGAAGGAAACGAACACACCTTTAGTTAACTACCTGGTGATGAGTGGTAAAATGTTGAGTGAATTTATAACAAGTAGAATGTTTTAAAGTTTGTGTGTATAAACGTTGGATGTAATTCTGAGTGGTTGAGGGCTGAGATGAGAGTCTACAGCGTCAAGTCGTCTTTCTTGTTAACCTTTAGAGATAATTCTACATTATTATTCTCTTTCACTAATGGCTCATATAGCATTCTTCACTTTCATCTCCCTTCCTAAGAAATCGATTGAACTTAACCTCACGTGTAAATAACTGGCTGTGTCATGTTTGTGGCTCAAGTCATATGTACTGTACTGGTTCCTAAGATGGTTGTGGCGATAGAGCCAGTTATCTGTTGATGGCTCGTATGTGGTAGAGACAACAGTAAACAACGGGTAAACGGATCTGTTTGTCATTGTTAGCTGTGTGTGTGTGTGTGTGTGTGTGTGTGTGTGTGTGTGTTTGACAACTTCCCTCCGCCTGCCGCCTCCCTATGCATTGAAATTCAATAAAGACCAAAAGAAAACATTTACTTTGTTTTATGAGGTTGAGAAAATTGAGTTACGTCTCCTCAAAACCGAGCGCGTGTGTGTAAGTTTTAATACATTTGCGTAAGGTAAACATACTCACTCACTCACTCACTCACTCACTCACTCGATTCCAAACCAATACGCCAAGAATTCCTCACTGCATTAAGTATTTTCAGCATTATTTTTTTTTCACTCATATTTTCATACGGTGAGCTTGAGAGCGGGCGGGGTTGGAGGGAGGGCGGGCGGGGATGAAGGGCGGGAAGGCGGGGGTGGAGGGTGGGCGAGGGTGGAGGGCAGGAGTAATTTCTAGCCGCCTCTTCAGCTTGAAAAGATAATATTTACTTTGTGAAGGTAATGCTGGATATTGCATTACGTGGGATTGGCAGCAGAGGGGTGTTATTGTTGTGGGGACTTTGCATGCGCTTATTTGGGGGGAATTGGGGGAAGTAGTGAGGATGTTGCGAGGGAGGGTGAGGGAGGGTGAGAAAGGGTGAGGGAGGGTGAGAAAGGGTGAGGAGGGTGAGAAATTGTGAGGGAGGGAGAGAAACGGTGAGGGAAGAAGATGGGGAGGAAGAGCAACGGCGAGGGAGGAGGAAAGAAGGGAGAGAGACGCCGAAGGAGGGTGAGAGAGAGGGACAACGATGGAAGGAGAGAGGGCAGGCAGGGAGAGAGGCTCGCCAACTCTCACTTAAACCCGCTGATACTGCAGGGAGAGAGTGAGATTAAGTGTGGAAATGAGAATGATATTGTGGACTTGAGGGATTAAGGGGGAAAGAAATATAAGGCGTAAGAGACTTGGAGAAGAGGGAGGAAGAAGAGGGAAGAAGAAGAGGGAGAAGAAGAGGGAAGAAGACGAGGGAGAAAGAAGAGGGGGGAAGAAGAGGGAAGAAGAAGAGGGGGAAGAAAAGGGAAGAAGAAGAGAGAGGAAGAAGAGGGAGGAAGAAGAGGGAAGAAGAGGGAAGAAGAAGAGGGAGGAAGAAGAGGGGGGAAGAAGAGGGAAGAAGAAGGAGGAAGAAGAGGGAAGAATAAGAGGGAGGAAGAAGAGGGAAGAAGAAGAGTGAGGAAGAAGAGGGAAGAAGAAGAAGGAGGGAGAAGAGGGAAGAAGAAGAGGGAAGAAGAGGGAGGAAGAAGAGGGAGGAAGAAGAGGGAGGAAGAAGAGGGAAGAAGAAGAGGAGAAAAAAGAGGGAGTAATATAAGTGAGAAGGAGGAGGAGGGGGAGGGAAGAATATGAGTGAGAAGAGGGAAGAGGAGGAGGAAGAGGGAGTAATTTGAGTGAAGAAGAGGAAGAAGGTGGAATAACATGATAAAGAGGAAGAAGAAAGAACAAGGGAGTAAGAAAAGAAAGAGATGGAGGGAACGAGAGAATAACAAAGTGAGAATTAGAAGGGGAAGTGAAAAAGAGGAGAGAATAAATGGGAGAAAAAGAAACAAGAGAAATAAGAGGAAAGGAGAAGAGGAAGAGGAAAGTCGAATGGGTGTGATAAAAAATTGAACATAATAAGGAAAGGATAAAGGATTAAGAAGAGAAACGAGAGATAAAATAATGAAGGAGAGAGAGAGAGAGAGAGAGAGAGAGAGAGAGAGAGAGAGAGAGTTCAAATAAAATGTAAAATAAAAACAGAAAAAACAGCGACTAAAGGAGAAATTACGATGATAATACGCAAAAGAAAATGAAGAGAAATGAAGATGTTTGGGAGAAAATGAAATTCGTAAGAGATAATTAGAGTTAAAAAAAGAGACAGAGAGAGAGAGAGAACGAAGGGGAAGGAGTGAAGGAAGCAAAAACTGAATTAAGATTAGTGGACTCGGAGGACTGGGAGAGAGAGAGAGAGAGAGAAAGAGAGTAAAGGAAATAGGATGAGGGAAGGAGAAATGAGAAATAAGGTAAAAGATAAAAGAAATGCGAAAGGGAGAGAAGGGAGGAAAATATTAGGGAGACAAGAGAGAGGGAGAACAAAAGATTAAGAGAACGGGAGAAGAAACAGAATAACGAGAGGAAGATAAGGAAGGAAGGAAGGTTAGGGAGAGGAGAGGGAGAGTAAGGCGGAGAGATTGAGAGAGAGTAAGGGAGAAAGGGAGACGATTTAGTGAGGGAGACAACATGGTGATAGGGAGAGTAGAACACTGAGTGAGTATCGATTGAGGAAGAGGAGGAAGAGGAGGAAGAGGGAAGGATGAGGAAGAAGAGGGAGGGGTGGAAGGGGAAGAGGAGTGTGTTCTGTCTAGTGATACCTAACCTAACCTATATATACTGCTAATGAATATGATGAATTTTTTTGTGTATGAACCTCTGTCCTACGTGGCAGTGTGCAATGATACCACCCTCAGTGTCAAGACCTGACTGAATTACTCACAATAGGCAAACTGTACTACAAGCTTTGTAAATAAATTTGTTAAACTATAAACAAAAACAAAAAAAACATTATAGTCATTCCAATCGCTCATAGTTTGTTTACACTAAGGCAGAACAGGCTGGAGGGGTGGAGGGGGGTAGTGGGTATATGCCTTCAGCCCCCCCCCCCCTCCCCCTCCCAGGTTTAGTGCGTCTGTCGGTTAATGGAGGGACAAATGGAGCGAACTGAGGTGTGACGTAGAGCCCCTGAGAGACGAGACACTTTAGCTACTACTACTACTACTTTTTTTTTAACGTGGCCTCCAGCCTTACCCAATAGCCACACCTTCGCCGCCATTTTATTACCTTAATATTAAATATCCTAATACATAAGTAGCTATCCTAGCTGTGTTGAGTTAGTTGAGCCGCAGATCTTTGCGGCATTCAGTGACTGTAGCCTCATAGTCAATATCTGCAGCAGTTGTCGGAGTAGGGGCAGAAGCTCTCGTTCCCCTGAGGCAGAGCAAAGCCGACCGAAGGAGAGAGAAGGACAGTCGACATCTCATCCAGGCTGTAACATAACTTCTGGGCTGCTGCTTCTGTTCGGAGATCAACTCCGCGAGTCTGGCGTAGAAACATCTTGCACTTGGGCCCATCCCACCAGAGGAGTGAAGCTGCCTTAATCAACGTTTTGAATTCTCTCCCCATATGCCCTTCTCTTGTCGTTCTCGTTCCTCCTATGTGCAGCATCGAGAGCTAGGTTACGGTGACATGCGGCCATGGGATAAAAAATCCTGATGTCGAAGAAAGCTCGCTGTCCCCGCGTCCAGAATCCTCGAGCACTGACGTCAACACGGGCTTCGCTAGATGTGTTTGAAATCCTGTGTTGGAAGATCTCGCCATCCAGTGGAAGGAGGGTCGGTTCTACCATGACGTCCCTGCAGATTTCCTTCTATTACTACTACTACTACTATTTATACTACACTGTTTAGTACTCATATATAGCGTGAATACCAGAATTAGGTTAGGTTAGGTTGACCTTAATAGTAGTATGGGGTAGATGGTTGTAGATAAGTTGACTGACCCTCACGCTGAAGTGTTTAATGACGCTTGGTTGATGTATGTGTGTGTGTGTGTGTGTGTGTGTGTGTGTGTGTGTGTGTTGTAAGGCTCTCTCTCTCTCTCTCTCTCTCTCTCTCTCTCTCTCTCTCTCTCTCTCTCTCTCTCTCCTTTTAACCTTCTCAGATGTAACTTCAGTAAGTGTTTGTCGGTAAGCCCTTGGGACGTGAATTCAGGAAGACACTGCTAAGTATTCCGATGTATTTATTGTGTTCTTGTGTTTCCTTGTTGTTGTTGTGTTTCTTGGTGTGATATTATTCCTTTCGAGAACATTCATCATCAGCTTTTGGTACGTGGTGGGTTAATAAATAGGGGACATTGTATCTGGCCATCACCGAGCGGAGGGGCCACCATTTCCAGGGGGGCTTTAAATGGCCACCACTCGTCCATCTCAAACCCATACAAACAGGCCTGACAAATGGGTCTAATTTAAGCCTACGGTACAGTACAGATGGTTTATATTAACTCAAATGGTTACGAGATGAGAAACGACACCTCCACGACCACCATCATCATTACCACTACTACCACCATTACTACCAGCGCCTCCTACTGTGTACACGTTTTGTTTCTTGGTTACACCTCTCTCTCTCTCTCTCTCTCTCTCTCTCTCTCTCTCTCTCTCTCTCTCTCTCTCTCTCTCTCTCTCTCTCTCTCTCTCTCTCTCTCTCTCTCTCTCTCTCTCTCTCTCTCTCTCTCGCTTCCATTCGCCAGTTTCTTAATTTGGTTAATGTCCACCGTGTTTACTCTCCCCCGTTTACTTTAATCTTCTTCCAAAAATATTAATCCTTTTATCCCTCTCCTCGCGTGTGTACTCTCCTCATTTCTTAGATTTTTCGCTCTGGCTCTTTACCTCTCGTGTCCGCTCTCATCTCCTCCACCTCCTCTTGCCTCTCCTTTCCGTCCTCCTGTGATCCGCCTGGGCACTCACCGCTGAGTTACACTGTTTGTGATGGTAATGATATTTGACCAATCACAAGGTAAATATGTAACTTCTTTCCTAAGTGGGGCAAAACTTCCCCACACATTAAGAACTAAATATTAATGGGATGAGAAGTTAGTGGAGAAAATTGACTATTTCTCCAAAGATTTCTTTTTTCGCTGGGCCTATGATTATTCGAGCAGTCAAAGGAACCTCTTGAAAGTTTCTGTGAATACGCAGAAATACTTGGCTGAACTAATCACAACTTTGGGTGGCTTGAGCCATTCATATTATAATTGGGTCTTGAGTTGAGGCTAACTTGTTAGGGAAGTGCGTCAGGAACAGGACCAGCCATCGGGCCTGTGGTGACCACCGTGATAATGTTGAGGTCTCCGTCCCCGCCCTCTCTCTCGCTCGCTCTCATTCCCTCTCCTGCTCTCTCTTTCCCCCTCGCTCTCTCTCTCTCTTTCCTTCTCTCTCTCTCTCTCCTCGCTGCCCGACACTTAACCAAGTCCAGCACGAGTTAGCTAGTTATTCCCGAGTTTACGTGCAATTCGCTAGAGGTTCCCGGTCCCAGCAGCAACTTCGTAGCTATGTCAAACACAACTAATAATATGGTAATCGTGCAGCAACCCTTGAACTCTGATAAAGTTCAACATGTTTCTACCACCACCATCAGAGTTAGTGACATACACACAGACAGAGATGGTAGTGTGTGCTGTACTGTACTGAGGTAAACATCCTCAGTGTCCCTCCATCTAATAATACCTTAAACAAAAAGTCTTATTTGCTTGTGTTATTTTCATCTGTTCTGGATGACGTCTTCGGCCCTTTATTTCCAGATGTTGATCGTGTGTTGGGATAAACATTTCCAACTCAGAACTGACGTATAAAGGCTTCAGCTAAAGTAATTTTTTTTTTTTACGGGATCAGCCCACCCGGGCACAGGTCACTGACCCACATCAGGTCCCGGGGGGCGAAAATGTAATAATAATAATAATTCATACTAAATAAAATTTATAATAAAATGTAAAATAAAATATTGATGGTAATAATAATAATAACAACACTGTGATAATAATAATTACAAAGAAATGCAAGAATGAAAAAAAATCAACAGTGAGAAGCGCTATATGTATGTTGTTTTGTCATGTAATAGAAACAATTGAGACCCTACAATTGTGTGTAAATGAGACAGAAAGTCAGATCAGCAACCTAAGACTTGGTCACAATTTTCGTGATGCCATATGGCAGCAGGGTCTACCATTAGACAACACATTATGCTGCCAATATCTTCCCAGGCGGTAGTACCTCCCTGTTTGGTAGCTGCCTACACCGTAAAAGTTAGGTGTGTGTGTGGGTGGGTGTGGGTGTGGGTGTGGGTGGGTGGGTTGGAAGTGAAACTGCTGTAGTATGGGAGCGCCGCAACACAGTCAAGCGAGACCGTAATATGAGTTCAACAAGTTTAGAATCCTCAGTTGTTAGAGCAATTGACCTGTAATTACTGGCCAACATAGGGTCTAAAGTTTGACCTTTTAGTGGGGTAAAGTTATTACCGTGCAGCTCCACGGTACAAATGTGGCCACCAGGTTCTCTCAACACAGTATTTATATGTATGATGGTGTATATGTATGATCTTATATATGTATGATGGTGTATATGTATGATGGTATATATTTATGATCCTATATATGTATGATAGTGTATATGTATAATCGTATATGTGTGTATATAACGGATAAAAGATAATATACGTATTTATTATATGTACTAAGTAATATACAGCAAAGGTTACAGGGACAATACAATGACATACAGTGGTTTACTTATTACATGGTAGTTCAAGGTAATTATGTCATAGTGAGGAAGATAATGACGTCATAGTAACTGAAAAAGACTTGGTGTTTTTAAAGTGAGGAAGATAATGACGTCATAGTAAGTGAGAAGGACTTGGTGTTTATAAAGTGAGGAAGATAATGAACACTGTAGGGAGGACGAGACACTGGTGTAGGGGTACAGTGTGTGGCGGCCCCCTGTACAATATTGCTCTCATAACACCGTATAAAGGAGCCAAGTCACCCCCAGGTATTTTGTGAGTGGGTATTACTCTGTGTTCACTCTACGGCAACTTAGGGAACTTTAATGATCCTCAAGTTCTTTGACACGAAATAAAAGAGCTTTTAATATTGTAAATATGATATCAGAAGGTTAAATAATTTCTTAGTGTTTCATAGTTTGGGATAGGTTAGGTTAGGTTAGGTTAGGTTAGGTTGGTTTGGTTTGGTTTGGTTTGGTTAGGTAATCTATTTTGATACACACACACACAGGTATGGGAGAGTTATTTTTTTAAGTGGACATATTTTCACTATGATGGCAATAATAACTACTGTGTCTTAACATCCATTAACTCCGTTATCCAGTTCACTTATCAAGTTGAATTTTATCCACTTTCATTCTTCAGTAATTTGGTTTATTTTTTTTTATATTTTGTCATCAGATATACATAAGGTTGTGCCATTAGCCTCACGTGCACCTGAGTTAACACCTGGTCAGTATAGTCAGTCAAACACCTGGTCAGTATAGTCAGTCAAACACCTGGTCAGTATAGTCAAACACCTGGTCAGTACAGTCAGTCAGTCAAACATCTGGTCAGTACAGTCAGTCAGTCAGTCACCCCGTAACCTTTCCTCAGTAGAGCCAGGCAACGTGCGCTATATATTATTCAGAGATTAATAAAATTGGTTTAGACGATGGGCAGCGGCGGTCCATAATATAACAAGTTAATGCTCACAAAAGATCAATCATATAATGTATTACACTAGTTAACGAGCCTCTGACACACAACACCTGATACCTGACACATAACACCTGATACCTGGCACCTGACACCTGGCACCTGATACCTGACACATAACACCTGATACCTGACACACAACACCTGATACCTGACACACAACACCTGATACCTGGCACCTGACACCTGGCACCTGATACCTGACACATAACACCTGATACCTACATAACACCTGATACCTGACACATAACACCTGATAGCTAACACCTGATACCTGGAACCTGACACCTGATACCTGACACATAACACCTGATACCTACATAACACCTGATACATAACACCTGATAGCTAACACCTGATACCTGGCACCTGATACCTGACACATAACACCTGATACCTACATAACACCTGATACATAACACCTGATAGCTAACACCTGATACCTGATACCTGACACAACACCTGATACCTGACACATAACACCTGATACCTGACACATAACACCTGATACCTGACACATAACACTTGATAGCTGACACATAACACCTGATAGCTGACACATAACACCTGATACCTGACACACAACACCTGATACCTGGCACCTGACACCTGGCACCTGATACCTGACACATAACACCTGATACCTACATAACACCTGATACATAACACCTGATAGCTAACACCTGATACCTGATTCCTGACACATAACACCTGATACCTACATAACACCTGATACCTGACACATAACCTCTGATACCTGACACATAACCTCTGATACCTGACACATAACACCTGATACCTGACACATAACACCTGATACCTGACACATAACACTTGATAGCTGACACATAACACCTGATAGCTGACACCTGGCACCTGACACCTGATACCTGACACATAACACCCGATACCTGATACCTGACACATAACACTTGATAGCTGACACATAGCACCTGATAGCTGACACCTGGCACCTGACACCTGATACATAACACTTGATAGCTGACACATAACACCTGATAGCTGACACCTGGCACCTGACACCTGATACCTGACACATAGCACCCGATACCTGATACCTGACACATAACACCCGATACCTGATACCTGACACATAACCTCTGATACCTGACACATAACACCTGATACCTGACACATAACACCCGATACCTGACACATAACACTTGATAGCTGACACATAACACCTGATAGCTGACACCTGGCACCTGACACATAACACCTGATAGCTGATACCTGATACCTGGCACCTCCTGACACCTGATACCTGACACTTGACATCTGACACACAACACTTGACACACAACACCTGACACCAAACACACACACACCACAACACTCCTTTCAGTACATACAGGCAGTAAAAACCAATCACTCGTATACTATATCTGATGTCACTTAACTCCGGATGAGAGGAAAAACTACTCCACGCTGTAATTTACTCCGGAGTTATAGAGCATCAGTCTGGTGATATTACTGTAAGAATTATTCCCCGGGGTTTTAGATTATTGTTGAATGGTGAGGGAATTAGTCTGTGTATTGGCTGGTTCATTGTAGTTTGTTGACTGCCATGAATACAATGATTTGGGGCAGTCAGTCATCATACTTTTATTATGTTTATGTTATGTATATTGTCATCCATCTCACAGCACCTACGTCTACACACACACACACACACACACACATCTGGCTTCACCAACACCCACACACACACCTGGCTTCACCAACACCCACACACACACACCTGGCTTCATCAACACCCACGCACACACACCTGGCTTTACCAACACCCACACACACACACACACACCCGGCTTCACCAACACCCACATACACTTGTTAACACACACATCATAGACCAACACAAAGGGACCTGATGAGTTGTGTTGCCTTAGGACTGCCACCGAGTTCCGCACAGGAGAGAAAAAAAAAATATATACAACTGTGGGACAAAACTGGTGAAGTATTACAAAGTGACTCATTTACATGCATTAGGGGACGGGTTACGGCCAACACATATGTCGTTGTGTTATGTTACGGCCTGGAGCTGGTGGCCTCTCCGGGAGTGTGTGTGTGTGTGAGAGAGAGAGAGAGAGAGAGAGAGAGAGAGAGAGAGAGAGAGAGAGATGCAACACATGAACAGTCTCTCTGAGTTTAATAATGAAATATTCTTGTCCGAGGTAATGGAAGGGTGGATGAGTGAAGTTGTATGTGTGTATGTTGTGTTGGTGGATGATGTGGTTGTTGGTGGATGATGTGGTTGTTGGTGGATGATGGTGGTTGTTGGTGGATGATGTGGTTGTTGATGGATGATGTGGTTGTTGGTGGATGATGTGGTTGTTGGTGGATGATGTGGTTGTTGGTGGATGCTGTGGTTGTTGGTGGATGTTGTGGTTGATGGTGGATGCTGTGGTTGTTGCCAGACACTATAGTAATTCCAGACTGTGATGAAAATTTAATTACCTTTTATTTACCTGTTGAGTTTATATGACTTTAACTTGAAATACTAAAGATTCCATTATAAAAGGTGTTTGGCTATACACCTCAGCCGTCTTTATCAACACTGTAAGATCTTAATAATAACAAAGTAATATAATAATCATTCAACTCTAACATTCTGGAAGGCAAGAATAATGTTTGAACCTTGTAAGTATTTGTGTGTCTCCATACCTAAAGAGTTGCATATCCTCTACTTCACATTATTTCTGTCAGATGGCTATTACAATCAGAAAAAACTCGAGATGCTCTTGTAAACTCGAGACCACTTCCGTTTAAGCTCCTCGTGTGCCTGAAGGACGCTCTGTCTTTAATGTTGTATCTTTCCTTGCTGGAGGATTTTGAGGCAACATTAACGTGAATCGTCTTGGGGTTCGTAAAAGATTCTTACGCTAAACGAGACGGCCAAGTTGTGTGTGTCGAGTTCCTTCAGCTTGGTCAGTCAAAATATTCATGGAGTTGGGAAGAGTTGATGTGTCCGCCTAGGATGTAAAATTTGAAGTTCTTTGATGACTTTTGTTGTTGCCGTGGATGATGATGATGATGATGATGATGATGATGATGATGATCGAACAGATAATAATGAATGTCTTCCAATTACTGTCGCAACTGATGATGCAGGTACAGAAGGAAGACATTAATGATGATAATGATGATAATGTTATTGTTATCATCAATGAGGACACAATCCTCTTCCCTTCCTCTGAGGCTTTGAAACACGGAACTTGTCGACTGCCTTTTTGTTTTGTCTTATATATCAAGTTTTTAAACCTTTATACATGAACAGTTTCCAGTACCAGATTATAAACCAGATGCTGAGGCTTTTCCTGGATGATTATCTTTTGTGTAATGAATTGCAATAGACTACAATTGCTGGTAATTTCCTAGAAATGTTTAAACTTCAGGAACATTTTAATGACGCTGCTATTGTCCGTCTGTCTTGAAGGAAATATATTTTACTAAGAGAAAATAAAACATTGTGTTGCTCAAGTCAGTAATTAGTGGCATTTTGGTTTATTTTTGCAGTCATGTTGCAATTATAACTCAACAGATTCTTCGCTTTTTCCACTTTTAATTAGAAAGAGTTTTCTTAAGATCTTTTGTACATGTACTATACCGAACAGTTTGTACATGTAGTATACTGAAAAAAAGTTGTTCTTATTCTTCAGTAAAAATTATGTTTTATCCTTCAGTTACCAATCAAGTCAATAGTCCACCCTACCAGATGTTGCTCTTGGTCACTCTTATAGAAACGTGATAACTGGGGAAATTCTGGAAAAGACGATAACTGGGGAAATTCTGGAAAAGACGATAGCTGGGGAAATTCTGGGAAAGACGAGAACTGGGAAATTCTGGGAAAGACGATAACTGGGAAGCTCTGGCAACGCAATAACCAAGGAAGATGAAAGGAATCGATGTTAAGATCCACATCCTCCACATTACCCGAAGGAGAGAGTTTTCACATTACCTCCACACCCCCCAGCAGGAGAGACACTCACGATTGTCTAACCTGGAGATTGGAGGAGAGATGAAGCAGAGATGGTACAGTGGGGGGAGGTGGGACGGTCTGCCTCACATCCTTGTTGGTGAAAGTCTCTCTCTCTCTCTCTCTCTCTCTCTCTCTCTCTCTCTCTCTCTCTCTCTCTCTTTTGGTGGAAGAACTCCGTGAATCTTCAGTTCCGGTACTCCTATCCACTCCTCCCCACCCTTCCATCCTCACTCTCTTCCCACCCCTCCCTTTCCACCTTTTTCTCACCCATTCTCCCCACCTCTCCTACCCCTCCTCCCTACCCCTCCTCGCCACCCCCTCCTCGCCTCTCCTCCCTCCAATATGTCGGGAATATTTTTGAATATTCCACGATATCGAAGACAATTTTGGTGGCGTCATGTTGAGGATTAACGAGGTTTGCCGACTTACCGCTCAGATCACCTCACGTCGCTCCAGCCGGCTTTATGGCCCCTAAAAATAAGATCGCTATACCATGGATACAAGATGCATTTGTGGCGTTGAACCCCTTTTATTTATGGCGCGGCTCCTTTATCGTCTTGTGGGAGTTGTGTTCTTGTGGGTCTTTTTTCCTCGGGCTTTTCCTCCGCTTTGTTATGGACCGCGTTTGTTTATCATCTTGAGATATATTTCCACCATTTTCACCCAAGATTCGGTATAGCGGTGTTAGCCAGCTCCTATAAATGAAATTTGGCTCCGAGAGTTTGCATATATCTCCTTGACTCGGGGAAATATTACCTCCATAATCAACTGGAGCCTCGATGCATGAGCGATAGGTCAGACATCACCCTCGCCTCGGTGGGTCAGAGCAAAGGAAACTTAACCATACGTTCAGGTGACATACAGACCCGCCTCCCGCTGCCTCGTCTCCACTAGGCACTTAACGACCCCGGGGATGCCTATAACAGATGCAAATGCGATATCAAAGGACAATAAAACCAGCTGATCCCCTACCAGTGTGGAAAAAATAAATAAACATTTAAAAAGATCCTTCGTTTTTCACCCTTACCTCTTCTTACCATCCCTCACCTCGTGCTCCCCCTCATCTCTTCCCCCCTCACCTTCAACCTTCGCCCCTTACCTCCCCCTCACCTCCTCCATAGATAACATTCCCTTTATCCTTCTTCCTCCCCTTCCTCCTCCTACCTAAGATTGAAGGTCGATGGTTATTGACATGATCGACAGCAGGTTGATTAATTGACGAGTGGTGGAGGGAGAGGTTTATCGAGCAGGGGAGAGGCGAAGGTTGATAAAATGTTGCATAATTAGCCCCAGGCTGTACCCTCTCGCTCCCCCCCTTCCCCTCTCCTCCCCCCCTCCTACCCCCCTCCTACCCCCCCCCCCCCGTATATGGCTCCCTTTACCTGTGTTATTAATAGCCAGGTGACCTCCTACCTGGCCTTTTATCTCTCTATTATTTTCCACCTTCCGGATATTATTTTTTATCCAGGTGTCTAATATATTTTGTTTATGGCTCGTATTAATGGTTATATATTGGCTGTTTGTTTTGTGTTTGTTTACAGTATGTCCTTGTTGGGCTTTTATTTTTATTTTGTTTTTTCACAGTATGTTTTTGTTTGGCTAGTAATATTTATTATTTTTTTTTGTTACGCTGTTGTTATCTTCTGGTTGTGTGTTTTTGTTAATTCTTTCTTGTGCTTTTGTTATTTTTTGTATCGTTGTGTTTGTTATTGTTCAGGTAAAGATTGTGATTGTTTTGTTCTTGTTGTTCTGTCTTTGTTATCTTCTATTATATATATTTTTTTAGGCTTTCTTGTTTGTTTTATGGTAGGTGTGTGTGTGTGTGTGTGTGTGTGTGTGTGTGTAGTATGCCTGTGTATGTATGCATATATGTACAGGTATGTATGTATGTATGTATTATACAAAACCCTACCCCACATCTCCCCTCTATACCACCAGTCATCTTGCTATACACAATGTATTCTTACCAACATTAAAATGATGCAATACCTAATTACCATAATCTTAGCATACACACACACACACTCAAAGCTCACATTCAGGAATTTAATGAGATAGTAATGTGAAAAATTATACAGTATTACAGAAATTTTACAAAATGACATTACAATTGTGAGTTGTAATTACAGTAATGGTTAGATTAGGTTAGGTTAGGTTATATGTAAGTTACGATAGTCGAGTGGAATGTGGGTATGATTCAGGTATGGTTTGGGTATGATTCGGGTATGGTTTGGGTATGATTCGGGTATGATTCGGGTATGATTCGGGTATGGTTTGGGTATGATTCGGGTATGATTCGGGTATGGTTTGGGTATGATTCGGGTATGGTTCGGGTATGATTCGGGTATGATTCGGGTATGATTCGGGTATGGTTTGGGTATGATTCGGGTATGGTTTGGGTATGATTCGGGTATGATTCGGGTATGGTTTGGGTATGATTCGGGTATGGTTCGGGTATGATTCGGGAATGATTCGGGAATGATTCGGGTATAGTCCTGTCGGTGTTCCTCTCTGTGCAGTAGGTTAAGTGAATCAGGTAGATGTGTTTACGTCACTGTACCACTGAGATGTTGTTGTTTTGAAGGAGTAAACAAAAGAGGAAGGAAGAGGAAAGAAGGAAGGAGGAGGAGGAACGGGGAGGGAGAAAGGAAGGAAAGGAGGAAGAGGAGGAGTAGAATACAAAGAATGAAGAGGAAGAGAGGAAGAAAGGAAAGGAAGAAAAACGAAGGGAAGAGGAAAAAGAGGAAGGAGCAGAGGGGATGAAAGGAAGGGACGAAGAGGAGGAAGGAAGGAAGGAAGGAGGTTTATATCTGTATTTTGTGAATTTAGAAAATAAAATTGATACCTGAATATTGGACATAGAGATGAAGAACCAGTGAGCCAGACAGACAGGCAGACAGACAGACAGACAGACAGTGCAGCTTGTTTATAGTGAGCCAGACAAACAGACAGATATAGTCAGACAGACAAACAGACAAATAGACAAAGATACGGCCTTTAATGACATGTCAGTGGGAGGTAATGACGTTTGGATAGGTGATCGGGGCTGACACTGGTGGTCGGGGCTGTCACTGGTGGTCGGGGCTGACACTGGTGGTCGGGGCTGTCACTGGTGGTCGGGGCTGTCACTGGTAATCGGGGCTGACACTGGTGGTTGGGGCTGACCCTAGTAGTCGGGGCTGACACTGGTGGTCGGGGCTGACACTGGTGGTCGGGGCTGACACTGGTGGTCGGGGCTGTCACTGGTGGTCGGGGCTGACACTGGTGGTCGGGGCTGACACTGGTGGTCGGGGCTGTCACTGGTGGTCGGGGCTGACACTGGTGGTCGGGGCTGACACTGGTGGTCGGGGCTGTCACTGGTGGTCGGGGCTGACACTGGTGGTCGGGGCTGACACTGGTGGTCGGGGCTGTCATTGGTGGTTGGGGCTGACACTGGTGGTCGGGGCTGACACTGGTGGTCGGGGCTGTCACTGGTGGTCGGGGCTGACACTGGTGGTCGGGGCTGTCATTGGTGGTCGGGGCTGTCACTGGTGGTCGGGGCTGACACTGGTGGTCAGGATTGCCACTAGTAGTCGGGGCTGCCATTGGTGGTCGGGGCTGTCATTGGTGGTCGGGGCTGACACTGGTGGTCGGGGCTGACACTGGTGGTCGGGGCTGTCATTGGTGGTCGGGGCTGACACTGGTGGTCGGGATTGCCACTAGTAGTCGGGGCTGCCATTGGTGGTCGGGGCTGTCACTGGTGGTTGGGGCTGACCCTAGTAGTCGGGGCTGTCATTGGTGGTCGGGGCTGACACTGGTGGTTGGGGCTGACACTGGTGGTCGGGGCTGACACTGGTGGTTGGGGCTGACACTGGTGGTCGGGGCTGACACTGGTGGTTGGGGCTGACACTGGTGGTCGGGGCTGACCCTAGTAGTCGGGGCTGACACTGACAGACTAATCCTCATCATCATCTCATCTTGACAGTAACAACTTGACGCTAATGGACGGGATCAATGGATCGTTGGAGCCCCTCACCTCACCTCATCTCTCACCTCACCCCTCACCTCATCTCTCACCTCATCTCTCACCTCACCCCTCACCTCACCTCACCCACCACCTCACCCCTCACCTCACCCCTCACCTCACCTCACCCCTCACCTCACCTCACCCCTCACCCCACCTCTCACCTCACCCCTCACCTCATCTCTCACCTCACCCCTCACCTCACCTCTCACCTCATCTCTCACCTCACCCCTCACCTCACCTCACCTCACCCACCACCTCACCCCTCACCTCACCCCTCACCTCACCTCACCCCTCACCCCACCTCTCACCTCACCCCTCACCTCACCTCACCCCACCCACCACCTCACCCCTCACCTCACCTCACCCCTCACCTCACCCCTCACCTCACCCCTCACCTCTCACCTCACCCCTCACCTCACCTCACCCCTCACCTCACCCCTCATCCCTCACCCCACCTCTCACCTCACCCCTCACCTCACCTCACCCACCACCTCACCCCTCACCTCACCTCTCACCTCACCCCTCACCTCACCCCTCACCTCACCTCACCCCTCACCTCACCCCTCACCTCACCTCACCCCTCACCTCACCCCTCACCTCACCCCTCTTCACGGTACTGTAAACAACTAGTCTGTTTACCCCCAAACTTTGCTTCTGAGGCCTTGGGTCAGTTAGTACCAAGACAGCTGATTGGTTGATGGGCGCTTGGGTCAGTTAGTACCAAGACAGCTGATTGGTTGATGGGCGCTTGGGTCAGTTAGTACCAAGACAGCTGATTGGTTGACGACGAACACCGGAAGTCACTACAATTCTTCAGTATTTAATCTGATGTATTTATTGTGCGTTCAAGAGCCAGTGTACTGTACGTCAAGAACCAGTGTACGTCAAGAGCCAGTGTACTGTACGTCAAGAGCCAGTGTACTGTACGTCAAGAGCCAGTGTACTGTACGTCTAGAGCCAGTGTACTGTACGTCTAGAGCCAGTTTACTGTACGTCAAGAGCCAGTGTACTGTACGTCAAGAGCCAGTGTACTGTACGTCAAGAGCCAGTGTACTGTACGTCAAGAGCCAGTGTATGTCAAGAGCCAGTGTACTGTACGTCTAGAGCCAGTGTACTGTACGTCAAGAGCCAGTGTATGTCAAGAGCCAGTGTACTGTGCTTTACTGGTAACTGATCCCGCTAATATTAATTATACACCTGTGTATGTTGTGGAGGAAGGCTTCTGTATAGTCAGTATATACAGTATACAGATATTCATACACTTGTAACATTAATTAGTACTGCATCGGGAGGTAAGTGTCACTGCTATGTATTGATAGTACACATGAAACTAATACAGTGAGTGTTCTACAGTCAAAGCAAAACAACGACAGAGGAAAGACTATATATATCCCAACACAACATATGACATTATAAACAAACTTGAGAGAGAGAGAGAGAGAGAGAGAGAGAGAGAGAGAGAGAGACAAACAAGTCTTGCCCCTCGAAGTGTGGTGAGCGTCATCGTCGGGAGTGAGTGGTACAGCTGCCTCACTCAGCCTAATCAGTTCACTACCAGGGGCCCGTCTTGTGTTTGTTTTGTGAATACGTCAGGCAGCACACACACACACCCCATGCTCTCTTCCTAACTTTCGTCAACCTGCAGATAAATGGCGACTCATTTCATTTTGACAGAGGAAATTTAATTGCAAATGAAGCGTGTGAGTAATGTGCTTGCTATGTGTATATACGCTCCCTGTACGTCTGAGCCAAGTACTTCCTGGGTAAATATCGCTTCGTATCTAAGTTGAAACAGCATTATTATTGTTATTGTGTAAATATGACAATAATACGCAGTTTATTTTAGTTATATTTTGTATTTCATATCTAGGTAGTCTAATATGCCACACTGTGTGCTAATTACTTTACTTGTGCATTTGATTTTAATCATGGACGTACACACACACACATGCACACCCACACACATACCCACACACACACCCACCCACACACACACCCACCCACCCACACACACACACGGAAATAAACAAGACTAGAATGTTTGTGAAAACTATAAAACAAAAAACTTTATGAACAAGTTAGATGACACCCGCAGGACACCCGCAGGACACCGGCAGTACACCCGCAGGACACCGGCAGTACACCCGCAGTTGCGTTAGTGCTCTAGGCTGGTCGTGCATTATGACAATTTGAAGAGGAAAAATAAAAAACTCCCTCGTGTGGAAAAAAATGTTGGTTGGTCAGTTAGGTGAGTATTGGGCGTACTAAACCCAGCCATAAGTCCGACCTCCAGCTCACCGCGACAAAGGAATGGAAAAAATATCCAAAGCGTTTGCGTCTGCGTCTGTATTCGCGTCCGTACCTTGGAAAATTGTACATCCCTGGCGGGTTATGCAATTGTTTATGCAAATTGATGTTGACTTGAAAACCAAACGTAAAAAGGGACCTACACTCACTGTAACTGATGGAGCACAAAAGAGATCTAGCTGGCTGTAGACCTGCACAAAAACGGCGCCGATTAATTCATGAGGACAACATGAGAAGTAAACAGAGGGTACTACTGCTGGGTCAACAACACCTTTCACTGAGTTACAGAAACGAAAGAGAGAGAGAGAAGTGTGCATTGCTGGCCTTGTTACTGTGACGTGTTGGTGGTTTTAATGTGACGTGGCGGTGTAGTGTGACGTGTTGGTGGGTGTGGGTGGTGGTAGTGGTGTGGGTGGTCTTAATGTGACGTGTTGGTGTAGTGTGACGTGTTGGTGGGTGTGGGTGGTCTTAATGTGACGTGTTGGTGGGTGTGGGTGGTCTTAATGTGACGTGGCGGTGTAGTGTGACGTGTTGGTGGGTGTGGGTGGTGTTAATGGGTGGTGGTAGTGGTGTGGGTGGTCTTCATGTGACGTGTTGGTGTAGTGTGACGTGTTGGTGGGTGTGGGTGGTCTTAATGTGACGTGGCGGTGTAGTGTGACGTTTTGGTGGGTGTGGGTGGTCTTAATGTGACGTGTTGGTGTAGTGTGACGTGTTGGTGGGTGTGGGTGGTCTTAATGTGACGTGTTGGTGTAGTGTGACGTTTTGGTGGGTGTGGGTGGTCTTAATGTGACGTGGTGGTGTAGTGTGACGTGGGAATGGTTTAACGTGGTGTCGTAGGTGTGGGTGTAATGGTGTTGGTCTGTCTTCCCAGATTTTATTAGTATTATAATCAACTCGTTAAATCTGAAGCAATTATATATATACTTTATTTATACTGTATATACTTTAGTTATATTCCATTTAGTTTTGTATATCTAAATGAAATCCGATTTTTCAGATACTGTAAGATATTTACATTAGTGGGAATTATTTTTTTAAATATATTGTAAAAAAAATTAGTGAGAGAGATAGAGAGTTATCGAGAGTGTGAAAGAGTTATCAAAGGAGTGAGAGAGAGTTATCAAGGGAAAGAGAGAGAGTGAGAGAAAGAAAGAGAATTATCCAATATGCTGCATTCACTCAATCGACCCTGTAACTACTGTACATCAACTGTGTCGAGAGAAATTGGGAATGACCAGACTAATTACTCGTGAAGACTTAACAATGATCAAACCCAATTTTCTCTGACACACACACACACACACACACAAACTTTTATTTCGCAGCTATTTTTTTCCCCAGTTGGATTAATAAGTAAAAAGAGTTATCCAATACATGGCTTTCAACGACCACCAGCAGCACTCTTGAAGCTTCGTTGCAACTATATCTTGCGCTAGTCAGGCCGCACCTCGATTATGCGGTTCAGTTCTGGTGCCCTTATTATAGAATGGATATCAATTCACTTGAGTCGGTGCAGCGAAGAATGACGAAAATGATTCCTGGACTTAGAAACCTTCCATATCAAGATAGGTTAAAGAAACTTAACTTGCATTCCCTAGAAAGACGAAGAGTGCGGGGAGATATGATAGAAGTATTCAAGTGGGTGAAAGGAATCAATAAAGGGGATATAGATAAAGTTCTTATAATATCCGAGCAGGATAGGACTCGGAGCAACGGATTTAAGTTGGATAAGTTTAGGTTTAGGAGGGAGATAGGAAGGAACTGGTTCACAAATAGGGTGGTGGACGAGTGGAACAAGCTTAGCAACTTTGTAGTAAGTGCTGGAACGCTGGAAAGTTTCAAAGGGAGGCTGGATAGATTCATGGATGATAGAGAGCGGTAGTAACTCTCGACAGGAGCTGCCATGCACAGGCCAACCGGCCTATTGCAGACTCCTTATTTTCTTATTTTCTTATGTTCGTTGAAAATGATGGATTATGGGGTGATCTGTCTCTCTCCTCGTATGGTCTCTATTGACAATCAATTTTAAAACATTTGCAAGTTTTCAAGACTGTAATGAAGATACAGGTGAATGTTTTTAATTGTTGTGATTCATACCTGTTGATAGATTACCTTAAGTTGTAATCGTAACTCGAAATATCTTGAGACAAATTTTCACTCTAACGAAATTCTGATAAATATTGAAATTATAGTAAGTTTTATTTCCGACTTATCAATATAAAAACTTAATTATAATGCACAGGTAAAACAATGGTCATGTAGAGAGCATCAGATTGTACCTTAAACCTTCGGTACACTGGACAGGTGATTGCATGATACAGTAAACCTTTATTTAACGGAATGTATGTAAAAGGTTAGTCCGTTATAGGGAGGTTACACTGTATAATAAACTACTGTATGAATTTAGTTAGGTATTTGTTTTGTATTTTTTGTTTATTTGACACAATACTGATGCTCGTTTCTCTCTCTCTCTCTCTCAGGTAAGACACGACTACAGGTATTGACTGAGGTGTAGCTTCAGGTAAGAGCACTGAGACCTTGCCCTTCATCTCCTCTTCATTGTAAAAAAAAACGATAATTTGTGCTGTCGTGTTTTGTGATGCTGTTTTGGTGCTGTTAAATTATCGTATATACTTTTTTATGACCTGTGTGTTAAATTACTACTGTGGAAAGTGATGGATAAAGATAAAGACAACACACACACACACACACACACAGAGGAGTACTTAGTCATACACACAATACCCACAACGCCGCCTCCAATCTCCTACAAAACGACGTCCACATGTGTAGGTTTGTTCAGTCTTCTTACACAGATTATGTAATGTGTTTTATCAACATAAGAATACAGTCATTTTACCTGTATTTATAAACTTACTTTGTACGATGTTATTTACTTGGACTTTAGCAAAGCATTTGACAGAGTACCGCATCAGAGGCTTCTGAGAAAAATTAAGGCTCATGGTATCGAGGGGAAAGTTTTAAATTGGATGAAATCATGGCTCACCGATAGAACGCAGAGGGTCAGCGTAAATGGTGTTAAATCTGAGTGGGGTCGTGTAACCAGTGGGGTTCCCCAGGGGTCAGTACTAGGCCCACTCTTGTTCATAATCTACATAAACGATCTAGATACTGGGATCAGCAGTGACATAAGCAAGTTTGCGGATGACACCAAAATAGGGCGGCAGATTAAGTCAGGGCAGGATGCAAATGCATTACAGGAGGAACTGAATAAACTGCAGGAGTGGTCTGAAAAATGGCAAATGAAATTCAACACCAGCAAGTGCAGCGTACTTAATATTGGAAGAACAAATACTGTCAATGTATACAGCCTTAACAACATCAACCTAGAGAAGTCGACTTGTGAAAGAGACCTAGGGGTACTTGTAAGCCCGGACCTACGGCCGAGAAAACAGTGCGTTAATGTTCGAAATAAGGCAAACAGAGTATTGGGTTTTATATCTAGAAGTGTAAGTAATAAGAGTGCAGAGGTCTTATTGCAACAATATCTTGCGCTAGTCAGGCCGCACCTCGATTATGCGGTTCAGTTCTGGTGCCCTTATTATAGAATGGATATCAATTCACTAGAGTCGGTGCAGCGAAGAATGACGAAAATGATCCCGGGACTTAGAAACCTTCCATATCAGGATAGGTTAAAGAAACTAAACTTGCATTCCCTAGAAAGACGAAGAGTGCGGGGAGATATGATAGAAGTATTCAAGTGGGTGAAAGGAATCAATAAAGGTGATATAGATAAAGTTCTTATAATATCCGAGCAGGATAGGACTCGGAACAACGGATTCAAGTTGGATAAGTTTAGGTTTAGGAGGGAGATAGGAAGGAACTGGTTCACAAATAGGGTGGTGGACGAGTGGAACAAGCTTAGCAACTTTGTAGTAAGTGCTGGAACGCTGGAAAGTTTCAAAGGGAGGCTGGATAGATTCATGGATGATAGAGAGTGGTAGTAACTCTCGACAGGAGCTGCCATGCACAGGCCAACCGGCCTATTGCAGACTCCTTATTTTCTTATGTTCTTATGGACTGTAATGAACTAATATATTGACAGCTGTACTTCTCATAATTTTCTTGCATTGAATTAGATTTTTTTATTTATTTATTTCATGATGTCTCACTTCTTTCATTACATCATATTGTAAGTAAGTCTTTCTTAAGTAAGTTTGTGTTAAGTATACCTTTGTTAAGTGAGTCTCACATAAGTTCATGGATTTCACTTGTTAACTGTTTTAAAAAAGAATACCTTGTCTTCGCCCTGGTGTCTTTTATACATATATTGTACCGTCCTAATACCATCAATTAAGTTTGGATCCAGTGATAATATACCGTATTGTATATCTCCCTTATACCAGAAATATACCAGGAATTATAAACATTATTTTATATTATACTTACGTCTAAACCGTATTAAAAGAAATATTAATAACGACAGTAAACAAACCCCGTCATTATGAACCACGACATTAAAGAAACCCCGTCATTGTGAACCACGACCGTAAACACACCTCGTCATTGTGAACCACGACAGTAAACACACCTCGTCATTGTGAACCACGACAGTAAACACACCCCGTCATTGTGAACCACGACAGTAAACACACCCCTTCATTGTGAACCACGACAGTAACCAAACCCCCGTCATTGTGAACCACGACAGTAAACACACCCCGTCATTGTGAACCACGACAGTAAACACACCCCATCATTGTGAACCACGACAGTAACCAAACCCCAAAGGAAGACTGACAGACTGGTTGAAGAGAGACACTTGTTGGTGGGGAAGGATTAAACGCAGCAAGATGTAACCTATACAACAAGAGACTTTTTTAACAGCAACGTTTTGTGTTGATGGCGAACGTTGACATGGTGGTGTAAAACGTTGTCTCTGAAACGTTTTTTTTTATCTCTGACACACCAAGTAAAACATAACCTTCGACTCACCATGCAAATAATTATCTTAATCAATCTTTTTTATATATCTACTTATACACAGATAATTTGTCGGTTTTTCAATTTTACATCTTGAAAAGGGGGTATATATTGGGTGTGTGTGTGTGTGTGTGTGTGTGTGTGTGTGCGTATGTGTGTGTGTGTGTGTGTGTGTGTGTGTGTGTAATAATAATAAACGGTTTATTAATAGAGTTGCAGCCGGTGGCTGAAAATATACAGACTTACATTTGATTTAGACATAATGATATAATATGCATTGAATACATTCACAGGGCTGTGCAGTACATAAATCAGGAGTTGTTTATTATTTAAACAATAGATGGGATGGTGCTGTTCTTATATCTATCGGTGCGGGCTCTTATGGGCTGAATTTTGTTGTAGTGGCGGACTGCGGGAGTTGGGTGGGGGGCAGGAGGTGGCGATGACGAGGGTGGTGCAGAAGTCCACTGCCAAACCTTTCCAGTGCTTGGTGGTGGAGGTCACTGAGGGATGGCATTTCCAGGGTGGAGAGAGCGTTGGTGTAGCCGGAGTAGTCTGCGCCGAGCATGATTCTGCAGGCCCTTTTCTGTACCTTCTCTAGCTGACGTTGTTGGGTGGAGTTGAGAGAAGACGACCAGGCTGGTGACGCATACGTTAGTTTGGGGAGAATAAAGGCGTTGTAGATGGTCCTCAGCTCTGGCGTGGGTGTCCCAAGTGACCTAAGTAGTCGTAGCATGTAGAGACGGTACGAGGCTGCCTTGACTGTGTTATTTACATGAGCCTTCCAGTCAAGTTTGTTGTCTATAGTTACACCCAGGAGTTTGGCAGACTGCACCAGCTGGAGGGGATGGGCACCCACTGTGACTGCTGGGTGTGTGTGCGCGTGCATTATGTAACTCAAAATTCTGGACCAAAACTAAACCTCTTTGAAAAGTTGTTTATATCAATTTAGGAACAAGAGACTGGAAAATAATAATGTGTCGATATGTGTAGGGGGGGGGTGTAAGGGTGTGAGAGAGATGTGTATATGAAAAATAATGTGGAAAGTGTGAAAGAGAATGAATAGATAAGTGTATGGAATAGGTGTGGACAGGAATAGATAGATGGAGTGTGGAGGAGGGAAGGGGGGGGGGGTTACAGAAGAGGAGAGGACAGGGAGGAGGAGAAGAGTGGATAATACAAAAAAGAAGAGGTCAGGGAGGAGTAGGGGGGAGTAGGAGGGGGGTGTTGGAAGAGGACAGGAAGGAGAGGGAGGAGGTGCCTAGTTTTTGCTGGGTTAAGCAGGTTCATCTCTGGACTAAGATACTGGAAGCTTCGTAAAGATTTTTCCCTAACAGATGTAAGGCCGTAAATAACAGTCTTACTAAAGCTACGACATAAAGATAGCGGGAATGATGGTGTTGGTGTGGCTCTGTGACACTATCGTAACTAGGTGCGCTCTGTGACTCTAGATAAGGGAAGAAGACCTAACGTACAAATCCTTTAGAATCCAGACCGTGGCCGATAGCGGGTGTATTGCTGCTGCTGCTGCTCGGTAAGGTGGCCAGCGGGGTACAACAAGGTCTGTGTTGGCCAACATTCTGAGGATATGTTGTTGAGATCATCCCCGACCTTGATGTGAGGAACTTACTGGTACAGTATATCACGTCATGAAGTTGTCATCACACTTGCGAGGGCAGTACTGTATAGTACGTCATATTAGAGTAAATTAGGCAAGTCTCTGGCCAAACTTTAACTTAAATGAGTCACTTTGTACAACTCCATGAATGAAGTGTCTCCCGAGACAGACACTCAGTAAAAGAGGCTCACACAACCTAACAGTTCTCAAACTCCTCTTAAGCGATACCCACAAAATTCAGAGAATTTCATTGTTGGATTCGTGAACGAGGATCAAACACAGTCCATCACTTTGATCCCGAGACAAAACAGTAAACTATGCAGTTGGAGCGGCGAGAGTCTCCGCTGTCAGACGAGTTCACCACTGTTCCTATACCTGCCACACTGGGGTTAAGAAAAGTCACTTCCAACTGAAATGGAAACTCGGAGACACACTGGCGGACACATTTTATGTGGTGACGTCACGAGACACTGATGATGGCGGTACAGCCAATGGTTCTTAACTCAGAGAAACAGTATATATGATTATTTATGGGTAATTAAAACAAGTGATAAAGATAAGGGCAAAACTACGAAGGAAATATTGTGATTAATCTAGACATAAACTTACAGAGAGGAGGTTATGTGTGACAGCCACTTGAGGCCGACCTACCACTCGAATGCCTACCAGCTGTCTCCCTCACTCTCTGGGGACAGATTTTAAGACTACAACTTCCCTTTAACTGATGCAGAAAGGTTTTAGGCAGTCTGGGAGAGAGAGATATCAATTTTTATTCGTCAAGGAATATTAATGCCAGAGCGACCATTGTGAACTTGGAGGAGTTTGCACTAAAAAACAATAGCTTAGGTTTTAAAGATTCACAAGAGGGTTCGGATTCACCAAGATTCCATAAGATAACTTGATCCCATGAGTGGTGTTAAAAAAGAATTGATCTGAGTCACTGTATTGTATTTCTGAATTGACTTTCGACGACATTTTTTTGTGATTCAACTCAAATTAAGCTATCCACGTACACTCCTTACAGCTCAAGTTAGGTGAAATATTTACCCTTACGAACCTTTGAAAATCTGGGCCAAGTCTCTGTTTTTTTTACCTTAAGTTTTACGAGTTTCTGAATATACCTTTAGATGTCTCCTTCTCTCTATATATATACAGTGTAACCATTGGTGTCCTGCAATGGGAAAACTCATCTAAAACTTAAGATTGGTGTCAATAATAGAAAAGATGGATACTGGTAGGTGTGTGGTGAGGTGTGGTGTGAGGTAGGGTGTGTGGTGTGAGGTAGGGTGTGTGGTGAGGTGTGTGGTGTGAGGTAGGGTGTGTGGTGAGGTGTGGGGTGTGGTGTAGGTACTTAGAGTGACGCATCATCTTCAGGGTGTTATCAAATAAGTCTCTCTCTCTCTCTCTCTCTCTCTCTCTCTCTCTCTCTCTCTCTCTCTCTCTCTCTCTCTCTCTCTCTCTCTCTTATCCATTATCCCCTTTCTTTCTATTATCCTTCCCCCACACTCAACTTCCTCATCCTCCCCTCCCCACCTTGCTCCCCACCCCACCTCCTCGTCAGCGCCTCCCCCGGGGTGTGAACAGAAGGAGCACCATGGGACGCCACCAGCGGGCTATATGCTTCCTCATGCAAAGTCAATTGATGGTGAGAAATGGGGAGTGTGGGCTTTAATTTAGTGTGTGTGTGTGTGTGTGTGTGTGTGTGTGTGTGTGTGTGTTTCTGGTATATATACTTAGAATAATATTGAAGATAATTGTGATGATAGTGATAATGAACATAATTAATCTAGCAATAATAATAATAATGAATAATAATAATAATAATGATGTTAAATATTTACGGTTTATTTCGATGAATTAGTTATATACAGCAATTAATTAAAACGATTGGGGAGGGGCTGACTTTTTTCTCCGTCGCTGTCAACTTTTTGTACCTGTATATGCAGTCCAGGTGTGCCTACAGGTGTTGTTCTGTAATTGGACTTGTATCGTGGGTTCTGTTGTCTTCTGTAATATAAAGGTGAGGAGAAGAGGGAGATAAGGAAGGGAGAAGGGAGAAGAAGAGATTGAGGAGAGGGGAATGAGAAGAGGAGAAGGGTGGGGGGGGGGGAGGGTTGAAGAGAGTGACAGGAGGAGGGAGGTAGTGGAGGGACTGACAGAGAGAGATATATAATCAGACGAGTTACACAATCCACCAGGGCACTGAGGGGCAGGACACACACACACACGGGGCCAGAGAGGAACATTAAAGGACACATTGCTTCGAGAATGATTACATCAGGTACCAAATGAACGGCTGTTGAGTCACCTAACCTGACCTGACCTAGCCTAACCTACAGGTATATAGGAGTAGGGATGATTGCTATAGTGGTTAGTTAGATTGGGGCCTATTTGACCAGTGCCCCGAGAGAGAGAGAGAGAGAGAGAGAGAGAGAGAGAGAGAGAGAGAGAGATTATATGGGGTCCAGGGAATGGTTAGGTAACGTCAGGTCCTCTACCAATTAGACTTGGTCAACGCGGCCGTCACCAGTGTCAGGGTGTGATGGGGTGGGGGATTGATGGGGGGATGGGGGGAGTTGATGGGGGGATGGGGGGGTGTAGTCTCCGTCTGCATATTATTCATGGTTTCGAAAATTACCACGGCTGTCACTTTATCTCCCTCAGCTCTCAATAAATTAGGGATGACCAAGGTGAGAAACGGTGTGGTGTGAGGGTATGGTGGGGGTGTGGTGTGAGGGTGTGGTGGAGGTGTGGTGTGAGAGTATGGTGGGGGTGTGGTGTGAGGGCGTGGTGGGGGTGTGGTGTGAGGGCGTGGTGGGGGTGTGGTGTGAGGGTGTGGTGGAGGTGTGGTGTGAAAGTATGGTGGGGGTGTGGTGTGAGGGCGTGGTGGGGGTGTGGTGTGAGGGTATGGTTGGGGTGTGGTGTGAGAGTGTGGTGGGGATGTGGTGTGAGGGTGTGGTGGGAGGGTGCGGTGGGGGTGTGGTGGAGGTGTGGTGTGAGGGTATGGTTGGGGTGTGGTGTGAGTATGGTGGGGGTGTGGTGTGAGGGCGTGGTGGGGGTGCGGTGTGAGGAACAGAGTATGGCGGATATGTGGTGTGTGAGAAACAGGGTGTGGTAGACATATATACTGAGAGACAAGGTGTGACAGACATTTGTAACGAGAAAGACAGGGTGTGACCGACGTATGTACCATTAGACAAGGTGTGACCTACGTAAACAAGGTGTGACCTACGTATATACCATGAGACAAGGTGTGACCGACGTATATACCATGAGACAGGGTGTGACCGACGTGTGGGGTAAGAGACAGGGTGTGGAGGTCTTGTCATCACCTCTCAGCCACACTATGCGCTGCTCGGGTCACTTGGTATAATCTGATGGGCAACACACTGTAACGAATTCCAGGTGAGAGGAAAAAAAAATTTGGGGTTTCATGTTTTTTGTGATGAAATTCCTGACTCTGGTTTTTGTGAATATATAGAGCTGTTTAATGCTGTGTTTGTTTGTTTGTTTGGTATTTGATGTTGTGTTTGTTGTTTGTTATTTAATGCTGTTTGTTTGTATGTTTTATGGTTTGGTATTTAATGTTGTGTTTGTTTCCTTGTTTGTTTGTTTGCTATATACTGTGTTTGTTGTTTGTTTGTGTGTTTGTTTGTTTGCTATATAATGTGTTTGTTTGTTTGTGTGTTTGTTTGTAGCTTCTTATTTGTTATTGGTGTTAGTGATGGTTGTTGTTGTAAGTGGCAGTGGGGCCAGGGTTAATTAAGTTGACTCTGGTTGAGGTGATCTCTCTCTCTCTCTCTCTCTCTCTCTCTCTCTCTCTCTCTCTCTCTCTCTCTCTCTCTCTCTCTCTATCTATCTATCTATCTATCTATCTATCTATCTACACTCGCCCCACTGTCACATCCTCCAACTGGTGGTGCCCGGAGCTCGAACTAACGACCCATAGTACAGAAGACGAATGTTATAACCACTCGGCCACCGCACACCAAATACATGTTGATGGTGTATTCTCTCTCTCTCTCTCTCTCTCTCTCTCTCTCTCTCTCTCTCTCTCTCTCTCTCTCTCTCTCTCTCTCTCTCTCAGTTGCCAGCCAGCGTTAGTAACAGTGTCTGGAGTAAGGGGGGAAGGGAGAGGGAGAATGGGAGTGGGAGACGGGAGGAAGAGGGAAAGGAGGATGGAGGGGAGGAGAGGTGGCTTGATAAGAGGGAGAGAAGGAAGTGGAAGGGAGGCAGAGTATGGTGGGGAGTGGAAGGGAGGGAGAGTATGGTGGGGAGTGGAAGGGAGGGAGAGTGTGGTGGGGGAAGGAAGGGAGGGGTGTAGGGGGCTTTCCACTACGGTCGACGACAAAGGGCCTCACCCCCTCCCCCCCCCCAAAGATCTGTCACAGCGGGTCGCCTCGCCTAGCCTGGCCACACCCCCACCTACACTGTTCCCATACACCCTCCCTCTCACTCAATGACCCTCCTTCCTCCCACACAACCTCCCTCCCTATCTCCCTTCTTCCTCTTCACCTTCATTCTCCCTCACCTACACCTCCCTCAGTCAGGTCACTCTCCACTACTACTCTCTCTCTCTCTCCCTTCTCCCCTCACTCTCCCTTATTCCCTCACTCTCCCTTATTCCTCACTCTCCCTTCCCCCTCTCGCCCTCCTCCCCTCACTCCCTCTCCCCGTCTACTAGCGTTATGTCCTTCCGTCCTTTCTCATTTGTCGGGCCGTGAAGCTCCCCCCCCTTCTCTCCTGTCCTCCTCCCCCTACTGCTCCTCCTCCTCCTCCCCCTATTGCTCCTCCTCCTCCTTCTCCCCCTGCTGCTCCTCTTCCTCCTCCCCCTACTGCTCTTCCTCCTCCTCCTCCCCCTACCGCTCCTCCTCCTCCTCCCCTACTGCTCCTCCTCCTCCTCCCCCTACTGCTAGGATACAGACACATCTGGCAAGTTAGTAACGCTGTACCCATACCTGAACACTCAGCATGTAAACTTTGTGATACTTGAACACTGTATTATTGAATGTGACACTGTCAAATACTTCAGGCCACCTGACTTATTGTATCTTGAACTTTGTAATTATTACATAAGAACATAAGAACGGAGGAAACTGCAGCGGGCCTATTGGCCCATACTGGGCAGTCCCGTTTACACCCAACCCCTATTGCTCATATAAGCATCCAACCTATGTTTGAAGCTATTCAGCGTTTTCGAGTTAATGATGATATTTGGTAACTTGTTCCATTCATCCACTACTCTGCTTCCAAACCAGTGTTCACCTATTTCGCGCCTAAATCTAAATTTGTCTAATTTAAAACCATTGTTACGAGTTCGCTCCTGGTTGGATAGTTTGAGACCTTTGTAATGTCCCCTTTGTTTAGCCCTGACTTCCATTTATACACCTCTATCATGTCGCTCCTCGCTCTACGTCTCTCGAGGGAGTGCAAATTAAGATGCTTTAACATGTCTCTATACTCAAGGTTCCTAATGCCCGGGATTAGTCTTGTCATTCTCCTCTGAATTCTTTCCAAGGATTCTATATCCATTCTGTAATACGGTGACCAGAACTGAACTGCGTAATGCAGGTGTGGTCTCACAAGCGCAAGATACAGTTTTAGGATGACCTCGCTAGTCTTGTAACTAACACTCCTTTGTATGAACCCAAGTACTTTAATAGCCTTAAGTACTCTATTACATTGAATCAGGGGTGCTTGGGGATATTCTTGCTGTTTATCCCAAATTTGCTGGCCCACACTGGTTAGTCTTCAATTCGAATATGACATGGCAGTGAACAGTGACATCACCCACATGACTCTGACCTATATATACTGCTAATGAATATGATGTATTCCTTTGTGTATGAATCTCTGTCCTGCGTGGCAGTGAACAGTGACATCACCCACATTACTCTGTCCTATATATACTGTTAATTAATACGATGTATTCCTTTGTGTATGAACCTCTGTCCTACGTGGCAGTGAGAATTGATACCACCCTCAGTGTCAAGACCTGACTGAATTACTCAGAATAGGCAAACTGTTCTTGTTCTTCCTCTTCTTCCTTCTTTTCTTCTTATTCTTCCTCTTCTTCTTGTTCTTCCTCTTCTTCCTCCTCTTCTTCTTGTTCTTCCTCTTCTTCCTCCTCTTCTTCTTGTTCTTCCTCGTCTTCCTCCTCTTCTTCTTCTTTCTCCTCTTCCTCCTCCTCCTTCCTTTTACTGCCAGGCGAGTGCTTCTTCTCTTTGATGCTCTGTAATGATCGCCTCCTTGTCCTCTCCTCCTCCTCTTCTTTCATCTTCCTTGTCCTCCTCCTCGTCCTCTCCTCCTCTTCTTCTTTCATCTTCTCTTTCCTACCTCTTTTTCCTATTCTTCCTCCTCCTTTCACATTCCTCTTCTTCCCCTTCCTCCTCCTCTTCTCACAACACGTTTCAGTTTCCCATCTCTCTCTCTCTCTCTCTCTCTTTCTCCTCTTCTTCCTACTTAAATCCCCATTCGTGCTCTTCCTCTTCCGTCTTTCCCTTGTGTCGCCAAATTCTCCCCCCCCCCTCTCTCTCTCTCTCTCTCTCTCTCTCTCTCTCTCTCTCCTGTTTTTCCTCTTCCTAATTTATCTCTCTGCTCTTTCCTCCTCACCTCTCCCTTCTCCCTTGTCTCAATTTTTTCTCCCGGCGACAACGCGTTAACTCCTTTTACCTTGGTGTTACTCTCTCTCTCTCTCTCTCTCTCTCTCTCTCTCTCTCTCTCTCTCTCTCTCTCTCTCTCTCTCTCTTATTGTGACCCTCTCTTACTCTCTTCCTCTCTCTCTCAACCCTCTCTCTCTATGTTGCCTCTCTCTCTCTCTCTTATTGTGACCCTCTCTTACTCTCTCTCTCTCTCTCTCTCTCTCTCTCTCTCTCCTTGTGTTATGGTGCCTCATTCACTCTCTCACCCTCCTAGACGTCCCCTCTCTGTCTCCCTCACACGCTGTTATCACATTATCTCTCTTCCCCTTTCTCCTGCCTTTGATTCTCCCTCCCCTGGCTCTCTCTTGCACACGCTGTTATCGCATTATTCTCTCTCTCTCTCTCTCTCTCTCTCTCTCTCTCTCTCTCTCTCTCTCTCTCTCTCTCTCTCTCTCTCTCTCTCTCTCTCTCGCTTTAACTGCTAAGAGACACATACTTTAAGATGAGGTACTTCCCTTCCTCTGCTTCCCTGATGTACTCCCCCTGATGTACTCCCCCTGATGTACTCCCCCTGATATACTCCCCCTGATGTACTCCCCCTGATGTACTTCCCCCTGATGTACTCCCCCTGATGTACTCCCCCTGGTGTACTCCCCCTGGTGTACTTCCCTCCCTCCTCTAGTTCCCCTAAGCTGGGAAAACTTCAAAGCCTCTCTAACGACTGGCCGGAAGACCAGGCCAAGTGATCACACCAATTTGCTTAATCCTGCTTCCGCTCCTCGACTCCCTCTCACCCCCTCCCACCCACTCCTCACTCCCCACTCCCGTCACCCCACTCCCGTCACCCCACTCCCCAATTTTCTCCCATCCCCCGGAACTTACGCCTCCCTGGGACAGTAATTGAAATAATCTCCATATATTTAAAGGCTTGACTCAATAGCGATGGTCTCCAGCCTCTAGAATGTCCCAGGTTAGGTTTAGGTCAGGTCAGGTCAGGTCAGGTAAGGTTAGGTCAGGTCAGGTTAGGTTAGTTTAGATCAGGTCAGAGATAGTTAAAGACACTAGTTAGAGAACAAGATTGAGGGTTATTCCTTAACTGGATACGGTGAAGAGAGCCGCTGGGGGGAGGAGGGGGGAGTGTTGCTGGGGGGAGGAGGGGGGAGTGTTGCTGGGGGGAGGAGGGGGAGTGTTGCTGGGGGGAGGAGGGGGAGTGGTGCTGGGGGGAGAAGGGGGAAGAGGGGGGAGTGTTGCTGGGGGAGGAGGGGGAGTGTTGCTGGGGGGAGGAGGGGGGAGTGGTGCTGGGGGGAGAAGGGGGAGTGTTGCTGGGGGAGGAGGGGGGAGTGTTGCTGGGGGGAGGAGGGGGAGTGTTGCTGGGGGGAGGAGGGGGGAGTGTTGCTGGGGGGAGGAGGGGGAGTGTTGCTGGGGGGAGGAGGGGGGAGTGTTGCTGGGGGGAGGAGGGGGGAGTGTTGCTGGGGGGAGGAGGGGGAGTGTTGCTGGGGGGGGGGAGGGGGAGTGGCGCTGGGGGAGGAGGGGGAGTGGTGCTGGGGGGGTTGCTGCTAAGGTCGGTTCCTCGAGTCTCTGTGACGTGAAGGAAGGGGGGGGGGTACCTTTGACGGGTACCTGACGGCTCTCTGATAAACTCGGCGTGTAACAGGTATGCAAATTGACCTGTAGGTTGTATTTAACTGCGGTTTGATGTCTACCAGGGATTACTAGACTGTTATTTTGTCAGTGAACTACACACACACACGCACGCACACGCACACACACACACGCACACGCACGCACACGCAATTATCTACTTGTTTTATTCTCTAGTCATTGTTTTTGTTTTCATCCTTCAGCTTTTTTGTTTTGCATTTATTGCCTGTTTCCTTTCCTTCACTTTCTTCTTTCCTTCGTTCGTTCGTTCCTCTCTCTCTCTCTCTCTCTCTCTCTCTCTCTCTCTACTTCACTTTTTTCATTCCTGTATTTGAGTCATAATTATTACCTCTTCTCTCTCCCCCTCCTCGTCTAGTTTACCTTTCTTCTTTTTTTTTTTTTCACGTTTTCATTTTCTCTTTACTTCATCCCGTCTCTACTAGTATCTCTCCTTCTCCCTCGTTCCTCCTCTTTTCTTTCATTTTTCTGTGTTATTTGATATATCTTCTTCATTTTGTTTCATTTATTTATCTTCTTTTCCTCTCAAAACTTGTCTTATCTTCCTTGTTTGCTTATTTGTTATTCATTATTCTTCTCTCTCCCCCCTTCCTTTCTTTCTTCTTTTATCTCATTTCTCGTCTTCTCTCTTCTTTTCATCTCTCCCTGTCACCCTACCTTCCTCCCTTGTCACCCTACCCTCCTCCCCTGTCACCCTACCTTCCTCCCCTGTCACCTTACCCTCCTCCCCTGTCACCCTACCTTCCTTCCCTGTCACCTTACCCTCCTCCCCTGTCACCCTACCTTCCTCCCCTGTCACCCTACCTTCCTCTCCTGTCACCCTACCTTCCTCTCCTGTCACCCTACCTTCCTCCCCTGTCACCCTACCTTCCTCCCCTGTCACCCTACCTTCCTCCCCTGTCACCCTACCTTCCTCTCCTGTCACCCTACCTTCCTCCCTGTCACCCTACCTTCCTCTCCTGTCACCCTACCTTCCTCTCCTGTCACCCTACCTTCCTCTCCTGTCACCCTACCTTCCTCCCCTGTCACCTTACCTTCCTCTCCTGTCACCCTACCTTCCTCCCCTGTCACCTTACCTTCCTCTCCTGTCACCCTACCTTCCTCCCCTGTCACCTTACCTTCCTCCCCTGTCACCCTACCTTCCTCCCCTGTCACCCTACCTTCCTCCCCCCTCACCCCCTCACCCTCACCCCCCCCCCCCACCCTCCTCGACTACCTCACCCAGAAAGACACTTAGAGTCTCAATAAGAACTTTTGCCTCACTTCTCCACGACACAATAAGAATTTCCTTTCGGGCGAACTGCTTGCATCCCCGGCTACTTTATCCTGTCGAGAGATTAAATTATTTCTTATGGTGGGCGTGAGGCGGTGCGCGGGAAGCCTTTGTTACTCTGTGGTGCGGGAGGAAGACGAGATCTGGAGTTATTGTGTTAATGTCAGCGAGGTAGAGAGATGGAAGGCTTATCCATTGTGGCGTGTTGCTCTCTCTCTCTCTCTCTCTCTCTCTCTCTCTCTCTCTCTCTCTCTCTCTCTCTCTCTCTCTCTCTCTCTCTCTCTCCTTAAACGTTGATCATTTTAAGGACTTCAGATAGGTTAGGTTTGGTTAGGTTAGGTTAGATTAGGTTGAATAGTAAAAGAAACAAGAACTACCTCATTAATGGAGAGCCAAGAGTTATGGTTGTTGAACTTGTTGGTTGTTGGGTTAATGGAGAAGTTTACAACATCCTGGTGGAGTTGTGGAGTTTGCTCAGTAATGTTCTCCACCACAAGTTGAGTAAGTAATACGTGTGTGAACTAGGTAATATCTTTGTGGCCGTGTGCTTGTTTAGTAATATATATGGCTCAAGTGGTGTGTGTGTGTGTGTGTGTGTGTGTGTGTGTGTGTGTGTGTGTGTGTGATTATTATTATTATTAATTTTTTGTATTATTATTATTATTATTATTATTATTATTATTAGTCAAGCATGTGGCGTAAGCTGATGACCTTACAGGAGCAGGAAAAGTGGAGGACATCCAAAAGTGGTGGGACCTGGTAACATCGCGAGGCCCACAAATAGGGTACCACCCAAACGCCAGCAAGTCCTTCCTCATTGTGAAGCCAGAACATTATGAACGGGCAATGGGGGTGTTCGGTGGAAGTGAGGTCAAAATAACTAAGGATGGCCAAAGACATCTAGGCGCAGTCATCGGCACGACGGACTTCAAGACCGAGTACGTAGCGGGAAAGGTGAATGAGTGGGCCAGGGAAATCCAAGCTCTGTCTGAGATTGCTAACACAGAATCGCATGCGGCTTTTGCTGCATTCACCCATGGAGTCAAGCATCGGTTACGTTAGGTTAGGTGAATTTCACAAGAATTGATAGGTAGGTCATCTCTCTCTCTCTCTCTCTCTCTCTCTCTCTCTCTCTCTCTCTCTCTCTCTCTCTCTCTCTCATTTATTGCTCTTTTTTCACTTTTCTTATTTAACTCTTGTTATATTAAGCCTCCACTTGCCCTCTCTTTATTTAAGCCCTACTTGCCTTTTCGGAACCTCTCCCACTTGCCCTCTCCTGTGCTATCCACATCCCCCTTTCTACACACCTTTCATCAGCCCACTCACTTGTACTGGGCTATGGTTCCCCCCTGCCCTCGTCTAGTTTACCCCTACTAGCTCCGGTGCCACCCCGCCATTAGTCCCAGTACCACCCCTCCATTAGCCCCAGTACCACCCCTACTAACCCCAGTGCCACCCTCTCCTATCTCTGGTGGCATCCTTCAGCGGTGTGTATGTGTGTGTGTCTGTCGAGCGGTGGGGTAACGTCAAAGACAACGCTGGCGGATGGCGTCGCCCGAGCCGGTAATCCCATTCATGTGGACCAAACCCAATACCACATATCTCATCAGTAATCCTATTTTACTTTCTGACTTCCCCTAAACACGACAGAGATGTGGCTTCCTCATTCAAGTTTTGATTATCCTTCGTTTTGTGGGGAAATTGGGATGGGTGGGGGAGGAGGGGTCAGGGGGTGAAAGCGGGGAAGGGAGGGAGTGGCGGAGGAGGGGGGTGTAAGGGAGGGTGAGTGGGGTAGGGGAGGAGGGAATTGGGAAGAGAGGGGGTGGGAACGAAGAGAACGTGGAAAAGAGTGGGGTGCGGATAGAGAGTGGGGTGAGAGTGGAGTAGGGGATGAGGGGGGGAGGGTGACATCTCCTCCGCATCTTATGAAATCAGATTTTTCTCTCTCTCTCTGTCTCTCAAAAGATCTTAAGTATTTACGACATTCTTGATGCTTATTCACTTTTGACATTTTAAGAAACTCTGGCGGAGGTGAAAAAAAAGTGACCATATTTTAGTAACTATTTTTTACACACTCCATTGTTAAGTGTATCTGGGGTAGGAATGCTGTCAAGTGTATCTGGGGTAGGAATTCTGTCAAGTGTATCTAGGGTAGGAATGCTGTCAAGTGTATCTGGGGTAGGAATGCTGTCAAGTGTATCTGGGGTACTGCTGTTTAGTGCCAGTGAGGTGCCTGACATGGTAAGTGAAACAGGTAGGCAGACAGACAGGTAGGCAGACAGACAGGTAGGCAGACAGACAGGTAGACAGACAGACAGGTAGACAGACAGACAGACAGACAGACAGTTTTTTATGAGTGTCAACGCGTCCATATAGATCAAACATGAATGAAAGTCAAGACAGGTGACGAACATATAGTCATACACAACAAAACAACTTTCCTCTGGCAGTGAAATAATGTTATCCCACACACTGATTCTTACTGTAGTGGTAAGGGATAAATTCTTCGCTTGTTGACTGTTAGTGGTGCCGGAGGATAGGTTAGGTTGTGTTTGGTTAGGTTGGGTTTGGTTAGGTTGTGTTTGGTTAGGTTGGGTTGGGTTAGGTTGTGTTTGGTTAGGTTGTGTTTGGTTAGGTTTGGTTAGGTTAGGTTGTGTTTGGTTAGGTTAGGTTGTGTTTGGTTAGGTTAGGTTGTGTTTGGTTAGGTTGGGTTTGGTTAGGTTTGGTTAGGTTGGGCTTGGTTAGGTTGTGTTTGGTTAGGTTGGGTTTGGTTAGGTTTGGTTAGGTTAGGTTGGGCTTGGTTAGGTTGGGTTGGGTTAGGTTGTGTTTGGTTAGGTTTGGTTAGGTTTGGTTTGGTTAGGTTGGGTTAGGTTGTATTTGGTTAGGTTGGGTTAGGTTAGGTTATGTTAGGTTGGGTTGGGTCTGACAGTAGCCGTTGTCACCGCAGCTGTGGCACTGGCCGCGGTAATGGACAAAGCTTCCTCTCTAATTTGAAAATAGTACAATATTAATATATCGAAATGGACGATTCTGTCGTTAGAGAGTGATGGTGTTGCGTATTAAAGTGTGTGTGTGTGTAGATACACACACACACACACATACACACCATGTAACACAGCCACGCATGATTACATGTGTGTGTGTGTGTGTGTGTGTGTGTGACTACTCTTAACCTAACCTAACCTAACCTAACCTAACCTAACCTTAACCTTAACCTAACCTTAACCTAACCTAACCAAAGCTCTTAAGTTACAGAAGAAAAAAAAATGTGGTCTCCTTCCAAGTTGGAAGTTCAGTTAGCAGTTTCTAAGTATACTTATGTCTACCGTGGTGCACCCCAGCTGTAGTAACGCCGCAGTATACGACACCTGAAGCGGCAATCAGGGACAGGTGGGGTGTGGGGTTGCATGCGGAGGACCAGACCAGAACTCGTAAAGATATGTGCCTTTATTTCCTTCCTCCAAAATAGTGTAAAATGTTGAATCTCGTTCCTGTTTACATGTCAATAGTGTCTTTTAGTTTAATTCTGTAGCGTAATTGACCCACTTTGATACCACCTTCCATCTCCCAAGCTCAAAAAATACTCCTTTATTTACATCCTTCTAAGAACAGTTCCTCTTGCCATTTCAGTGTCAGTGTCTGGATTTTGTTTTTGGTTTTGTGTCTTTAATGAGGCAGTTAGGGGCAGTTAGATCTCCACTTACGATAATATTTTGAGGTACGAGGCCCTCTGAGAATCCTGCTGGGAGGTTCTTGGTTGCTGCTGCTTGTTCACCCTCTAATGACGTCATAAGATTCCCTCACGGCATAACAGATACTGATAGAGTTTGGATGTGTTCCTTCTGCATTTATATAGCGTCTTCTGTCCTAACACACTCTCTAGGTCATCACACTTCTGTCCTAACGCACTCTAGGTCATCACACTTCTGTCCAAACACATTCTAGGTCATTATGCTTCTGCCCTAACACACTCTAGATCTTACCCACACTTGTCCTAACGCACACTAGATCTTACTCACATGTCCTAACGCACTCTAGATCTTACTCACACTTGTACTAACACACACTAGATCTTGCTCACATTTGTCCTAACGCACTCTAGATCATATCACACTTGTACTAACGCACTCTAGATCTTACTCACATTTGTCCTAAAGCATTCTAGATCTTACTCACACTTGTCCTAACGCACTCTAGATCTTACTCACACTTGTCCTAACGCACTCTAGATCTTACTCACACTTGTCCTAACGCACTCACTCCTGTACCTTATATAAGACTATTACTCTGCACTGGCCACCCTACTCGCGGTGACGTCAAATTAAGGAAATAATTCACCTGTGTGATTGGTTAGTATATAGGTGGAGTGTGACGTAATATACTGTTCACCTGTGTGATTGGTCAGTATGTAGGTGGAGTGTGACGTAATATACTGTTCACCTGTGTGAGTGGTCAGTATGTAGGTGGAGTGAGACGTAATATACTGTTCACCTGTGTGATTGGTCAGTATTTAGGTGGAGTGTGACGTAATATACTGTTCACCTGTGTGATTGGTCAGTATGTAGGTGGAGTGTGACGTAATATATTGTTCACCTGTGTGATTGGTCAGTATGTAGGTGGAGTGAGACGTAATATACTGTTCACCTGTGTGATTGGTCAGTATGTAGGTGGAGTGTGACGTAATATATTGTTCACCTGTGTGAGTGGTCAGTATGTAGGTGGAGTGAGACGTAATATACTGTTCACCTGTGTGAGTGGTCAGTGTGTTGGTGGAGTGTGACGTAATATACTGTTCACCTGTGTGAGTGGTCAGTGTGTTGGTGGAGTGTGACGTAATATGCTGTCAGTTTATGTAATATTTTAATAGTTCTGTTTAATCATTCTCCAGTTCATAGATCATAAATGAAGATCCAGTGTAGAAACATTATGGTGTGTGTGTGTGTGTGTGTGTGTGTGTGTGTGTGTGCGTGCGTGCGTGTGTGTGTGTGTGTGTGTGTGTGTGTGTGTGTGTGTGTGTTGCCGGGGTTTCATCTCACATAAGAGTGTGTGAAGTGAACCGTCTTTATTACTCCGCCGCCGTCAGCACGCCTCATTATTCTGTAATGGACGAAGGTAATGGAATTTTCAGACACAGATTATACGCAGGCGGGTAATTCCTGCTTCGCTACGTTAAATTTCCTCCTTGACGTCCTTTTGAAGCTTCTAAGTGGGGGAAAACTTTTATAAAAATGAGAGTTACTTGTGAAGCTTTTCCTGTGAGAGGTGTCGGCCCTTACTGCTTAAGCTGGAGTGTTGACACCTGTTTAAAGCTGCTTTATTGTCGGACTTAAGCTGGAGTATTGACACCTGTATAAAGCTGCGTTAGTATCGGCCTTAAGCTGGCGTATTGACGCATGTATAAAGCTGTATAATTACCTTTTCTTACCTGAGGGAGACTTAATGAAGAGGGAATTTCCTTTACAGGTGTAGAGGAGAGCGGCTTGACACCTGTGCTCATTTACCTGTCGGAGTCAGGTGTTCTATTGGGTTTATAACTGGATAATCATTTTCCTTCACCTGAACTGTCTGTTAAGGAGAGAGAGAGAGAGAGAGAGAGAGAGAGAGAGAGAGAGAGAGAGAGAGAGAGAGAATGAAGAAGGGAATAAGAAGAAAGGGAGAAACGAAGGAATGATGAAGGAAATGAAGGAGAAAATAGAGAATAAATGAAGATAAAAGTAGGAGGAGGGAAAGACGGATACAGACAAAGAATAAAGACAAACAAGAATGAGTGAATGAGCGAGTGAGTGAGCCAGCCAGCCAGCCAGCAAGTGAGTGAATGAGTGAGTGAGCGAGTGAGTGAGCCAGCCAGCCAGCCAGCAAGTGAGTGAATGAGTGAGTGAGCCAGTGAGTGAGCCAGCCAGCCAGCCAGCCAGCCAGGAGCGAGTGAGTGAGCCAGCGAGTAAGTGAGCCAGCGAGTGAGTGAGAACATAAGAACATAAGAAAATAAGGAGTCTACAATAGGCCGGTTGGCCTGTGCATGGCAGCTCCTGTCGAGAGTTACTACCACTCTCTATCATCCATGAATCTATCCAGCCTCTTTTTAAAACTTTCCAGCGTTCCAGCACTTACTACAAAGTTACTAAGCTTGTTCCACTCGTCCACCACCCTATTAGTGAACCAGTTCCTTCCTATCTCCCCTGCCACCTTCAGTTCATAGTTCCTCTTTGCTTTCCTTATCTCGGTCTTAACCCTACCGGCCAATACCTTATAATACTCCCGGAGGTAAAATTCGCCACGATTTATCCTTCTACCTATAGCCTTCCTTTGGCCAATAATGTTCTTTAAATAATTATTTATCCATTTAGGGTCATTGTTGTCTGATCTGAGTTTTTTGTATGGTATGTTCTGCCTTTGTGCATTAAGTAACTCGTTATTTAGATTGTCGTGGAGCTCGGCAAATCTCAGATCTCGTTATCAGGTCGGTGTCATCTTGGTCCACATCCAAACGAGACACCCCCTCTCTCAGCTGCCTCTTTAAACTATCAAAGGTTAGATTAGATTAGGTTAGGTTAGGATAGGTTAGGTTAGGTTAGGATAGGATAGGTTAGGATAGGTTAGGTTAGGTTAGAACACACGCCAGGTAGAGGTGAACCAGTGTTAATCCCACCTCCAGCGACCAGTAAGTTAAGGCGTAATGAAACTAGCGGGTGGGTCGTTCAAAGAAGACATTTGCATTCACACAACTACCCAATTGGTTCATGATAAGGTTCGTTTGTTTACTACGAGGGCTGTAGCTTGGTGCTGATTGTGTTGGCTCCTATCTCACTTTATCGCGCTCTATATATCCGTGTTGTGTAATAGGCTTAAATAGTGTATCAATTCGTTATATGTTGTATGTAGGTATAGGTTATATTTGGGTGTACAGTATATACATTATACAGTATATTCTAAGTGTTTATCTATATACTGTATTAATATGTAGGTTATGTCAATGTGTGTGTGTGTGTGTGTGTGTGTGTGTGTGTGTGTGTGTGTGTCATATTTCTCCACAATCTGCATATAATATTTTAGCGATATACACAAACAAATATACCTCGTGTGTCCGCGGGAAACTAACACACCAATCGGCTTATACAATATTGTTACCTGTCGTGGTGGCCACCTTACCTGTCACTGTCCTTAATACCCAAGTGTAGTGGAGATGAAGCAACGGATTTATTATGTCTTAATTTGTTTTTTTTATTAGTTTTTATATATTTTTTCCTTTGTTTTAGTAATACTGTATTTATTTGTGTTACTAAAAGTGTTTTGTAATAATAATAATGAGTGGGATTTTATTTCCATGTATAATTCTACAAAAAAAATATATAAAATGGTTGTGATTCAGTCAGCTTGAGGAAGTAAGCTTCAGCGACAACACTGACGTTGGAGAAGAGTTTATACCATCAGAGACTTGGCTTGACTTTGTGAGGATACTAACACTAAGCTGATACTGGGTTATGTGAGGTCAGCTTAAAGGTCATAGGGGTCACATCAGTTGAAAAACATGCAGCAAATTCGTACTAAAATCGTATGTAAAAAAAACAACATTTACACGAGAAAAAAAAATACAGGAAATTATTACTGAAGTTAAAAGTTAATTACAGTCAGATTACAGGTAAGATACAGGAAGCTGGTAACATTTAATCACTCTCGGGATGTTGACACTTGGTTCAGGTGACCGAACATGTTGTGTAATTATTACTTGGACAAAGCGACAGACTACCTTTGCATCATACACCTGTTCAATAATGGTTCAGTGAGCGGCGGCGGTGGTCTAGTTTCGTGAGGTCATTGACACCTTCACCCCACCTACACCAGGCTGCTTCAGGAGCTCTGTGAGTGAATGATAAAGATATCAGTGGTTTGTGAGGCTGTCCCTCCCTATCACTCAGGCCACACCCACCTACGTTTCTAGGCCCCAAGCCACGCCCACCTACGTTTTAAGGGCCCAAGCCACGCCCACCTACGTTTCAAGGGCCCAAGCCACGCCCACCTACGTTTCAGGGGCCCAAGCCATGCCCACCTACGTTTCAAGGCCCTAAGCCACGCCCACCTACGTTTCAAGGCCCCAAGCCACGCCCACCTACGTTTCAGGGGCCCAAGCCACGCCCACCTACGTTTCAGGACTCCAAGCCACGCCCATCAACATTTCGAGTGTTCAGGCCACGCCAATTTATGTTTCAATCACTTAGGGCGTGTGTTGTATTTGTGACTGTGAGGCAGGGGTGGGGGGGGGGGGGTTACAGAGGGGGTAATGGGTGGCAGAAGGGGTAATGGGTGGCAGGGGTGATGGAAGATGGGGGTGGCAGAGGGGGTAATGCGTGGCAGGGGTGATGGGGGTGGCAGAAGGGGTAATGGGTGGCAGGGGTGATGGAAGATGGGGGTGGCAGAGGGGGTAATGGGTGGCAGGGGTGATGGGGGTGGCAGAAGGGGTAATGGGTGGCAGGGGTGATGGAAGATGGGGGTGGCAGAGGGGGTAATGGGTGGCAGAGGTGATGGGTGGCAGGGGTGATGGGGGAAGATAAGGGTGGCAGAGGGGAATTGCTTTAGTGGAAGAGGTCTTGTGTGGTAGAGGAGGAGGAGGGGTGTGTGGTGGAGGAGGAGGAGGAGGAGGAGGAGGAGGGGTGTGGTGGAGGAGGAGGAGGAGAGGGTATGTGATGGAGGAGGAGGAGGAGGAGAGGGTATGTGGTGGAGGAGGAGGAGGGTGGAGGAGGGGGAGGTGTGTGTGGCAGTGTTCAGAGGAAGGAGGAAGAGAATACAATTATATATCTATCTATCCTATGCCAAGTAAACAATGTGTTTTTGCTCGTAACAAGGCTAATAAAGTACTTGGGTTCATTCAAAGGAGTGTTAGTTAGAAGACTAGCGAGGTCATCCTAAAACTATATCTTGCGCTTGTGAGACCACACCTGCATTACGCAGTTCAGTTCTGGTCACCGTATTACAGAATGGATATAGACTCCTTGGAAAGAATTCAGAGGAGAATGACAAGACTAATCCCGGGCATGAGGAACCTTGAGTACAGAGACAGGTTAAAGCATCTTAATTTGCACTCCCTTGAGAGACGTAGAGTGAGGGGCGACATGATAGAGGTGTATAAATGGAAGTCAGGGCTAAACAAAGGGGACATTGCAAAGGTACTCAAACTATCCAACCAAGAGCGAACTCGTAACGATGGTTTTAAATCAGACAAATTTAGATTTAGGCGCGAAATTGGTAAACACTGGTGGACGAGTAGAACAAGTTACCAAACATCATCATTAACTCGAATACGTTGGATAGCTTCAAACATAGGATGGATGGATATATGAGCGATAAGGATTGGGTGTAAATGGGACGGCCTAGTATGGACCAAAAGGCCCGCTGCAGTTTCCTCCATTCTTATGTTATCTATCTATCTATCTATCTATCTATCTATCTTTAATGTACAGTACCGTAACGAAGCTCATAACAAAACAATGAACCAGTAACGTAACACCATTCAGCCCGTCCATTCAGCTCCGTGTGTGTGTACTGCTCAGCTGAATTATATTATGGTGAATTACATGACTATTTGTACCATTATAGGTTAGGTTAGGTTAGGTTAGGTTAGGTGTTGCAATCAGTAAGTCATGACGTCAACTGAACTCTCAACTGCCTCCAAAACTGAACCTTGATTTATGGGTTGGTTGTGGTGGAGTTGTTGTTGTTGCTGCTGTGTTTTTGTTCCTCCTATTAGAGTTGTGTCTATTACTGCTGCCGTCAATAACAGGAACAGATATACGTGCTATTTTTTTTTGGGGGGGGGGGGGGGGGGTAGGGGTGTTATTTCCTCCCAGTGTTCCGGGGTTTCATGTAGGTTGACAACTCTTGAAATGAACAGTAGGTGTAAGACGGGGGGGGGGGGGGGGGAGGCTGTCTGTATCGCTGGGAAACAAATTTGTTTTTTTATTTTACAGTTTGTTAGTGGTGACGGCTCTCCTCATTACTCTCACCAATCTATGTCGTGTGTTTGTAATGTTATATAAATGGTATATATAGATTGCTTGTTAATATAGTCACTGTGTATGGTAGCCGCTTATAGGTAGTGTGGATAAGACAACGTTTATTAATACTTCCTCACTAATCTACCCACCGAATAAAACATCTGAGGCCGGATAGAGTCTCGGCCGGTTAATGAGTGGGCGCCCCCAGTCGATCACGCTGTAGAGGATACCTAGCACTGCAGTTAGGTGAACGAATGGCAGTAGACATGAGTGCCGCTACAATACCCCCTTTTGTCCCGGGGGAAGGGCTCAACGTGTCATATCCTACTGTAACTTTTCACCGAGTTACTAAACATTGACTTTTAAAAGTTCTTCATAAACATTCCCTCAAGACACGCCGCTGTCAGTGTTGTGATGCATATTTACTGTTGTGTGGCTCAGTGGATACTGGTGTTACATTCCAACATGTCGACGAGGGGTGCTACTGTGTGCTACTGGGTTATGGAGAGGGAGAGTTTTGTATTATAGATCAGTCGGGCTGAGAGGAAAATGATGATTGGACGGACGGACAGAAAAAATTCTCATTGATTCTTCATGTACAGCTGCGGACAATATTCCCTGGACACTTGGCAGTATCCGGTATATAAATACTTGAGGATCATTGGTTAAAGAAGTTGGAATTTTAACTTAGTCTCTCATATTTGTCTTTATTAATGAGTGATTTTGTGGTTTTGACAAAACTTGTACTGAAACCGTGTTATTAGGTATAAACCAATCCCCTGTACAACGGCGGATCCAAGGGGTCCTGGGGGTCAGCCCTCCTCCCCTCTTTTCACCAGAAAATTCCAATACTTTTTCTTTAATGCAGTATTGTACTCAGGCGTTTTTGTATCGTAAAAAGTATTTAATTTTTACTTTAGAACATCTCTTAATATCAAGTGCACATGGCCTCAAAATGTTTATAATATTGGTCAGATTTAAAAAAAACTTGGGAGGGGGGGCCTTACAGCGCCCCCTCCAAGCCCCCCTGTTGGCTGGGGTCGCCATGTTCCCCCACCCACAACTTCAACTTCTTGGATATTTTGATATTCCTGGATCCGCCCCTGATATATGACACAGAAATACATGCCAGATATAACCAAGTGTTCGGGGAATTTAGTCCTTAACTGTACACAAACAATAGTAAACAGTAAACCTATTCGGACAATGGTAGCCCAACAAAGCCATCATATGTGTATTGCTATTAGTCTCCTTTACTTACTAAAATTAACACAGAAATAAACACAGTTGTCATGTATTAATTAAAGGTGCAAAGCTCGCCAGGTGTATTGTGTCACCATCTTCCGTAGTGACCCATCAGTGACAAGAGAGAGAATGACTTAAGGTTAATTGAGTTAATATTGTTGAATTTAACATGAGTTGTCCCTTAAAGATAAACAATGTGTGGTTATTGAGTTTGTTGCATCGTCTCTTACAGGTGTTAATTGAACAGGTGTTGTGATGAATAGTGAGTAATGATGGATAGTGAAGGTGTTAAATATAGTGTGTATTGATGTTTATGTTTATAATTGTTTTCATTCGTTTAAATATTGTTGTTATTTACGATGGATGAATGTTTTGTATGTCACGTTGTGTTGAGGAGTACTCGCTATTATTTACACTTCGCCAATGAATAAATTACATTCACTCATTCATCAAGAAATTCATATTACTCACTGTATTAAAAATATCTCCTTGACTAAATAATATTCACAATGCATAAAGGAGTACAGTGTATTAATCAGATATACATTAAGTAATTTATTTCATTTTATGTATTAAAGCACCCAAGACTAGAGAGGGATTTAACGGCGGCCAGATAAGACGCTAAGACACAATAGTATATAGTATAGCATAACTTACTCAGTGGCCGTACAGAATTATTACTTGTTCTAGGTATAACCTCCTAGGCTTAGGTTGAGAAGAACGTGCCCAGGAGACTAGCAAATACGGTGTGTGTGTGTGTGTGTGTGTGTGTGTGTGCTCACTTTATCGGGGCAGGAGACCGAGGAGGGGAATATTTTCCAATCTCTTGCTCAGGGCTATAAAGTGGCTGGCTGTTGCGTCACCTCTTATTTATTGTCATTGAATCTCGTACAGCCATCCACTGATAAGACCCGAGTGGTACAGTAGTGTTCTTGTGCTGCGGATCCCGAATACTGCCTGCCTGTCTCTCTCAAAGTTATTGTGGTTATGTGGCCAAGATGTGTGTGTGTGTGTGTGTGTGTGTGGCCAAGATGTGTGGTATGTCAGTATGGCCAAGATGTGTGTGTGTGTGTGTGTGTGTGTGTGTGTGGCCAAGATGTGTGGTATGTCAGTATGGCCAAGATGTGTGTGTGTGTGTGTGTGTGTGTGGCCAAGATGTGTGTGTGTGTGTGTGTGTGTGTGTGGCCAAGATGTGTGTGTGTGTGTGTGGCCAAGATGTGTGTATGTACCAGTGTGGCCGAGATGTGTATTTGTGAGGTATTTGGTCCTGGGAAGATTTATATAACTTTAATAGTTGGGTTTTGGTCTCATAAAATTTCTAAGGATTTGAGAAATTTTCTTTTGTTTTTAATACTGTCAGGATGATGAACTTAGATGATGATAATAATAATAATAATAATGGATAGGTAAGGTTAGGGAAGAGGCAGTTGTGTTTCATTAGTTGTTTGAATGTCTGGATATAACTACGAATTGAGGAAGAGAAATACGATTAGCCCGACGTATTTATTACAGAATAGTTAGAATGAATGGGTGGATAATTGTACAGTATGTGTTTGTTGTTGTAGAGAAAAAAATGCTGGAGTAGGTGAGGTAAGGATATGTATTGATTGATAAGTTAATTAATTTGTATCACCTTAAGAGACACAGGTGAGAGGTGTTGGGTGTGAACTTACCTGCTGTTGTTAGTGGTGAGGTATATGTTGTGAGGGGGGTGGTGTAGGGGTGGGGGGTTGTGGTGTAGGGGTGGGGGGTGGTGGTGTAGGGGTGGGGGGTTGTGGTGTAGGGGTGGTGGTGTAGGGGTGGTGGGGGGTGGTGTAGGGGTGGAGGTGGTGGTGTAGGGGTGGGGGTGGTGTAGGGGTGGGGGGTGTGGTGTAGGGGTGGTGTAGGGGTGGGGGTGGTGTAGGGGTGGTGGGGGGTGGTGTAGGGGTGGGGGGTTGTGGTGTAGGGGTGGTGGGGGGTGGTGTAGGGGTGGAGGTGGTGGTGTAGGGGTGGGGGTGGTGTAGGGGTGGTGGGGGGTGGTGTAGAGGTGGGGGTTGTGGTGTAGGGGTGGGGGTGGTGTAGGGGTGGTGGGGGGTGGTGTAGGGGTGGGGGGTTGTGGTGTAGGGGTGGTGGGGGGTGGTGTAGGGGTGGGGGTGGTGTAGGGGTGGTGGGGGGTGGTGTAGGGGTGGGGGTTATGGTGTAGGGGGTGGGGGTGGTAGTGTAGGGGTGGGGGTGGTGGTGTAGGGGGGGGGTGGTGGTGGAGGGTGGGGGTGGTGGGGGGTGGTGTAGGGTGGGGTGGTGTAGGGGTGGGGGTGGTGGTGTAGGGGGGGGGGTGGTGTAGGGGTGGGGGTGGTGTAGGGGTCGGGGTGGTGGTGTAGGGGTGGGGGTGGTGGTGTAGGGGTGGGGGTGGTGTAGGGGTGGGGGTGGTGTAGGGGTGGGGGTGGTGTAGGGGTGGGGGGTGGTAGTGTAGGGGTGGGGGTGGTGGTGTAGGGGTCGGGGGTGGTGTAGGGGAGGATGGTGGTGGTGTAGGGGTCGGGGGTGGTGGTGTAGGGGTCGGGGGTGGTGGTGTAGGGGTGGGGGTGGTGGTGTAGGGGTCGGGGTGGTGGTGTACGGGTGGGGGTGGTGGTGTAGGGGTGGGGGTGGTGTAGGGGTGGGGGTGGTGGTGTAGGGGTGGGGTGGTGGTGTAGTAGGGGTCGGGGGTGGTGTAGGGGTCGGGGGTGGTGTAGGGGTGGATGGTGGTGGTGTAGGGGTCGGGGTGGTGGTGTAGGGGTGGGTGGTGGTGTAGGGGTGGTGGATGATGGTGTAGGGGTGGGGGTGGTGGTGTAGGGGTCGGGGGTGGTGTAGGGGTGGATGGTGGTGGTGTAGGGGTCGGGGTGGTGGTGTAGGGGTGGGTGGTGGTGTAGGGGTGGTGGATGATGGTGTAGGGGTGGGGGGTGGTGGTGTAGGGGTGGGGGTATGTTGTCTTATAATTCTTCTTTATTTATTGTCATTGTTATTTTTAATAGTCAGGTATATCTCATAAGCTCTTCTTAACACCTCCTCCTTCTTCTCCTCCCCCTCCTCCTCCCCCTCCTTCTCCATCTGGACTATTCCTCTTCTGCTGTCGTCTATCTTCCGTTATCTTCCTCCTTTCTCTTTCCAGGTCTTTCTTCTAGTTCTCTGGCTTACCTCTCCTCCTCCTGCTCCTCCACCACTCGTTGTACACACCCCCCCCCCCCCCCGTCTCAGGCCACTACCACACCAAAGCTTGCATCTAAAATTTTCTTTCCTTCATCCTCATTTCCTTTCTCATCTCCTCCTCCTCTTCCTTTACTCTAGTTTTTACTTCACGCATTTTTCGAACCCTGTCGTCTTCTACTAGCTCTCCTCTCCTCTCCTCTCCTCTCCTCTCCTCTACTTTTTTGTTTACTTCGAGTCGCTACTTTATTAATTTTATTTTCTCATTTAACTTCTTTTACTTCTCTTCGTGTTTATGTTTCTGTGTTTATCACTCTCTGTCTCTTCTTACTGTGTTGTGTTGGAAGACTGACAGAAGACTCACTAGACTGACAGAAGACTCACTAGACTGACAGAAGACTCACTAGACTGATAGAAGACTCACTAGACTGACAGAAGACTCACTAGACTGACAGAAGACTCACTAGACTGATAGAAGACTCACTAGACTGACAGAAGACTCACTAGACTGACAGAAGACTCACTAGACTGATAGAAGACTCACTAGACTGACAGAAGACTCACTAGACTGACAGAAGACTCACTAGACTGACAGAAGACTCACTAGACTGACAGAAGACTCACTAGACTGACAGAAGACTCACTAGACTGACAGAAGACTCACTAGACTGACAGAAGACTCACTAGACTGACAGAAGACTCACTAGACTGACAGAAGACTCACTAGACTGACAGAAGACTCACTAGACTGACAGAAGACTCACTAGACTGATAGAAGACTCACTAGACTGACAGAAGACTCACTAGACTGACAGAAGACTCACTAGACTGATAGAAGACTCACTAGACTGATAGAAGACTCACTAGACTGACAGAAGACTCACTAGACTGATAGAAGACTCACTAGACTGATAGAAGACTCACTAGACTGATAGAAGACTCACTAGACTGACAGAGGACTCACTAGACTGATAGAAGACTCACTAGACTGATAGAAGACTCACTAGACTGACAGAAGACTCACTAGACTGACAGAAGACTCACTAGACTGATAGAAGACTCACTAGACTGATAGAAGACTCACTAGACTGACAGAAGACTCACTAGACTGATAGAAGACTCACTAGACTGATAGAAGACTCACTAGACTGACAGAAGACTCACTAGACTGATAGAAGACTCACTAGACTGATAGAAGACTCACTAGACTGATAGAAGACTCACTAGACTGACAGAAGACTCACTAGACTGACAGAAGACTCACTAGACTGACAGAAGACTCACTAGACTGACAGAAGACTCACTAGACTGATAGAAGACTCACTAGACTGATAGAAGACTCAATAGACTGTACTTTAAGTAGGTCAATGGGAGCTATAAAGTAGGTCACTAGGGAGCTGTAAAGTAGGTCAATGGGAGCTATAAAGTAGGTCACTAGGGAGCTATAAGTAGATCACTCGTAGCTATAAAGTAGGTCACTTGTAGGTATAAAATAGGTCACTCGTAGGTATAAAGTAGATCACTCGGAGCTATAAAGTAGGTCACTCGGAGTTATAAAGCAGGTCACTCGGAGCTATAAAGTAGGTCACTCGGAGCTATAAAGTAGACCACTAGAGAGCTATAAAGTAGATCACTCGGAGCTATAAAGTAGGTCACTCGGAGCTATAAAGTAGATCACTCGGAGCTATAAAGTAGGTCAATGGGAGCTATAAATTAGGTCACTCGGAGCTGTAGAGTAGGTCACTCGGAGCTGTAGAGTAGGTCACTCGGAGCTATAAAGTAGGTCATAGTTTGATCTATGTTAAGTCTGTTTGTTTTTATATGTGTTTTTGTAATTTTTTTTTGTGGGTGACGTGTGTATTCAGTGAGTGGCGTTGGATATCCATTGAACACAGTTATCGGTTTATTTACTTTACTCCATCTTTATTATATTTACCTCTACAGTATAAGTTATTCCTCTGTTTCTTCGTTATTATTTTTTTTATTGTATTAAGAGACAAGGAAGAGGCCTGATTGTGAACCATAATTTATTGATAAGCTTATTTAGTGTTACCGTAAGAATCATTACCTGAATTGATTATTAGGGAAACATTTCTTTTTTTTTTATCTGGTTGTGTGGGGGGTGTGACTCTCTCTCTCTCTCTCTCTCTCTCTCTCTCTAGAAATATTTAATGGGAACAACTTTGAACCTTCCATAATTATGTACATGTATAATTAATAACTAAGCATCAATCATTGTGTATACCTGTGAATAATTATACTAGAAAGGTAGATGATAATGAGCCTTGAGTTTATTTGATGTGTTATACGATGTTTGAACCGTGAACGTAAAAAGGCTGATGCGTAGCTCCAACACACACACACACACACACACACACACAGTATCGAGACACCTTTGAATCTTTGACGTGATCTCTGAATGTCCTTGAGAACTGGAGTGAAATATTTTCATATTTGCTGTTGACGTCATATAAATATTTGATAAAATTTATAACAAAATCCTGAAATCGTTGCCTCTGACATACGCAAATTTTTCAGTATTTCAGCGATATTTTTTGTAGTCTATTTTTTTTACTATAATTTTAATCAGTTTAATTTTTAGCTTAAAGAGGTATAATTATTTATCTCTCTAACTTAGTAAATAGTCTGAGGAAGTTGGATATTATTCTGCGCGACAGGAAGGTCATATTCCCCCAGCAGACAAAAAGCAATAAAACTCTGGCAAGATATTCAACATTATAGGAATTCTTCGAGGCTTTAAGGCTGAATTTGTGCGCTGAGTCGATTGTGATCTTGATGGCTTGAGATGCGGGCGGGCGTTCTCAGCGTCGAATATTGCCGCCACGTGAAGACACTTTGTTTACAGGCCTCTTGTCGGTCATGCAAATTTCAGGAACTACATCTACAGCCACCCAGCTCTCGCCTCGGCACGGCTTGTTGATCCTACAACCTCGATAGCTGTTGGATCCGGCAATCTAGCGTGATGTAGGTTGCACTGAAACTCTGTCTACAGAATCTTAATAATAAACTTAGTCATCTAACCTAACCTAACCTAACCTAACCGAACCGAACCTAACCTAACCAAACTCTACGTATACAGAACCTAAATAACAAACATACAGTTACCTAACCTAACCTAACCATCCCGATTGTACAGGACCGCGAGCTTTAAGTACAATCAGCTGAAAACATTAGTGACCCCAGTGGCACAAACAGGTGTTGCTGAATATATCTGACTCTCCAGTGTTATATAGTATGATTTTCGTGCGGGTCCTGCAAACTCAGTACCTGTACCTACAAACTCAGTACCTGTACCTACAAACTCAGTACCTGTACCTACGAACTCAGTACCTGTACCTACAGCTATCGGCCCACCGCAGGAAGGAGGGATGATGGGTGTTCTAGTAATAAATGTATTTATTATTTGTGCTGGCTCCCCCCCCCCCCCTCCACACACACACCAACCTTTGGTTAAATTTTGCTGCAGTCCGCGCTTGAGGGCAGATACCTTACAAAATTGTTTCCAGAATGTTTTGCTTTTTTTTTCATAACCAATTGGAATAAAATACATATCGTTTTGTTTTGTGGGGGTTATGCTGTTGTACCTCTTGAACAGCTAAAAAACAAGCTTGTGTATTTGGCGCGTGTATACTGTTGCAATGTTGTCCCTTGCAGGGATTCTGGTTGCAAATATTCTGGCCTAATACCCATGGCCGTGGTGAATTATAAACATCATTTTATATATTTACCTGAATGCTTTATACGAGTTAACAAGATATAAGCCACTTACAGTCATCAAATGTTTACTGTTTTAAAAGTTTTAGTTGTTAATAAGATTTTGTGAATTATCTCTCCATTATTAGTGAAACGATAAAATGGCCAGTGAGAGTGGCCACCAGGTGTAGGTTAGGTGACCAGTGAGAGTGGCCACCAGGTGTACTATAGGTAAGGTGGCCAGTGAGAGTGGCCACCAGGTGTAGGTAAGGTGACCAGTGAGAGTGGCCACCAGGTGTAGGTAAGGTGGCCAGTGAGAGTGGCCACCAGGTGTAGGTAAGGTGGCCAGTGAGAGTGGCCACCAGGTAAAGCAGCCCAGGGAACAGTCGAGTCCGAGAGACATAACAAGGCCAGGTAATGAACCAGGTGAGAGAACCAGGTGAGAGAACCAGGTGAGTTGTGTGGTGTTTTCTCTTCTCCATAATGTATCGTCCACACCTGTCACACACTCTTCTCTCATGATAACATAACAAATGTTTCTCTATATCAAGCGACGATCGTAGAAATATGAGAAAGTTGTCAGTAGTTTGTGTGTGTGTGTGTGTGTGTGGGTGTGTGTGTGTTTTAACAGTATGGGTATTACCTGCTCTTGTCTCCATGTTTTTTTCAGGCGCCCAACTTTCTCCGTGTGGGTTTGTTTGTTATTGTTTTGGGGGCTGAGGTATACAAGTTGGTGGCACACACACACACACACACACAGGTGAAGGAATCATATCCGTGCGATGTAAAAACTCTTCATAAAAAAGTATTTGTTGTTTTTTGTTGTCGCTATATATGAGTTTTTGTTTTGTTTGTTGTTTGTGCAATTGATTTTTTGGCTGTGTTGTCAGCTCTATACACATCCAGCATTCCCGACTAACTGGCTGATAATGTCTTTCCTCGTGAGGGAGTTTTGCTCAGAAGCGTCTACGTTATGTTGGCGGATGTAAGATCAACAATAAATTTTCTGAAGCCGTCGAGGGAAAACCTTTTAAATCATTTATTAATTTAGGTCACAGCACGGAGCTTACTGTGTGTGTGTGTGTACCTTCACATCAAGGCGTGTAGGCGTGTGTGTCATCAACCTTATGGCTCTTGTTGCAAGGAGATCACTCGACCGTGTTGAACGTGGGGTAGTGTACACAAATGTTATACAGTATGACGGTGTGCTGTTACCTCACGTGTTGTTCATCTGTTCACCAACCTACCGCTGAACAACTGATGAACATTTACAGTATTTGGGGGAGAGGGATTTTGATGATTTAATAAATAGATAAAAATTAAATCATTGTCTATATCCATACGTGTATTAGTTAATTAGTACACAGGTAATTAGTGGTCACCAGGTATATATGTTTACCTGTGTCCGGAAAACAACGTAAACAAGACAATAAATCAGTCATTCCCCCTGTTAGTTTGTTTTTAATCTGTTAATGGAAGATAAGAAATTATTGTAGTGAAGTTGTATCATAACTTACAGGTGTACACAGGAAGAGAGGAATCACTGTAATTCTTAAGTTTCCCAGCACAGGTAAAAACAATGTTACAGTGTCTCGAAATAAATTTGTAAGAGAGTATTGTGTGTTTGTGTTGTGTGTCGGTGTTGTGTTGTGGTGTTAATTGATTTTTTGTTGTATTTATTGGTGTTGCGTGGTGTTGTGTGTTTTAAGATGTGTTGTGTTGTGTGTCGGTGTTGTGCGTCGGTGTTATATTGTGTGTTTTATGATGTGTTGTGATGTGTTGCCTGTTTTATAATGTGTGTGTGTGTGTGTGTGTGTGTGTGTGAGAGGTCCAAGCAAGAAGCTCTGTGTTAGCTGTCATATCCTCGCGAGTTCTGCTTTAATTTTACACTATTTTATTTTCATCTTCCTGTTGTTTTTATGAGCTCTCACTGCCACTCATATTTACCTCTCGATAAGAACACCACTCAGCTTCAGGTAGAAATGTGTTGGTAGATCTGAGTTAAGTTTCTGGTGGTGTTTAAGAGTACGTTTGACGGGGTGGTGGGGGGAGGGTGGATTTACTGTGCCGGGAGAGAATGTTGTAATAATTTGGTTTTCCGATGGTTTAGGTGAGTAATGGTGACCTACATACATACATACATACATACATACATACATACATGCATGCATACATACATACATACATACATACATACCATCTCTCCTTCCACCCTTCCATATCCTTTCTATCCACATCAATTCCTTATACAGTCATTCCACCTCATTACTAATTACTCAACTACCTCATCCACGTTTTATTTATTTCATCCAGTCTAACAATGTCCTCCTACCTCTATTTCCGGGTCAGCCTGTCGACTTAACTGTATTATGAGCTAGTTTGTTGAGTTACACCTGTCTGTCCGTCTGTCCGTCTGTCTGTCTGTTTGTTGAGTTACACCTGTCTGTCCGTCTGTCCGTCTGTCTGTGTGTCAGTTTATTGAGTTACACCTGTCTGTCCGTCCGTCCGTCCGTCTGTCTGTTTGTTTGTTGAGTTACACCTGTCCGTCCGTCCGTCTGTCTGTCTGTTTGTTGATACATAAGTAGTTCCGCCTCCAGGGAACTTGATTGAAGGATTAAGGCAAAGGTATGCAGCGTTATGACCTTTTATAAGCCTCTTCGTGTGTGTGTGTGTCCTGAGTAACAACACCTCCTCCTGTCAAGTGGAAACAACAGTACACTACTCGCAGCTTAGTTTAGAGTGACACTGACCCGTTTGTACCCTACGATTAAATCTAATGAGCTTTAGAATGAACGCCATCAAAAGTTAGGGGGGGCATCGTTTTATGAGTTATTATGAGCAGTTATGAAATACACACCTCAGTAATGACATCCAGGTGTACATAGTATAGGAGTCGTTCACTGGGTGTAGCTGACTCCATGTGGTGTAGCCTCCCGCAGGTGTGAAGAGCAGTGTATAGTCTGCCTCAGGTGTTAGTTTCTTTATCAGAGGAAAAGAACAAAGTTACTTGTCCTTCTACAGTTTTAAGAGTTCTGTTGAGGTGTTGTGTCCTGGTCTCTACAGTTTTACCTTCCGCACTCACCTGGCAGTACTGGTCTCTACAGTTTTACCTTCCGCACTCACCTGGCAGTACCGGGGGGGGGGGGGGGGGAGCTGTAGAGGGGTCTTGGTAAAACAGGGAACAACTGTAGGCATGGCATTCTATATCACTACAACAGCGAGTGACTGTGGTAGTGTATTAGTTGTATGAGTGACTGTGGTAGTGTATTAGTTGTATGAGTGACTGTGGTAGTGTATTAGTTGTATGAGTGACTGTGGTAGTGTATTAGTTGTATGAGTGACTGTGGTAGTGTATTAGTTGTATGAGTGACTGTGGTAGTGTATTAGTTGTATGAGTGACTGTGGTAGTGTATTAGTTGTATGAGTGACTGTGGTAGTGTATTAGTTGTATGAGTGACTGTGGTGGTGTATCAGTTGTATGAGTGACTGTGGTAGTGTATTAGTTGTATGAGTGACTGTGGTAGTGTATTAGTTGTATGAGTGACTGTGGTGGTGTATTAGTTGTATGAGTGACTGTGGTGGTGTATTAGTTGTATGAGTGACTGTGGTAGTGTATTAGTTGTATGAGTGTCTGTGGTAGTGTATTAGTTGTATGAGTGACTGTTGTAGTGTATTAGTTGTATGAGTGACTGTGGTAGTGTATCAGTTGTATGAGTGACTGTGGTAGTGTATTAGTTGTATGAGTGACTGTGGTGGTGTATCAGTTGTATGAGTGACTGTTGTAGTGTATTAGTTGTATGAGTGACTGTGGTAGTGTATCAGTTGTATGAGTGACTGTGGTAGTGTATTAGTTGTATGAGTGACTGGTGGTGTATCAGTTGTATGAGTGACTGTGGTAGTGTATCAGTTGTATGAGTGACTGTGGTAGTGTATTAGTTGTATGAGTGACTGTGGTAGTGTATTAGTTGTATGAGTGACTGTGGTAGTGTATTAGTTGTATGAGTGACTGGTGGTGTATCAGTTGTATGAGTGACTGTTGTAGTGTATTAGTTGTATGAGTGACTGTTGTAGTGTATTAGTTGTATGAGTGACTGTGGTAGTGTATCAGTTGTATGAGTGACTGTGGTAGTGTATCAGTTGTATGAGTGACTGGTAGTGTATCAGTTGTATGAGTGACTGTGGTAGTGTATTAGTTGTATGAGTGACTGTGGTAGTGTATTAGTTGTATGAGTGACTGTGGTGGTGTATTAGTTGTATGAGTGACTGTGGTGGTGTATTAGTTGTATGAGTGACTGTGGTAGTGTATTAGTTGTATGAGTGACTGTGGTGGTGTATTAGTTGTATGAGTGACTGTGGTAGTGTATTAGTTGTATGAGTGACTGGTGGTGTATCAGTTGTATGAGTGACTGTTGTAGTGTATTAGTTGTATGAGTCACTGTGGTAGTGTATTAGTTGTATGAGTGACTGTGGTAGTGTATTAGTTGTATGAGTGACTGTGGTGGTGTATCAGTTGTATGAGTGACTGTGGTAGTGTATTAGTTGTATGAGTGACTGTGGTAGTGTATTAGTTGTATGAGTGACTGTTGTAGTGTATTAGTTGTATGAGTGACTGTGGTAGTGTATCAGTTGTATGAGTGACTGTGGTAGTGTATTAGTTGTATGAGTGACTGTGGTGGTGTATCAGTTGTATGAGTGACTGTTGTAGTGTATTAGTTGTATGAGTGACTGTGGTAGTGTATCAGTTGTATGAGTGACTGTGGTAGTGTATTAGTTGTATGAGTGACTGTGGTAGTGTATTAGTTGTATGAGTGACTGTGGTGGTGTATCAGTTGTATGAGTGACTGTTGTAGTGTATTAGTTGTATGAGTGACTGTGGTAGTGTATCAGTTGTATGAGTGACTGTGGTGGTGTATCAGTTGTATGAGTGACTGTTGTAGTGTATTAGTTGTATGAGTGACTGTGGTAGTGTATCAGTTGTATGAGTGACTGTGGTAGTGTATCAGTTGTATGAGTGACTGTGGTAGTGTATCAGTTGTATGAGTGTCTGTGATAGTATATTAGTTGTATGAGTGACTGTGGTAGTGTATCAGTTGTATGAGTGACTGGTAGTGTATTAGTTGTATGAGTGACTGTGATAGTGTATTAGTTGTATGAGTGACTGTGATAGTGTATTAGTTGTATGAGTGACTGTGGTAGTGTATCAGTTGTATGAGTGACTGGTAGTGTATCAGTTGTATGAGTGACTGTGATAGTGTATTAGTTGTATGAGTGACTGTGATAGTATATTAGTTGTATGAGTGACTGTGGTCGTGTATCAGTTGTATGAGTGACTGTGGTAGTGTATTAGTTGTATGAGTGACTGTGATAGTGTATTAGTTGTATGAGTGACTGTGATAGTGTATTAGTTGTATGAGTGACTGTGGTAGTGTATCAGTTGTATGAGTGACTGGTAGTGTATCAGTTGTATGAGTGACTGTGATAGTGTATTAGTTGTATGAGTGACTGTGATAGTATATTAGTTGTATGAGTGACTGTGGTCGTGTATCAGTTGTATGAGTGACTGTGGTAGTGTATTAGTTGTATGAGTGACTGTGATAGTGTATTAGTTGTATGAGTGACTGTGATAGTGTATTAGTTGTATGAGTGACTGTGGTCGTGCATCAGTTGTATGAGTGACTGTGGTAGTGTATTAGTTGTATGAGTGACTGTGATAGTGTATTAGTTGTATGAGTGACTGTGATAGTGTATTAGTTGTATGAGTGACTGTGGTAGTGTATCAGTTGTATGAGTGACTGTGGTAGCGCGTCACTTAAGGTTGTAACTCATAATACCTGTATGAGTGACGACATAAAAGGGTTTCCTTCCTTACCTGAGTTAAGTAATGTGGTTAAGTAAAGTTAAACCTTAAATAAAGTTAGACGAGTTTGAGGCTGGTGTAATATGTGGCCACAGCGGCAGCAGCTTCTTAACACACCGAATGTCAGCAAAAAATAAATAAAAATGGCCGCCTCTTGTACACCGTCTACAGGTAAATTTTTGATGTAATTATTTTATGTTTAGATTGTGGGAAAAATCCATTTATTATTATTTCTCCTTCATTGTTGTTTTTTTTTTCTCTCTCTCCTCTCTTCTTTCTTCCTCCTCGTTATCATCCTGTTTTCTTTATTTCGTGTCCTTCCTGGTGTCTACAGTAGTGTACTGTCCAATGTCCATCCTATGACACACCTTGGGTCGTGTCCTACAGCAGCTGATCTTGAGGTACACGGTGTTCATGGCTCTGTTGTCATTTTGCCAAGAACTTCCTCAACCTAACTCGATGACTTAACCCCTTGAATATGATGACTTAACCCCTTGAATAGGTTGACTTAACCCCTTGAATATGATGACTTAAACCCTTGAATACAATGACTTAACCCCTTGAATATGATGACTTAACCCCTTGAATTCGATGACTTAACCCCTTGAATATGATGACTTAACCCCTTGAATATGATGACTTAGCCCCTTGAATATGATGACTTAACCCCTTGGCTATGATGAACCGTAACTCCTTCACGCCCTCACGCCCTCACGTCAGGGTTCATAAATCGTGTCAGGAAACTAATAACAATCACATTAGGTTTTGTGAGTTTTACGTGTCGCCTCCATCATAGGTGAAGTTGCCCCCTGATTGAATTCTTAAATCTATCCGTGACCTCCGCTTGCCTCAGGTTTCCAAAGGTCAGGTCAGGTCATTCAGCATGTTGGGTCAGATCAAGTCAGTCAGTCTGTTACGACAGGTCAAGTCAGTCAGTATGTTAGGTCAGATCAGGTCACTCACTATATTACGTCAGATCAGGTCACTCAGTATATTAGGTCAGGTCAGGTCAGGTCAGTCAGTATATGGCGTCAGATCAGGTCACCCAGTATATTAGGTCAGATCAGGTCAGTTAGTATATTAGGTCAGATCAGGTCACTCAGTATATTAGGTCAGGTCAGGTCATTCAGCATGTTAGGTCAGATCAAGTCAGTCAGTATATTAGGTCAGGTCAGTATATTAGGTCAGATCAGGTCAGTCAGTATATTAGGTCAGATCAGGTCAGTATATTAGGTCAGATCAGGTCAGTATATTAGGTCAGATCAGGTCAGTCAGTATATTAGGTCAGATCAGGTCAGTATATTAGGTCAGATCAGGTCAGTCAGTATATTAGGCCAGATCAGATCAGGTCAGTATATTAGGTCAGATCAGGTCAGTATATTAGGTCAGATCAGGTCAGTCAGTATATTAGGTCAGATCAGGTCAGCAGTATATTTTTCACTTTGGTCATGAGTCAAATTTAGCGACTGATTTTCATTTTTTTCTTCTCATTACCGATCCAAATATTACCAACTAATTCAGGTATTTTTCAAGTAACAGCTCAATAGATGTCCCATTAAGGTGATACATCAGAGGACGGAGCACCACCACTGTGTCCCTCATAATGCATCTCTCTAACCCTTAATCTGTCACCGCTAATGGCTGTTGGAACTACGTAGTAAGCTGAGGTATTGTAACTGTACCCTAACTTAACTCTACTCGTCACCCACCCACACCACCCCTCTTCCGCGCTGCCCTCCTTCCCGCTTTATTATATTCCCTTTTCTCTCATATCTCCCCCCCCCTCTTCCCCCTTCCCCCTCATCTCCCTCTTCCCTGTTCTCCCTCTCCCCCCCTCTTCTCTCCTCCCCTCTTCCCTCCTTCCCGCTTTTCCTTCCTCCCCCTTTTCCCCTGTTACCCCCCTCCTCATCCTCCTCCCCCTCTTGCCCCCCTCCTCCCCCTCTTGCCTCCTCCCCACCCCCTCACACACACATACATACATACGCTGTCTACCTCCACATTCTTAAACATTCGTACGATAAATTAATTAACATCTCAAGGAACTAAACATAAATCTTTCAATCTGTCTTGTTCATATTTTTCATCTTTAGTTTATATTTGTTTTCTTGAGGTTAGGTTAGGTTTGGTTTGGTTTGGTTTGGTTTGGTTTGGTTAGGTTAGGTTAGCTGTCTGTCATGAAGGTGTGTAAGAATGATATGGTATTTTGTCTCCTCCTCAACCAATCTTATCAAAACTTTTCATACGGTGGTGATGCCGCGTTTCATGTTATTCCATCCAAAAGTTAATTCATCCCCTTGGCAGAACACGCACTGTACTTGAACACGTACTGTACTCGAACACGTACTGTACTCGAACTCGTACTATACTCGAACACGTACTGTACTTGAACAGGTACTGTACCCGAACTCGTACTATACTCGAACACGTACTGTACTCGAACACGTACCGTACTCGAACTCGTACTATACTCGAACACGTACTGTACCCGAACTCGTACTATACTCGAACACGTACTGCACTCGAACACGTACTGTACTCGAACATGTACTGTACTCGAACTCGTACTGTACTCGAACACGTACTGTACTCGAACACGTACTGTACTCGAGGGTCATCCAGGTTGTAATGCTAAGGTCTATAAACACGTGTTCTAACAGAGTAAATACAGTAGTCGTCAAACATTAATAGAGAGACATCAATCATCAACAGGAGCGTTTGATAGTGTATAGCTTTTATCATTAAGCTTACCTGCAGGGAGGGAACACCAGTCTTTTGCTTCAACTGGGACTCAAACCCTGAATCTCTTTCTTGCTTGGTGAATGTTCTATACCAGTGAGCTACTGAGTCATTTAGGATTTATCAACGTTGGCGACTACCCTCGGCAGCTGAACTACAACGTGACTTTCATTTATAAACTCTGTAAGTCAAGTCATTCATAGGTATTGACTGATGCCAACTCTTTACTAACTCCCCCTCCTCTCCTCAATGGCATCATTTCACTATTATACCACATCACAGTAAACCCCAGTGCCTTTTCCCAACCCCCAAAAGCGCCTTTGATGATGAAAATTCAATTAAAGTTTGGCTAAATCATTTTCGTTGCGAGTCCCATCGAACTATCGCTACAAATGCTCCAATACTCCACCGACGTGAAGGAGTAAAACAAACTGTGAGCTGTTAACTTTCTTATGAGAGAAAGTCATTTTTATCCTTGTTCTGTTATATTCATTTATATAACATTTGTTAAGATATGAACAGAAGGAAATGTGTGTATGGAGGAGGCTGGCGGCGGGTGATCACTAAGACCAGTGTTTGAGACGCTCCTCCAGCCCAGCCTGTGGTGATCCTTGAGTAAGGTCCGCCTGATGGACTTCTTTATCATGTAAAGACGGTGGAGGATGGAGGCTCGTTCCAAGAGGAGATGGAGGGCTGCTGCGATGAAATCAAAGTCGATGGGATTGGCAGCGGAGGTACTTAAGGCGGATTGGGCTGGGTAAGGATATGATGGAGTTGTGGATGTGATTTTGAGCGTTCTTGTTGACGTAGCTGTGAGTGATCTGGGCTTCTGCAAGACGTCCCCTCTACCTCAGAACCTGGGGATTGCCGATATGACTTTGATGAAGCCACGGGATAAGTGTGTGTGTGTGTGTGTGTGTGTGATGGTGTGAGAGGTTTGGAGATTAATATTAGGAAGATCCAATTCTCCTGTGACCATAAAGACGCGATATTAAAACTTACTCTGCCCTACTCTAGGTATCGATGGTGTTTGTTTGTTTGTTTGTTTGTTTATCACCAATTTTAGTCAGAAACGGGGGGGGGGGGGGGGGGTAGTGGGGTGTGACAGTGACTCTACAACCTTTCACGAACATCTGCCAGTACCATCGAGTTGTCACGTACGCACGAATGATGCGCCACGGACACGATGCCACTCACGAATCCTTGACATTTAGTGAAATGGTGTTGGCAAATAACCTAACCTAGCCTGACCTGACAGTGAACTACGTCTTTGTTGCAGGAGAGAAACTGAGATGATGGTGGTGATGATGATGATGATGATGATGATGATGACGATGATGGTGGTGATGATGATGGTGATGATGGCTGAGTCGTATTAGCAGTGAAAAAATAAAATATTGGTGATATGAAAGTCGTGTTACAGTGAAAAAAAAAGTACATCGACAATGAAAAGAGAACTATTTTATGTATTCAGAGACACAAATCTATAACAAAAAGTTATTCTTAAAAGTAATTTAAAATAATTAATGATATGCCAGAGAATAAAATCTTTTGCTATACTCTTATCATTGAGAAAAAAAAAAGAGTTTCCACTGAAGTTAGAAAATATCACTGAAGGAATTGTTAAACCTGAGAGAGATGAAGAGGTTTACCTTAGAGAGAGTACACCTGCTGAAAGGGGTAACAGGTATAGTTAGAGAGTGAGAGAACCTAACTTAACCTCGCTAATTAACCTGTAGGAGTTGCTGTCACCTTTGATAGCGTTTACAAAATCATTTTACCTTGACCTGTTACACGACACGAGTCTAATAAGTACATCTGATATTAGCCGAATAATTTTAGGCCTTTGAAGTATTAATTAACTTTTTTGATAACCAAGAGAAGTATTTTATTAATTTGTTTATTTCTTCCACTTTAGTCATTTTTAGATAGATAGATAGATAAGATGTTAGAAGGGAGGGGGAGAAAAAGGGAAAGAGGGAGAAGAAATAGGGCTGAAAAGGGGGATACAATAGGGAGAAGAAGGGGGCTGGAGGAGATTGAGGAGGGAAGGTGGGAGAGGGGCTGTAGGAGGAAGGGGTTGGTCCAGTATACACACGTGAGGACAAAGGAACCTGCTAGAGAATGGGGAGAGAAGTGAATGGAAAAAAAAAGAAGAAATGAAGAAAACTCTCATTAGAAGTGTGTGTGTGTGTGTGTGTGTGTGTGTGTGTGTGTGTGTGTGTTAAATTATCTCAGGATACTGGTTTAAATTATATAGCTTCTCCTCCATTATTATATGACGCCGTGAAACATATTTTTTTTTTGGGGGGGGGGATGAGAATTTTGCTCTGAAACCGAGACAGGATATTAAAAAGTTGGTTATAAAAGTTGGGATTGACGACGAAACAATTTAAGATGTTCTCCGCCGTGTAAGTCACCCCCCTGGAAATTGCTGAAAGAAGATCGAGTTTGAAAGGTGATTAAACTTTATATGATATGGGGTCACTGTGTGTGGGTGTGTGATACAAGGTGCAGGTGGTTTAGGTCACATATGTGGGGGAGGGGACTTAGCCAGGATACACACTGTGGGCACCTAACTCACAGGTGGTATAGTCGTGATTCAGTATACAGTACAGTTAATACAGTTTGGATACAACACTCGGAATACCAACTCTCCTTGTTGACCTTATGAAGATGTTGTGGTCGGCACTGAACTCGACTGCCCTCGCTTCCCCAAACTGTAACGTCAGGTACCTATTGACAGCTGCGGGCGGGTGTTAGTGAGCGTGAAGACAGAAGGTGGATCACAGAGAGAGGTTTATGGTTATGTTGGTACCCCTGACACATGTTTATGGCTATGTTGGTACCCCTGACACATGTTTATGGCTATGTTGGTACCCCTGACACATGTTTATGGCTATGTTGGTACCCCTGACACATGTTTATGGCTATGTTGGTACCTCTGACACATGTTTATGGCTATGTTGGTACCCCTGACACATGTTTATGGCTATGTTGGTACCTCTGACACATGTTTATGGCTATGTTGGTACCTCTGACACATGTTTATGGCTATGTTGGTACCCCTGACACATGTTTGGTGATGTAACTCCTGAAACGTAATAAGTGACGTCATAATTTTATGGTGTTGAGTTTTTCCTTGACCAGCCAATCACGTGAGGTATAATGGCACTAACACTTGACCCAGCCAATCACGTGAGGTATAATGGCACTAACACTTGACCCAGCCAATCACGTGAGGTATAATGGCGCTAACACTTGACCCAGCCAATCACGTGAGGTATAATGGCGCTAACACTTGACCCAGCCAATCACGTGAGGTATAATGGCGCTAACACTTGACCAGCCAATCACGTGAGGTATAATGACGCTAACACTTGACCAGCCAATCACTTGAGTGTATAATGGCCCTAACACTTGACCAGCCAATCACGTGAGGTATAATGGCGCTAACACTTGACCCAGCCAATCACGTGAGGTATAATGGCGTTTTCTCCGTGTGATTTCTCAGTTCTTGGCAGGAGCAACTGTGAGACGGACCTCCTCATTATGGAAGCCTTACATCAGCATAAAGTGAAGCCATCATTTGTGTTATGGCTTCCTGTGAATTGTTGTGTTTTTCGCACTAAGGCTCGTCTAAATTAAGGTATATTTTATTTTATTTATTTTCTGATTTTAGTTTTATACGTAGGTCTCTCGTCATTTCTATTGGCTTTAAATTATAAAGCTCTTTTAAAAAAAAATTCGGAAGGTAAATTTTATAATAATGTTTCGTTTTTATTGTATATTAGCTGTAATGTTTAAAACTTTTTTTTCTGTTTTCTACAGTAGGATCTAATGATGGTAAATGATTGTCAGAAACGTTAGTAATTAAAGAAACCCAACTTAGTCAAGATGTTTGTTTTCCCTGGTTCACCTCTTCCTTATAAACTACGCTTTCCACGTAACAAGTCCATTGCTGAAGTTACATACATACATACATACATACATAAATGAACACCTTCATCTAGAACAAACAATAACATAAGTAAATAATTAAATATATGTTCGTTACGCCCTAAAATAACACCTGTAGAAGAGGGATCTGTCATACACCTTTAATTAAGACTTGTATAAACTAGAAGTAATTAATTATTTATCTTATATCTCATACGAAAACCACAGTGAAACGTATTAAGAGATGGTGTGTGTGTGTGTGTTGGAGGTAATGAGTCAGGTGTGATCCTCAGGTGTATATTGGGTCAGGTATATAATGACCAACATGTCTCACCCAGAAGCCACGTATGAATCTGGCCCAGTTCCACACTGTTGACCTTGTGGGATCACTTTATCATTAGTTAACTGTTTACTTCAATATTATCATCTACCTGTAATTTATACGCCGTTTACCTCTGCTTCACGACAGTACAGGTAACTGGTGTCCGTAATAGTTTCAGTCTGCTGTCATAATACTCAATAATTATTCGGTGACATAATGTAGGATTTCTGTAATGTTTTCCGTTGACGCGCATTTTTACACCTGTGAGTTCACCTGAATAATACCTGCTAATTGGTCTGTAATGAATGTCTGGCTTCAGAGTAATAGCATCCACTAATTGGGCTTAAACTTTGGTATAAGATCTGAATAATATCTTCTACTAACTGGCTATATTACACCTCTGATTTAATATTACCTACTACCTGGTGCGTAATAGTTGTGTTAATCAATGTAATATAATTCTCAGGTTATCAAAGACACGCCTGGAAGATCTCTGTGATATCTCCAGGGTGATAGCGTTACACCTCTAGCATTACCTGTTAAGTATATACTAATTAACTCCCATACCTGTAGGCTGTCTGTGATATTGCCAGGTAACTCCTTCATTATGGGGACGCCGCTATTATTATTTTGTGTGGTTAATGGCACAGAAGGGGGGGGGGGTGCACCATACACAAGAGGTTAATAGACTATCTCCATTTATTATCATTTGGGTATTACTACTAACTGCTGTGGGTGTAATATAATGAACTAATTGGCTGGTTACCTTGACTTAACCATCTTCATCCCAGCCAATCACGAGCTCATATCAACTTGGCCTCACATAGTTAAAAACCTATGAGCTGTGTTGGGTAGTAATGCTGTTTTATGAGTCACGAAACACGGACTATATCGCGATTATTTCAATTTGACTGTGTCTGCGTGAGTGTTTATAGAGGTTTATGTTTGCTCGTGGGTGTAATATACGAGTAAGGACAATCGTAGATCAAAGCCATTATCACGGGGGGAATTTTTCCATTTTCTGTAATTTCGTGAAGGACAAAGATTTATTTTTATTCCACATTCTTAGAAAATTTTTATCATGGTTTTGTTAAGTCTTAGTGTTGAAAAGTAACTCCAGATTGTTTTTTATGCCGAAAAGTTGTCATAGATTATGTAATATTAAGTCAAATATGATATAGTGTTATGGAGAGAATTTGTTTATGGTCTGATAAGGTTTCTGTTAAAAAGGTATTTATGACCGAAGAAAAATTTCCAAACAAAAATATATTGTGTATTTTCGTAGACTTTTCAACACATTATTGTAGAACTTATTAAATAAATCTTGAATTGTGGCGAAAAGAAAACATTATACAGTTGATGTTTTGTCTCGGTAAGTAAGATTTATTGATGTTTATTTTATTCCAGATAATGACTTGAGATTAAATAAATTAAAGTCGTTTTCTTATTAGACTTGAGACAGATCAATTATTTCGGCTAGGTACGTCTATCACTGGTGTGTGTGTGTGTGTGTGTGTGTGTGTGTGTGTGTGTGTGTGTGTTATATCTTTACGTGCTGACGACACACTTGATGTTATATAGTAGGTGTAGTGCTGAGGGGGAGGAACACACACACACACACACACACACACACACACACAGTTTATATATGATCCCACTTGTGTCAGGAGTGGCTGTCAGGAATGTCAGGAGGGACGAGGTTACTGCCGTCTTATACACTTAAGATGATAAAGCCTGTTGAATCGAGCCATCAGTAACGTCAGGAGATAAGAGCTGACAAACATAATGTAACAAATAACGTCAGCAGGTAAACGCTAACATTCACACATCGCCAGGAATCAGCAGCTGACACATAACGAGTCTGGTTGAAAATACATCATCATTTTAGTGTGAAAAAGGAGAAGAAAAAAACACACATAAATTTATTGGTTAAACTACATAAACATTGATAATAAAACATAATTACCTGTATAGATAATCAAGGTGTATTATCAATAAATATTTCAAGTTACCCTTAATTACAGGTACAAAATTCATTTCATTATTGAGATTAAAAGTGATATTATTATTATTTTTTAAACTACCCTGTAAATAACTGACTCAAGAGCTGACAGTCAGTAAAAGTGTCAGGAAGTGGTGGCTGACACGAGTGGTTGGCTCCTCCCGGTCGACCATACTTGGGAACCTCACCTTAAAGCCGTTGCATAATGTAAGGGGGAGTGTTGCATTATTCCCGTCGAGGTAGATAATAAACAACAGTGGTGTTAGCGTAGCTTCTATAGGTGTTCCTCGCCTTATCTCACTTGGCTTGGCCTCACCTCTTACCACTACCACCCATCTGCATCACCACCACCACCACCCCCACTATCACCCCACCCTCACCACTACAACCATTACTCCCACCACCACCCCCACCCCACCTTCACCACCACAACCATCACCTCTCATCACAACCACCATCACTCCACCCTCACTATCACAACCACCATCACCCCACCCTCACCATCACAACCACCATCACCCCACCCTCACCATCACAACCACCATCACAACCACCACCCAGTCTCCTATCATTGTATTACGCTGGGAAATATGTGACATACTCTACCCCCCCCCCCCCCCCCCCCACCCTTGCTACATGGCCCAGAGTGTATCATCATGTTTATGAAAACCTTTTTGCTGGAAACTGTTGATGCTCTGAACATTTTCCCCTCTCTCTCACCTCTGCAAAAATAGGCGGCAAAATTGTAGTGTGTAAATATTTGTGTTGTTGAGAGAAACTTGACGGAGAGATGAATTGGCAAGTTTGATCTGGTTGATGTCACTGGTTGTCTTCTGGGCGATGTCACTGGCTGTCTTCTGGGCGATGTCACTGGCTGCCTTCTGGTTGATGTCACTGGCTGTCTTCTGGGCGATGTCACTGGCTGTCTTCTGGGCTATGTCACTGGCTGTCTTCTGGGCGATGTCACTGGCTGTCTTCTGGGCGATGTCACTGGCTGTCTTCTGGGCGATGTCACTGGCTGTCTTCTGGGCGATGTCACTGGCTGTCTTCTGGGCGATGTCACTGGCTGTCTTCTGGGCTATGTCACTGGCTGTCTTCTGGGCGATGTCACTGGCTGTCTTCTGGGCTATGTCACTGGCTGTCTTCTGGGCTATGTCACTGGCTGTCTTCTGGGCTATGTCACTAGCTGTCTTCATGGTGAGTGTTTAGTATGTAATGATGTATCTTGTTTATCTTTAACCTCCTGGGATGTGTCTTGACCTCCTGGGATGTGTCTTGGCCTCCTGGGATGTGTCTTGACCTCCTGGGATGTGTCTTGACCTCCTGGGATGTGTCTTGACCTCCTAGGATGTGTCTTGACCTCCTGGGATGTGTCTTGGCCTCCCGGGATGTGTCTTGATCTCCCGGGATGTGTCTTGACCTCCTGGGATGTGTCTTGACCTTCTAGGATGTGTCTTGACCTTCTCGGATGTGTCTTGACCTCCTGGGATGTGTCTTGACCTTCCGGGATGTGTCTTGACCTCCCGGAATGTGTCTTGATCTCCTGGGATGTGTCTTGACCTCCTAGGATGTGTCTTGACCTCCTGGGATGTGTCTTGACCTCCTGGGATGTGTCTTGACCTCCTGGGATGTGTCTTGACCTCCTAGGATGTGTCTTGACCTTCTAGGATGTGTCTTGACCTCCTGGGATGTGTCTTGACCTCCTGGGATGTGTCTTGACCTCCTAGGATGTGTCTTGACCTCCTGGGATGTGTCTTGACCTCCTAGGATGTGTCTTGACCTTCTAGGATGTCTTACAAAATGGCACCCAAGACGTAGTCCAGGGTGTCCATAAATGATCACCCTAAAACAGTATGCTCTCATGTTTTAATCGGGGTCATCATATATGGACACCCTATATATCTTGGGGTGATGTCGCTGTCATTGTGTATTTATATATATGAAATAATACGTATTTTCTTTAATAAGTTTCTCATTATTGTTACTAATTGAATTTGAGAGAATCAATTTATTATTTTATTTTTGTATTAATTTTTATTTGACATTAGATTGTCGGCTTTTCGTGTTTTGGGGGGTATTTTTTTGTGTGTGTTTTTTGTGTGTGATTTTTGTGTGTGTTTTTTGTGTGTGTTTTTATCGATATATCATAAGACCCAGCCACCATTTACGTCCATTTGCTAGAGCTGTGAGTTACCCCGAGGGACTTACGCTTCATCCTGAGTAATAAGTAACTATCAAAAGTAAGAGGTGGAGGGGGTGGCCAAGTATTTAGCAGTTAGTTGGCCGCTTATTCTCTTTCTAGCCCCCACTGAAGATGTAGGTAATACGAGAGATGATGTCTGGCAGGTGAGGCCGGGCAGGTGAGGCCGGGCTACCTCCTAAGCTGGCACCTACCTTACTTTGGCCAATGCCGCTTAGTAGTTATAAAGTATTGCCTAATTACTTCACCTGGACACGTATTTTACCTCCAGTATATACAGCATACACCTACACGACAAGATGCACACCTACACGACAAGATACACACCCACATGACAAGATACACACCTACACGACAAGATACACACCTACACGACAAGATACACACACCTACACGACAAGACACACACCTACACGGCAAGACACACACCTACACGGCAAGACACACACCTACACGACAAGACACACACCTACACGACAAGATACACACCTACACGGCAAGACACACACCTACACGACAAGACACACACCTACACGGCAAGACACACACCTACACGACAAGATACACACCTACACGACAAGATGCACACCTACACGACAAGATACACACACCTACACGACAAGACACACACCTACACGACAAGATACACACCTACACGACAAGATGCACACCTACACGACAAGATACACACCTACATGACAAGATACACACCTACACGACAAGATACACACCTACACGACAAGATACACACCTACACGACAAGATACACACCTACACGACAAGATCACACACCTACACGACAAGATCACACACCTACACGACAAGATCACACACCTACACGACAAGATACACACCTACACGACAAGATCACACACCTACACGACAAGATACACACCTACACAACAAGATACACACCTACACTTTTCCTTGCTTATGTAGTAAAAGTAGTAGAATTAGTAAAGTACCATAATAGTCGTAGAAGTAGTAGTACAATACCGTAGTAGTAGTAGTAGTAGAAGAAGTAGTAATAGTAGTAGTAGTAGTAGTAAGTGTTGAAATAATCCAATAAACCGTAAATATTTCTATAGCAACACGTCCAACAGTACTACCAAAACACTGACAAATCTTACGTATTATAATCTATTGCTCCCACGGATATTATATTTTCATTTCCCCACAAATCTGGCAGCCAAACCCGGACGACTCTCACCCAAGGGAACGCCACCAAATTTCCCTCAGGCCTTCACTTCAGCTAGAACGCGCGACGGCCACCAAATATGATGTCACAAATACCAAAAATCTGTACCATCGATCGAACGTTGTGGGGTTTACTGTGTTTTGATGGTGGTAGTAGTAATAGTAGTCGTGGTGGTGGTAGTAGTAGAAGAAGTAGTTGTTATTATAGTAGTATAGTAAATGTAGTAGTAGTATTTGTAGCAGTTGCCGTAGAAGTAGTAGTAGTATTTGTAGTAGTTACTGTGATAGCATTAGTAGTTGTAATGGCGAAGGTGTAGTTATAAGGTTAGGTTAGGTTAATCTTCAGGTGAAATAAACTAGGTTAGGTTAATCTTCAGGTGAAATAGACTAGGTTAGGTTAAGAACATAAGGAGTCTACAATAGGTCGGTTGGCCTGTGCATGGCAGCTCCTGTCGAGAGTTACTACCACTCTCTATCATCCGTGAATCTATCCAGCCTCTTTTTGAAGCTTTCCAGCGTTCCAGCACTTACTACAAAGTTACTAAGCTTGTTCCACTCGTCCACCACCCTATTTATGAACCAGTTCCTTCCTATCTCCCTCCTAAACCTAAACTTATCCAACTTGAATCCGTTGCTCCGAGTCCTATCCTCCTCGGATATTATAAGAACTTTATCTATATCCCCTTTATTGATTCCATTCACCCACTTAAATACTCTATCATATCTCCCCGCACTCTTCGTCTTTCTAGGGAATGCAAGTTTAGTTTCTTTAACCTATCCTGATATGGAAGGTTTCTAAGTCCCGGAATCATTTTCGTCATTCTTCGCTGCACCGACTCTAGTGAATTGATATCCATTCTATAATGAGGGCACCAGAACTGAACCGCATAATCGAGGTGCTGCCTGACTAGCGCAAGATATAGTTGCAATAAGACCTTTGCACTCTTATTACTTACACTTCTAGGTATAAAACCCAATACTCTGTTCGCCTTATTTCCAACATTAACGCACTGTTTTCTAGGCCGTAGGTCCGGACTTACAAGTACCCCTAGGTCTCTTTCACAAGTCGACTTCTCTAGGTTGATGTTGTTAAGGCTGTATACATTGACAGTATTTGTTCTTCCAGTATTAAGTACGCTGCACTTGCTGGTGGTGAATTTCATTTGCCATTTTTCAGACCACCCCTGCAGTTTATTTAGATCCTCCTGTAATGCTTTTGCATCCTGCCTTGAATTAATCTGCCGCCCTATTTTGGTGTCATCCGCAAACTTGCTTATGTCACTGCTGATCCCAGTATCTAGATCGTTTATGTAGATTATGAACAAGAGTGGGCCTAGTACTGACCCCTGGGGAACCCCACTGGTTACACGACCCCACTCAGATTTAACACCATCTACGCTGACCCTCTGCGTTCTATCGATGAGCCATGATTTTATCCAATTTAAAACTTTCCCTCGATACCATGAGCCTTAATTTTTCTCAGAAGCCTCTGATGCGGTACTCTGTCAAATGCTTTGCTAAAGTCTAAGTAAATAACTTCGTAATTTTCGTCGTTATCTACTACCTCGAAGACTTTCCTAAAAAAGTCAGCAGATTTGTTAGACAAGATTTTCCCTTTGTAAACCCATGTTTCCCCCATAGTGTAACACCTTCTGTAGATCTCCTGCCGTAGTCAACACACAACACCTATCCCAAGAACATAAATTAACCTTCAACAACAATTAACTTCAATATTGGCGAATGGAACAATAAAGATACAGTGTGAATATTTTGATTGTAAATTAAGGTTACGTACCAATTATCGCCCAAATTAAGCTTTCACTTTCGAGGGGAAAAGCTCGTTTGCCTTACTGGTGTTACCTGACTGTTATTGTTCTGGAGCATTGTTACTTATGTGGTGTGGTGGTGTGTCTTTGGAGCATTGTTACTTACGTGGTGTGGTGGTGTATCGGTCGAGCATTGTTACTTATGTCATATATCGGTGGGGCATTGTTACTTAGGTGGTGTGTCTGGAGTATTGTTACTTATGTGATGTGTCTGGAGCATTGTTAATTATATTGCACAGTTGTGGAACATTTTTATTTGTAACTATCAGTAATATCACCTCTTGCTGTCACTTTCAACAATTACAAACTCAGGTATCAATTACAGTTACAGTAATAAGTATTCCACACTTTCTTTAATCTAAGTTCATTCAAATACAGCGGTACAAGAATTAAATAGAGATACAGTAATTAAGTATTGAGTGTAATGAGTTAGTGTTACACCTGATTACAGCAAGATACATAATAATTCAACATTTGGGTGAATCTAAGTTTATTCAAATACAGCGCACTTCAATAATTAATTAAAAGATACAGTGACTAGTATGGTGGTAATAACCCAATTTATACCTTATTACAACCAGGCATAGTATAGTGCCACAAGACCCACCTCCCTATACCTGGCAGAGTGGCACTGTGGGCTGGGTGGAGTGCCATAAGTTTCAGGAAGTTGTTGATATTAACTTGTGCCAGACGGGGAGGAGAAATCATTTGTATCTGGAGGAATTATGACTTGTGTGTGTGTGTGTGTAGCAGGTGGCAAGGCGTCCCTACTCGACCATTTTGCTTCGTTACCGAGACTACACCGGGATTTCTGATTGCCTCTGGGCTGTGGTAGTGGTGGTAGTAGTGTATTGGTTATGGTTGGGTTACTGATGCGTTGATAGTGGTGGTGATGTAGGGTTACACATGTGGTAGTACTGTAAGGGTTTTGCTTGGTAGTGGTAACATAATATTTACAAAAAAGTTTGCGGTAACCGAGTGGACAACAACATTCGTTCATTGTTCATAAGGTCACTCGTTCGCATCCAGGATAAACCCCTCCCCCCCCCCCCCTCCCCATACCTACTTCTCTCAGATAAGAAAAGGTTCCTAACTTAATTAATAGTTAAGTGAAAGGCGATGAGTCCAACGCTTGTCACATTGCCTCTGTGTTTACTGGAAGAAAGGTGTTTGAGTCTACTGTTTCCTATGTTTATAGAGTGAGAAGCTGCAGTAACTTGTGATGATGAAGTAAGCTGATATGACCTTATGAGCACCGTCCATCACCACCACCAGCTTCAAGCTTAGTTCTGCCACTCATCAATTATAATAGTCGCTTCGGTTTGTATGTACTGTATGTATGTATGTATGTATGTATGTATGTGTTTGTTTGTTTGTCTGTGTCTGTCTGTCTGTCGTACAATACATAGGTCAAGGTCATAGGTCATCAATAAAGGTCAGCTCACCGTAGGAAACAGCCATAATTATTGACGGAATATCACAAACAGTCTCACAGGTACAGTACAAGGGGATGACACCAACGAACCCACACCGAGATACTGCCAAGTGTCGATCAGTGGGCGTCCTGTAGTTGTCCAGAACGAACATAAGAACATAAGAATGGAGGAAACTGCAGCGGGCCTATTGACCCATACTGGACAGTCCCGTTTATACCCAACCCCTATTGCTCATATAAGCATCCAACCTATGTTTGAAGCTATTCAGCGTATTCGAGTTAATGGTGATATTTGGTAACTTGTTCCATTCATCCACTACTCTGTTTCCAAACCAGTGTTTACCTATTTCACGCCGAAATCTAAATTTGTCTTAATTTAAAACCATTGTTACGAGTTCGCTCCTGGTTGGATAGTTTGAGTACCTTTGTAATGTCCCCTTTGTTTAACCCTGACTTCCATTTATACACCTCTATCATGTCGCCCCTCACTCTACGTCTCTCGAGGGAGTGCAAATTAAGATGCTTTAACCTGTCTCTGTACTCAAGGTTCCTCATGCCCGGGATTAGTCTTGTCATTCTCCTCTGGATTCTTTCCAAGGATTCTATATCCACTCTGTAATACGGTGACCAGAATTGAACTGCATAATCCAGGTGTGGTCTCACAAGCGCTAGATATAATTATAAGATGACCTCGCTAGTCTTGTAACTAACACTTGAACCCAAGTACTTTATTAGCCTTGTTATGAGCAAAAACATATTGTTTACTTGGCTTAAGATTCCTACTTATCATTACTCCTAAATCTCTCTCGCAGTCGGATTCCACAATGGCATCGTTGTTCATCTGGTAACTGGTTTCCCTGTTTACATCTCCTATACTGAGTACTTTACATTTGTCCACATTGAATTTCATCTGCCATTTTTCCGACCATTCGAAAAATTTGTTTAGATCTTCCTGTAGTTTTGCAGAGTCCTCGTCAGATTTAATTACACGTCCCATTTTAGTGTCATCAGCAAATTTACTTACAGTATATTGCTGTCTATGCCGATATCTATGTCTTTTATGTATATAATAAATAATAATGGTCTAAGTACTGAGCCTTGAGGAACTCCACTAGTGACGTTGCTCCAATGCGATTTAGTGCCGTTTATGCTCACTCGCTGTTTCCTGTCCTGTAACCACGCCCTAATCCATTTAAGGATATTACCTTTGATGCCATGTGCTTCTACCTTTCTAATTAGTCTTTCGTGGGGGACTCTGTCGAAGGCTTTGCTAAAGTCGAGATATACCACATCATAATTGTGCCCCTCGTCCACCGATTCGAAAACTGATGAAAAGAATGTTAATAGATTAGTTAGACATGAACACCCGCTTGTGAAGCCATGTTGGGAATCATTGATCAACTTGTGCTTCTCCAGGTGGTTTCGAATAGAGCGTGAATGAACAATATTGAACGTGCACTATTGAACGAGCTAGATGTGAAGGCGCCTTAAGAGTAATATCCTGAACATTGACTAGTATACAAATAGTAAATAGTAAAAAAAAATAAGTATTGTATTGTTGATAATTCTAGCCGGCGACCATAAACAAATCGCCAATAGTGAGCTGTGACGTTACGTATGATCCCTCGGTAGTAAGTACTGGCGGCTGGGAGGGAATAACAGTGATTTTAGTGAGCTGTGACGTTACGTATGATCCCTCGGTAGTAAGTACTGGCGGCTGGGAGGGAATAACAGTGATTTTAGTGAGCTGTGACGTTACGTATGATCCCTCGGTAGTGAGTACTGGCGGCTGGGAGGGAATAACAGTGATTTTAGTGAGCTGTGACGTTACGTATGATCCCTCGGTAGTAAGTACTGGCGGCTGGGAGGGAATAACAGTGATGTTTTTGCTGTTTTTTTTTTGTTATAAACTTTAGTGAGTGTACCAATTTTAACAAGAAAAAAAATATATTCTTTTTATTTCTTTTATATAGTGATCCCTTTTTTTTTTTCTAGGAGTAGTGAAGGTCTTAACGCCGCCGAGTTTGTTCGGTTATACTGAAAACAAAATCTTTTGTTTTATTACTTATCGAGTGTTTAAGACATTTTTCCATGTGGGTTTTTTAACGAGCGGAACGTGTATAGTTTTAGGAATGTGTTGGTTTGATAAAATACGAGAATATTTCGTCTTGACCTAACCTGACCTGACCTAACTTGACCCGACCTAACTTGACCCGACCCGACCTAACCTAACCTAATTTATAGGAATATAAGGTCAGTTTAGTGCCCGTAATGGGTTGATTTTAAACTATTAAATCAGTAGATAGGGTCACTCGACTAGTTTGGCTATTAGACTTGCAACAATGTTAGGTTAAACTAGGAGGGATTAGTTAGATTAAACTACCATGATTTGTTAAAATTAACTACCATGATATGTTAGGTTAAACTACCATGATTTGTTAGGTTAAACTACCATGATTTGTTAGGTTACACTACCATGATTTGTTAGGTTAAACTACCATGATTTGTTAGGTTAAACTACCATGATTTGTTAGGTTAAACTACCATGAATTCTTAGGTTAAATTACCTTGATTTGTTAGGTTAAAATACCATGAATTCTTAGGTTAAATTACCTTGATTTGTTAGGTTAAACTACCATGAATTCTTAGGTTAAATTACCTTGATTTCTTAGGTTAAACTACCATGAATTCTTAGGTTAGATTACCTTGATTTCTTAGGTTAAACTAACTTTTATTTTTGGTCATTAAACTGGCAGGAATATTAGGTCACGTCAGTAGCTGTTAGGTCATCAAGGTAAACAAGGTCATACCAGTTGTTATAAGGTCATCAAGGTAAACAAGGTCATACCAGTTGTTGTAAGGTCATCAAGGTAAACAAGGTCATACCAGTTGTTGTAAGGTCATCAAGGTAAACAAGGTCATACCAGTTGTTGTAAGGTCATCAAGGTAAACAAGGTCATACCAGTTGTTGTAAGGTCATCAAGGTAAACAAAGGTCATACCAGTTGTTGTAAGGTCATCAAGGTAAACAAGGTCATGCCAGTTGTTAGGTCAAGGTAAACAATGGTCATACCAGCAGTTGTTAGGTCATCATGGTTGTTAGGTCATGATGCCAGCTGGAATGTGAGGTCAGGTGTTATCGCCGTGACAGGTGACTCTCCATACACTGGCTCTTCACTGGCAGGTCAAAAATAAAGGGTTTCGCTCCTATGACTAGCACGTTAAGCCTCTGTTGGTGATGATTGTGTTGCGTGATTTGTTGTGGTTTGTTTATGTCGTCTAGTGTTTGTGACTGTTTGTTTGGACGAGTTTTGGTGGGTTTTAGCGTCTAGAAATTATTCAATACAAGACAAATATTTTGTTTTATCATTACATATTAATTGGGGTTTTTTTGGGTAAAGTTATTTCTAATTTTTTTTCTCGGTAATTGTTTTTATATGACCTCACGAGTCAAAGGATTATGATAAATTATTTAGAGAATAATAGAGTTAGTAAACATCGTGACTCAAAATAGGAAATAACTTTATCTAAACATTTTTTGCATCATCATAAAAATAGCCTAATAAAATACTTTGGGGAAATATTTATAAAGGTTTAATATAACTGAAAGTAACAATTTTATTTTATTAATTTGACACATTTAATATTTTCTTTCGTGTTGTAACTTTTCTCTTCCTCCGACAGGTAAACTATGAGGCACACCTGTTCTGATACCGCTCACCAGGTAACGTACTTATGACTTTAGTAATTAGTCGTCTCATAACAATGGATCATCTCCCAGGTATTGTATGTTACTGTTGCGGTTAGGTTGGGTTAGGTTGGGTTAGGTTAGGTGCTGGCTACACTATTAACAGTATTGTATTTGAGACTTCACTACACAATCGACCCCCTAGAATAGCTTAACTCCTTTGTGTTGGGTGTATTGACTCATGTACTAGGGGTCATACACTTATGATAGTTGTATAAAACGCTACACAGCTCTACACCTTTAGTACTACAGTTTTCTCAGAGCTTTCCTCCACAGTGAGCTACCTCCCCCTCCCCCACGTCCCTCTCCCCCTCCCCCACGTCCCTCTCCCCCTCCCTCCCCCTCCCCCACCTCCCCCCCTCTCCCCCTCCCCCACCTCCCCCCCTCTCCCCCTCCCCCACGTCCCTCTCCCCCTCCTCCCCCTCCCCTCCTCCCCCTCCCCTCCCCTCCTCCCCCTCCCCTCCTCCCCTCCTCCCCCTCCCCTCCCCTCCTCCCCCTCCCCTCCTCCCTCTCCCCCTCCCCCCTCCCCCTCCCCCCCTCCTCCCCCTCCCCTCCTCCCCCTCCCCTCCCCTCCAAGAAAACAACAACAACCAGGGGGGGCTTCATTTTCCGGTTGTCTTATACTGTGGTCGGGTGTATGAGTTATGTGTATACAGTCAGGAAGGATGAAGCCTCAGGTTGACTATTATACGTTCAGTGTGTGATAAATCGCCTGATTACCTCTCAAACTGCACCTTCAAAATTGAACGATAACTCTTGCTCTCTGTCTAGTCACTGACGGCCTCTACCTCCTCCTCTTCCTCCTCCTCCATGAACCTTAAAGCTGGTCCCGGGTGAAGTAACAAGATTTTTACCTCCAGAATTATCTTTTGGTGTGTTGGTCAGTCGGTGGTTCTTGGGTTAGTAATTTTTATTTTTTTCGGTGTGTGAGTAATGTTTTGTTTTCTCTCTCTCTCTCTCTCTCTCTCTCTCTCTCTCTCTCTCTCTCTCTCTCTCTCTCTCTCTCACTTTTATTTATTTTCCCTTAAAAGAACGTGCCCCTTTGTTCCTACCTGCCCCTGTGTGTTCCTACCTGCCCCGTGTGTTCCTACCTGCCCCGTGTGTTCCTACCTGCCTCTGAGTGTTCTTTCCTTGACGTGTACACCTGGGCGTGAGTGACAGGGTTGCAATAAGCGTCAATGTCACCTCACATTAAGGGGGATGACAAGTGTTTCACCGAGTTAAGGATATTGTTGTCTACCACTCTCCTTTGTGTGGGTGTGGGTGGGTGGGTGTGGGTGGGTAGGTGGGTGGGTAAGCAGATTCTTTCAGGGTACAGGAGGGTTGGAATCGAACTCTTAAGGGCAGGGTGTGGAGTAGGTGTTGATAAGGGCTTTTTGGGTGGAATACTGCAGGAGGAAGAGAAGAGGAGGAGGAGAGGAGGAGAAGAAGAAGAAGAAGAGGAGGAGGAGGAGGAGGAGAAGGAGAAGAAGAAGAGGAGGAGGAGGAGGAGGAGGAGGAGAAGAAGAAGAGGAGGAGGAGGAGGAGGAGAAGAAGAAGAAGAAGAGGAGGAGGAGGAGGAGGAGAAGAAGAAGAAGAAGGAGGAGAAGAAGAAGAAGAAGAAGAGGAGAAGAGGAGAAGAGGAAGAAGAAGAGGAGGAGGAGGAGAAGGAGGAGGAGAAGAAGAAGAAGAAGAAGAAGAAGAAGAAGAAGAGAAGACGGGGAGGAGGAGGGGGAGGAGTAACAGAGGTCTGGTGTTGGTGTTGGGCATCCAAGCGACGTGTCGTTCTCAGTAAATCACTAGAACGTAACCTGGAAAGTTCCTCCAACATCACCCCTTGACTTCATTTGTGAAGCACTAGAACGTAACCTGGAAAATTCTTCCACCATCATCCCTTGATGCCATCTGCTTATCACTAGAACGCAACCCGGAAAATTCACCGCCTTTGCGCAGAAACTTATGTACCGAGACTCGCTTTAAAAGTATTGGGATGGGTGTTACTTATTTCAGGGTCCTAATTTATGGTTGTGCAGGGTGTGTGTGTTGGTGGTGGTGGTATTGGTGGTGGTGGTGGTGATGTTGGTGGTGGTGGTAGTGTTGGTGATGTTGGTGGTGGTGGTGGTGGTGGTGATGTTGGTGTTGGTGGTAGTGATGGTGATGTTGGTGGTGGTGATGTTGTGTTTAGGGTGTAGGAGAGGGACAAAGATATGTTTCATGACGCCAGGCAAAACTAACTAGATAACTTTAATCTGTTTACGTGAATCTTGTAACTGGGGCCTAGAGTCTGTTTGTAAGAAGGCAGCTGATTGGTTGGCGGATGGACACCTGAAGAATCATACTACCATAACCTAACCTACCCCCCCCCCCCCTCCAGGTAGCGTCAGGGTATTTAATCAAGTGTAATAAGCTGGGAGATAACCTTCACCTGATCTGTCAATACGTTAATTATCAACAAACATAAAGGATGAAACATGTTGACGATATATTACGGGGCTTCAATAACGATGGTCCATAAACACGTGTTGTAGGTCCGGTAAACAAACATAACTCATCAGCAATTAAACATTACGAGAGATGCATATATTTCACACAAACAACAAGTATATATTATATGTTTACAGGTGGGACTAAGTTGTTCTGTGTGAAGTATATCGTTAGTATATAAGTCAAGGTGTATATTTCTTCCCCGCTGAGATGGGAGAGGGAAAAAACACAAAGGGAAAAATAATCTTGGGTTTTATCATGTCCAGCAAGGTTGAATTTTCCCTCGTATTCCACAACCATCTCGTGATTCTGTGTGTTTTATTTTACCCGATGTCTGTCTGTCTGTCTGTGTTTCTGTCTGCCTGTGTCTGTTGTCGGTACCAGACCTCAAAAAAAAAAAAATCATAACACCAGCCGGTTTAGATTTTGTAGAGGACATGTTAGTTGTGGCCAAGGTCAAAGGGTCATTTATAAGTCACCTGTGTTAAATAATAATAAAAGAATAAATAATAAGAGAACCTTAATGATCATCTGTTACAACTGAACCACTAAATAGGAGTCAGTTTTACCTGAAGAAGGCGACGAAGGGATCAGCGTTTTACGGGGAGTCATAAAAAGACTAAGACAGACCAACAGCGACGCATGTTTAGGTATACCACGCTAAACCCAATACCTGCCTGGGTAGTGAGTGACCATCCTCGTGACTAGTAATCTAACAGGTAAATATGTAAACAAACAACATATTTAAGTTGTATATATGTTACCATTAGTCAGTCTGCACATCATTTCCTTCTCTCATTCCTTTCTTAGCCTTAAGAACAAGTCACTGGTGAACAGTTCGGAACCTGTGACAGTCATCCCACAAATTAGGGGTCGATATATGGCCCTTCTGGGAGGCAATCAGAGGCATCTAACATGTCGGCCACAGCTGAGGGCATTACGTCTCTCTGGTCACATTAAGACTGATTCTCTCAACTGATGAGTCACTGCCGACGGTCCAACACAAATTGACATGTTTCATTATGCATCGAAAGAAGATTTGATGAATGTTTACCTCATTGTTTTTGTTAGGTTAGGTTAGGTCAGGGTTAGGTTAGGTTAGGTTAGGTTAGTGTAAACGTATCTTGTAGGTGTTGTTTTAACGTAGAGAAATTAATGAGTTGGTAATATAACAGTTTTTTGTCCGATTAAGAAACTTGGATTTGTGAAAATAGACCTAAATATAAACTCGGGTGTATGGTACAGGTACAGTCACTCCTCTGTATTTGACTGTATCATAAAGGTGGTAACTTGGTTTAGATATGACTTGATATATATTACCTGTTGTTGTTACTAAATGAATTACTACTCGGTGTTGTTGCCTTAATCCAGACTCACCTCCTGTTACAAGTTATGGGAGTGTTTATAGTGTATGGTTAGGTTAAGGAGGTTAGGTTAGGTTAGGTGTTAGGTTAGGTTAGGTTAGGTTAGGTTAGGTTAAAAAGGTTAAGTTAGGTTATAATATAATTCCCAGAATCAGTCGCAGGTACAAATTTCGGGTGGAACTTCACTCACTACCGAGAATTTAATTTCAGGTAACACAGGTGAGATGATATGTACGATTTTCGACAGCAATCCTCTCTTCAAACTGGTGCTATTGTGTGTGAGTCTTTGAGCATGAAGGTAAACTGTGCGGCCTTTGTGGACACCGCAGGGACACAGTACTGTAGCGACCATCCCTTAAAAGTCCTACGATTTTCAGCATTTAAATTGAATTCTTTTAATTTACAGCTTCAACACATCCCATCCCGGTAAGAGAAAGAGTTCATTTGAATCCTCTCTTATCGTTGCTTTCATTTGACACTCAAACTGACGGGGTTAACAGGAAAAGTCTGAATTGAGGTTTTTAGTGGATTTGAGATTCACTTCCTGGCGTTGTGATCTACCTAAAGGAACTAGATCTGGTAATTATTGCTATATGATTAGGTTAGGTTAGGTTAGATTCCCCTCACTAGTTAATTAATCAGTCTACTGTCACCCATTGCTTGTATTCTAGGAACAGCTGTCTTATTGCACACCCCCTCCTCTCCCCTTCCCCCACCCCCACCCCTACCCCTCCTCTCCCCCCCTTTCCTTCCCACTCCTCTCCCTCTCTCTTCCCCTTCCCTCCACCATTCCGTCTTCAGACACCAGGTGAGGCCTAAGGCAGGTGTTCTATGGTTCCTCTGTATGCGTCACCTGGCGTTGGTTATCTAGGTGTTATGTTTGTCACATTTTGAGTTAGAAAGTAAAATTTGGATACCGTAGTGACCAAGTGCTTTGATGGAAACGCTTATTTATTTTTCTGTTTATTATTTTATTAATTTATTTATTATTATTATTATTATTATTATTATTATTATTTTTTTTTTTTTTTTTTTTTTTTTTTTGTAGAATGGAAACAGTGGCCTGACATTGGGTACCATCAGTATATATAGACATTGTAAACCTTAAGCCAGACAGTGTACAGGGAGTCTTTTGGCCAGGTGTGTCTTCCAAGGATGTGAGGTATACCTGTAGGGTTATTGTGTCTTGAGGAGGCCCCGCCACAGGTGTATTGTATGTGTCGTGGACCACTAAGATGACGCAGGTGTGTGGTGCAGAACACACACACACACACACACACACACTCACACTTTAGGTTAGGTTAGGTTAGGTTAGGACCAGTATATAACCTGTGGAATTAAACCATCAAGACCAAGCTATATCTCCCACCTCGACCACGTCAACCAGAAACGCGTAACTTGTGAGAACCTACTACCTCCCTCCCTCATTCCCACCCTCACTCCCTCACCCTCTCCCTCCCTCCCTCACCCTCTCCCTCCCTCCCTCACTCCCTCACCCTCTCCCTCCCTCCCTCACTCCCTCACCCTCGCCCTCCTTCCCTCACCCTCTCCCTCCCTCCTTCTCCCTCCCTCCTTCCCACCCTCTCCCTCCCACCCACCCTTCATGACAATAGTTTCTTTCATATACCGTCTGTGATCTTTCCATTATTTCCCATTCATACCAGTGATCTCTCCCCAAAGTGTGCCATAAATCAGTAGGGGGGGCGGCTCCAATATCACCAACCAGCTTACATTATACCCAATTCCTTTTCATTGTCAGAGGTCATATTATACCCAGCAGCCTTATCACTGACTACTGGGGAGGGGGAGGGGGGGAAGTGGCCCCAGGAGGAGGTGAACGTGATGACTCTGTAGGAACATGGTGGTGTTAGTGGTGGTAGTGATGGTGGTAGTGGTGGTAGTGATGGTGGTAGTGGTAGTATTGGTAGTGGTAGTAGTTGTAGTAGGGGTGGTTGTAGTAGGGGGTAGTAATGATAGTGACAATATATATTTTGTTATTAGTAATGGTGATAATCAATAATTGTATTGAAAATAATAATAACAATAATAATAAAATAATGATGCTACTACTACTAATACTACTAATAATAATAACTACAATAATAACAGTCATATTAAAATACATATAAAAGACCTAAGTCATTAAGAACACACACACACACACACACCATCAGTACGGCTCACTCACTAGTTGTAGCGCCGCCTCACATGACTCCAACATACAAATTGAAAGTCGATTTTTTCCTTCTTTTTGATACTGAGATTCTGAAGATTTGTCGTGGGTGAAACTTGTCCCATATTACACCAATACCATGCTTACATACATACATACATACATACATACATACACTGCCACCATCAACAGCTATCAAGACAGAAGTGATCTCAGAATATCGTGACAGACATTCATACATACAGTTTACAGGTGAGGTGGAAGGTAAGTGTGTCAACAGAGTCGACTGTCACCGTCTTCCATCTGACAGCTTTTGGACTTTATTTTCTTCATGACAAAAATGTTTATTGTTTTTTATACCTGAAACTTTTATTTATTTATTTATTTATTTATATACATCATGGTAATTGAATCTCACTTTTTAATACATGTTTATTAATTTATCATAAGTAAAATAGTTTGGTATATATTTTGACAATTTGTTATATATTTATTTATATAATCTTTCCTCTGGGTAATAAAGTTTCTTCCCGTGACAGATACTAACGATAAAGTTATATATTTCACGACATAAAAGTAATAATATCAGCAGCTATTTATTTTTTTTTACAGTTTTTAAAGAATATTTTTGTGTTCATGTCAGAAAATATAATATTTTTCCCACAACGAGGTAATAAATATTCTACAACTATCACACAGATTTTAGAGACATGTCAATATTTTTTTAGTGTTCCCACCACCACAGATTTCTTCTCAACAACCTAAGTGTGTTCCAAACTTTATTCCCTTTTTTGTGGTAATTCATCTAGACGAGTTTATTCTGAGTGTCTATTTTCGTCCATTTTTTTATATTAATTTTGTTTATTTTACTTTTATTTTGACTCCTGTTTATAAATATTATTGCACCTTGAAGTAGTTAATTAATTTGTTTGATGAAACGCACACACACACACACACACACACACACACACACACACACACACACCATAACCTTTAACCCCTGATATTAGTTATGCTCCTTTAACCATAGTGTTCACTGCCACCCCCCCCCCCCCCTTTAAATGATTTTGTAACATATTTTTTTAAGACCTTTTGTGGACCTTGGCTCAGGGGTACACGTCATATTTGTATGGGACCAAATTATTAACGAGAGTCTACCATACCATTATTATTAGCTGATGACGGGAGGATACAGTACTGTCTTTGTAAATGATTGTTTTGGGTGTTTTTGTTTTGTTTTTTTTGTTTGATTTCCTTTTTTGGTTTGTTTAATTGTTTTTTGTTTATATTTTGTTTGATTACCTGGTGTGTTTTAATTAGTTTTTGTTTTATTATTGTTTTTTTGTTTGATCACCTTTTGTTTAATTACATTTTTAATTAGTTGAAGTTTTTTGTTTAAGTACCAATTTATTTAATTATCTTATCGTCTGATTACATTTTCTACTTGATTACCTTTATGTTTACCTAATTGTTTCCTCAGGTATAGATGGCTTAATTAACCCTCAACTGCGTCGTTCAGTAGATAAATACGTCGCTTTTTACGTCATTTGAAAATTCACCTCAGTTCCCAGGTGTGACGTACAGGTGTTTCCAGGTCTAATAAATATTACTCATAGGTAACTTTTGTGCCGTGTGGGTGTCCCTTATTCAGTAGTTCTGGAACACTTAAAAACCCATAACCACCACGACGTCTGTTACCTCCGACCTGATGAAATATGCAGAGAGTAGTTGGGCGGATCAGTGGACAGGGTGGTTGAGAGTGTCTGCTAACAAGGGTGTTTTCAGCTGGAACACCTGACGTTTGATTTTTATAGCCGGCTGTGGGGTCCTTTAGAGCACGATGGTGTGTGTGTGGGGGGGGGGGGGGGGGAGACCAGTTGCGTTTCCTGGGTTGTTGCCTCCTGCAGGAGTCAGTAGTCGCCCCAGGAGCCAGCGAGGAGAGCCTTTGGTTGTCGGGCGCCTTAACCTACAGGTAAACCACTTAGCCATAACATTAACTCTCGCCAGTCATCGATTGATTACATTTTATTCCCCTGCTACAAGCTAGCTGTTATCTTTAGGTTATCTCTTGTTCTTTTGTCTGTCTGTCTGAAGTGTTTTTCTTTAGTCTGTCTGTCTGTCTGTCGGTCCATCTGCTTAGGTTTCGTTTATCTCTGCAACTTTATTACGGCCATGACATCCGTGTGTATTGTTTCCTAGATTTTTCTCGGGGGAACTTTGAGGTCGTAGTGGCCGAGGTCGGGGCCCCGGGATGAGGCGGGTCAGTGTATATATAATGAGCTCTTTGTGTTCTCACTCACTGCCATTGTTACCTCAGAAAAAAAAATCACCCTTTCCTTTATTCAATTTTAATCCAACTTGACGAGACTGACATTGTCACTTATGCTCAGAGAGATTTCCAAGATAATATTGGCTCTTTGGTTACGAAATGAAGTTCCTGCATTTTTAATTAGCTGGAACTTTTAACAAGGTAGTTTAGTGTTGATTTATTGGATTTTATTCACGTTTGAAACTAGTTTTCATCACGTACTCACAGCAAAGTTGAAGGTAGTGTGGGAACGATTATAAATCTTAGTTTTGAATTGTAATTTGCTGTGTTTGTTTACTAATTAAAACAGGTAATGCATATATGTAGTTTTTAGTTTTAATTAATTTAAGAAAAAATAAATTAAAATATAACCATACACCAGTAAGTACCTTTTCCCTCTATGGTTGTTTTAATGTAAATGAATCTTGTAAATATTTTCAAATTATAAAAAAAAATCATAATGATAAATTAGGGACAATATAGCCAGATCGATGTAAAGAATGTAATGCTTCCAATCCAGTCAAGTTTTACATGTGAATCCAAGCCTGAGGTGTCTACAGTGCTCTTATCGGATAAATTAAATGATATATGTTAATTAGATTGTTAAAAGGGTAAATAAACTATGTCTAAGAGGTGCAAATATTGGTAATATAATGTAACAACGATAATATAATGTAACAATGATAATATAATATAACAAGTATATTATAATTTAAAATCTACCAGGATCCTTTCGAAGTATTTACCATAAGACTTTGTTAATTGTTATATGTTAAAAATGTTAAATAAATCTTTCAGTATATCTTCTAACCTAACGCCACTAGTTCACACACACACACACACACACACACACACACACACACACGGAGCCCCAGTAACAGGTTTTAACTCGTGTATTATATTCAAGTATAAAATTCCTCTCCACAGGTGTTAGTGTTACATTGTATGACCTGTAAAACACCTGTAAGCATCTGCAACACCTGTATACACCTGTAATTACTTATAAACATCTGTAAACCTCTGTAAACACCTGTTAACCTCTGTAAACACACGTATACACCTGTAAACACCTGTATACACCTGTTAACCTCTGTAAACACATGTACACCCGTTAACACCTGTATACACCTGTTAACACCTGTATACACCTGTAAACACCTGTTAACACCTGTAGACACCTGTAAACACCTTCATCTGGAAGAGCTCTTATAATATACACTTCCAGACTTTAAACTATTGAATTTGTTTTGCATAATAATCATAAAGTTCTCGTGTGAGTTTATGCCGGGCTGTTAAGAACTGGTTTGTGGTGGTCGAGGATACTTAGAGAATTGACTTTATTTTACTTGATAACAATAAACGTAAGATTCTGTGAAGGTTTTACCGGAAGACCATAGGTGTTTGTCAATAATGGTCAGTTATATACTAATGCTCCTGATAATTTGACGCAATAAACTAACTTTTAACATGATGTATTTTACTGTCATTAGTGTAATTGTATTTCAGTAATTAATCTAGAAATAACAATACTAATACAGATACAGTTACATAGATACTGTATTTGTTATTCTCTTTTATTAATTCACAAACCATATTTCAGGTTCAGATACACGTACAGGTAAATTTTCCATTTTGGTTATTAAGCTAAAAATGACACCTCAGGTACAGGTACGTTTGAGTTAATTAATTCCCAGAAACAGTAGACAGTGTGAATCATTATAACATTACCTTTTATACACAGGTAGGTGTTTAAGTCATGTGTTAATATTACTCTTACATATTAACAAGAACTATACGCCAGGTGTATTAGTTCGGTCGATGATTCTAACACCAAGGACTCCCCCCAAAGGATACTCAAGACTGGAGGGCATGAGATCCTAAACATCCTACTAACATATTTAAGGATATAGTTACGACGTTGTTAAATTCACTCACATACACCAAGACCAAAACAAGCAACCTCTAACCATTAAAACACAAACACAATAATAACACCTAGGAGAAAAATCACTTGTGTTTTATTTAATATAAAAACAAACGTAAAACTCTCAAGCAAGGAGACAGAGGCATTGTTTGAGGGGTAAAGTGTGTGTGTGTGTGTGTGTGTGTGTGCAAAGTTGTAAGTTATAAAGAAGACAACAGAACAGTGTGGCCAGTTAACCGTAAACGGGTAAAAGCTCTCCAGGGGAACATAGTCCTGGGGCGGTGTGTGTGTGTGTGTGTGTGTGTGGTTCCATATGTATTGTACCCAGAACGCCTCACTTGCTCAAGAAAAGTTACTTAACACTCCTCTCCCACCACTACCACCCACCCCACCACCACCCACCCCACCCACCACCCACACCCAAAACCACCCACCCCCCAACTCCCACCCTGAAGACGACCGCCAGAGGAGAAAATTATTAACATTATGAGAAAAAAGTCGCGTAAAATCCCTGAAATACGACCGAGCTCAAGACGTTTGTAACCTAAGACAAACTGCCTGGCGTGTGCTGTGTCTGGCTGCTGTGTGGTGGTATTGTGTGGTGGTGCTGTGTGGTGGTGCTGTGTGGTGGTGCTGTGTCTGGCTGCTGTGTGGTGCTGTGTGGTGGTGCTGTGTGGTGGTGCTGTGTGATGGTGTTGTGTCTGGCTGCTGTGTGGTGCTGTGTGGTGGTGCTGTGTCTGGCTGCTGTGTGGTGCTGTGTGGTGGTGCTGTGTGGTGGTATTGTGTGGTGGTGTTGTGTGTTGGTGCTGTGTGGTGGTGTTGTGTGTTGGTGCTGTGTGGTGGTGCTGTGTGGTGGTGCTGTGTGGTGGTGTTGTGTGTTGGTGTTTTGTGATGGTGCTGTGTGGTGGTGTTGTGTGTTGGTGTTGTGTGGTGGTGCTGTGTGGTGGTGTTGTGTGTTGGTGCTGTGTGGTGGTGTTGTGTGTTGGTGCTGTGTGGTGGTGTTGTGTGTTGGTGTTGTGTGTTGGTGCTGTGTGGTGGTGCTGTGTGGTGGTGCTGTGTGGTGGTGTTGTGTGTTGGTGCTGTGTGGTGGTGCTGTGTGGTGGTGTTGTGTGATGGTGCTATGATGTGGTATTATGTAATGCTGTGGTGGTGGTGTTGTGCTGGGGGTCTGATATGAGCGAGGTGGGCGTGCTAGGGGTCTGATATGAGCGAGGTGGGCGTGCTAGGGGTCTGATATGAGTAAGGTGGGCGTGCTAAGGGTCTGATATAAGCGAGATAGGCGTGCTAGGGGTCTGATATGAGCGAGGTGGCGTGCTAGGGGTCTGATATGAGCGAGGTGGGCGTGCTAGGGGTCTGATATGAGTAAGGTGGCCGTGCTCGGGGTCTGATATGAGTAAGGTGGGCGTGCTAGGGGTCTGATATGAGCGAGGTGGGCGTGCTAGGGGTCTGATATGAGTAAGGTGGGCGTGCTAGGGGTCTGATATAAGCGAGATAGGCGTGCTAGGGGTCTGATATGAGCGAGGTGGCGTGCTAGGGGTCTGATATGAGCGAGGTGGGCGTGCTAGGGGTCTGATATGAGTAAGGTGGCCGTGCTCGGGGTCTGATATGAGCGAGGTGGGCGTGCTAGGGGTCTAATATGAGCAAGGTGGCCGTGCTCGGGGTCTAATATGAGCAAGGTGGCCGTGCTAGGGGTCTGATATGAGTAAGGTGGCCGTGCTCGGGGTCTAATATGAGCAAGGTGGCCGTGCTAGGGGTCTGATATGAGCGAGGTAGGCGTGCTAGGGGTCTGATATGAGTAAGGTGGCCGTGCTAGGGGTCTGATATGAGCGAGGTAGGCGTGCTAGGGGTCTAATATAAGTGAGGTGGGCTTATGCAGTTTTAAGTGAGCCGCCTCTCTCCAACTTTCTTAATGTCAGAGGATCAGACCCTGGCCGGGGACTAGCGGGGCTGATGATCTCGTAATGTTCTCCCGCCCGCACTCACGTCATCTATTCCATATCTTGTCTAATGGAAGAGTTCTCCTTGAGTCATTAAAGTTCATTATATCTCCCTGAGCCAAGAGAAAAACACAACAAAAACTTACATATTTCATCTGTATTGACTGACTGACTGACTGGCTGACTGACTGACTGGCTGACTGAGAGAACTTTCTTTTCCCTACGCGATACAACTTGCTCATTGGCGTAATGGTTATATTGTAATCTCTATCATGGTAATATATTCACACCTATTACTTGTAGGTTAGGTTAGGTTAGGTTAGGTTAGGTTAGGTTAGGGTAGGGTTGCGGGGGGGTGTTAAGACTAGGTATCACATGAACTGCAGCAGCTGTACTCGCTTAAGTATTGACTGTGTTGATAATAATGTTTGTGTTCAGTTATCTACCAAGCTGGCCCGCATTCACGTCGTCGATAATGTAAAAATACCTTTATATCCAGCTTGTATAATAGCATTCCAATATGAATACCTAATGGTGTTTTTCACTCTGTATAAACCTTTGCTTGTGTTACATTTATTTATTTATTTGTATATATTTTTCTTCTATAAATGCAACAACTGTTTACATTTTTCACGTCAAATATTTACCCATTTTTTTTTCCGGATTGATGCGAGGGAGTTTATGTGCAAGAGAAAATCAATGTAGTTTTGTTATGTATGGACAGAACTTTATTTAGTTTTTGTTATGTTTGGACAGAACTTTATTTAGTTTTTGTTATGTATGGACAGAACTTTATTTAGTTTTTGTTATGTATGGACAGAACTTTATTTAGTTTTTGTTATGTTTGGACAGAACTTTATTTTATTTTTGTTATGTTATTATCTAAATCTGAACTTCCTTCTATTTTTGCTATTGTTCAGATATATCGCTGGGTAAACACAGACTTTGTTCACCTTTATTGTATCACCTAACATAGAAATCATTGAAAATTCAGTAGTATTGAATCAGATGTAAATACGGCCTATGTACTATACTGTATACCTGTGTTGTGTATATACCTGCTGGACTGTATACCTACTGTATGTTATGTGTATACTGTACATGCTCGATTGTATATCTGCATTGTGTGTATGAATGCGGGACTGTACACCTGCGTTGTCTATATACCTGCTGGACCATACATATGCCTGTTTTATATACATGCTAAAACAGCTGTAAACTTGCATGACCATTTTACTCAATAAGGTTAGTTTAGGTTAGGTTAGGTTAGGTTAGAATTATCGATCTATTCCATTTAACTTGATCAAAGGAGTCCAGGGTCCCTCATGGTACCAGAGTCAAGGGACCATAATGCCCCTAAAATGAGGGTACAAAAGAATGATTATGAACCCGGAGTAACAAGGCAGGGTCTGGGAGAGTCGATATCGGGTGTGTGTGTGTGTGTGTGTTATGTGTGGGGGTGTACGTGGCGGGGGGGGGGAGGGGTGTTGTAGGGGTGTAGATGAGGTGTACGTATGTGTAATAATGATGATGATGATGATGATGATTATTAACGGTTTATTGGAAAAAATAGCAGTTGTGATGTCAATCAGCAATTCGCAGACGAGGGATCTCAGGTGGTAGCAGGAGATGGTGACGAGGATTAGTATTTCATCATCCCAAGCTGACAGATGGTGTCATGGTGGTGATCTGAGGGAGTTGAGAGGGTCAGTCTTGATATGTGGTGTAAGAGAGGGGGAGAATAGTTCTGCAACGCCATCTTCTGCACGCCTACCAAGAGACCACGCCTTAGAACTGTCATAGAGCTAACTAACGCACCCCAAAAATAAACCCTCCAAAAATATCCCTCAATCGGAAAAAACATTATCATTCATTCAGTCAGTCAGTCAGTCAAGAAATTCACTCATGGAGCTAACTAACGCAGTCCCCCAAAAATTACCATGAGGGCCGGAGTGGTTGTTGGGCCCTGAGTGCCTCGCGTGACCTGTTATCTGGGTCGACCTCTCGCTCGATGGGGTGGGTCGATGGGTGACGGAGACGCTGCTAGTGTTCCTGTTTTATCTGTGGTGGGCAGCAAAGGTCCACTGATAGGCTGTGTAAGCTCTCAACCATGGCGTGTGTGTCTTCTTTTGTGTGTATGTGTGTGTGTGTGTGTTTCCGTGGGTGTATGTGTGTGTTCATGTCTGTCTGTGTGTTAGGGAGGGAAGAGCCGAGAGGGGGGGGGGGGGGTAAGAGCTTAGGACTTTGCAAATTAAAAAAAATAAAATAAAATAAACCGAAATATGTTTTTTGTTTATACAGCAGATATGTTTCCGTGTTGAGGGAAACGCAAGAGTTTTGAATTTTGTAAATATAAAGAAAACGGCAACTCTTGATTTTTGATACATTAAACGTGTGTGTGTGTGACTTTTTGATGTTATATTGTACGTGTAAAATTGCTCTCTACTCTTCCAGACTTACTCTAGTGAGGTTGTATGAGGTATGAGTGAGTGTATGCTGTTAACAGTATGCGCTACATGGTATCAACATCAGCTGACGACTCTCACTCCCAGAATCAGAGAGTTGGAGTACAGAATCACAGCATTAGAGTACCAGAATCACAGCATTAGTACCAGAATCACGGCATTAGAGTACCAGAATCACAGCATCGAGTACCAGAATCACAGCATCGAGTACCAGAATCAGAGCGTTGTTTCAGCCGGGCTTCAGGCAACTTAATAAGATTTCTCGTGTTTACACTACATTTTTTTATTGTCGCCGTAAAAAAAAGTTGCCCTGACATTTCAACACCCAACCTGTGCATGACAGAAATGCTACACCAGAATTTGCAGTCAACCACCTTTTTTTTTCATAAATAACTTGGGTTTTATTCTTTTGTTATATTCACCTGTATTTTAAAACTTCTTCTTTTTTGTATGTTTGTGTATGAGCTTGTCAGATGTAGTTGTCTATTTGAGGGGAGAAAAAAAAGTCAATTTATAGTAAACGTGAAAATTTTTTGTTGCTTTTGTTTTTGTGTTTTACGTGGATTTTGTTATTTTGTTTTATTGATTTATAATTTGATGGTTTTGTTTTCGTGTTTATTTATCTTAGGAAAAATAAATTAATAATAAACAGGACAATTTGGTCATTCATTGTCTGTTTGTTTAATTAGATTGTTATATTGAGATGTAACTTGACCTTTTATTTTATATTTTGTTTGGTCTCTCCGTGTCTAAACTAATGACCTTTCTCACCCCCTCCCCCCTCCCCTTCCCCCTCCCCCATCCCCCAACACCCCACCCCCCTCCCCCCCAAAAAAAAACAAGAATAGTACACACACAAACACGGGACTGGATTGTTTTAACCTTATCCAACCTCGACGTCCGGATAGATGCATAAAGAGAGAGAGAGAGAGAGAGAGAGAGAGAGAGAGAGAGAGAGACACACACACACACACACACATATGCGTATTCCAAAGTCAATGAAAAAGTATATCTCACCTGTCATCTTCTGCTTCAAAGTTATCGTCCGTAATTTTAAACTTCGTGAATAAAAATGGTAACTTCTCTTTCAATAGATTTTTTTTGTCATTTTTTTTGTTACTTTTTACTTATTTTTTGTCTTGTCTTTGGTAGTCTTGTGGTTGTCTGTGATGATGACTTGTAGTGAAGGAAGGACTGATAGTTGGTGTGAAGGAAATGAAGGAAGGATTGAAATTTTGGTGAAGGAAGTGAAGGAAGGATTGACAGTTGGGTGAAGGAAGTGAAGGAATGATTGCCAGTTGGGTGAAGGAAGGATTGACAGTTGGGTGAAGGAAATGAAGGAAGGATTGCCAGTTGGATGAAGGAAGGATTGACAGTTGGGTGAAGGAAATGAAGGAAGGATTGACAGTTGGGTGAAAGAAGTGAAGGAATGATTGACAGTTAGGTAAAGGAAGTGAAGGAATGATTGCCAGTTGGATGAAGGAAGGATTGACAGTTGGTGAAGGAATGAAGGAAGGATTGACAGTTGGTGAAGAAGTGAAGGAAGTGACAGTGGAAGAACTGAAGGATTGATAGTGGGAAGGAAGGAATGACAGCTCTACCAAGAACTGATAGCTTAGCCTCTATATATCTCTCGTAACCATATGTATCTACCTGTCAATTAATTAATCAGGTATTCTCTGTCCAGGTAATATATGAGTGGTATACCTTCAGAAAATATTACCCCTGAGTTATGTGGTTTTAATCTTAACCCATATTTATCTCATTTACTCTTCTTATCCTTTGTTTCTCTGTTCACATTTCTATTTCACCCTTTTTGATTTACATTCCTATGTCCTCTTCGTTATTGGTCAGTTTTACTAGCCAATCAGATGGTGTATCAGTTCTCTCGTTATACACTATTGGTCCGGATCATTGTGTGTGGTGTTCGGGTACATGTGAAACTGTTACTCAGTGTCTGGACCTTATAAGAAGCTCATGTACTTGGTTCTGTCATATTATACAAATAAAAATGATAACTAAAAAAGGAGAGAGAGAGAGAGAGAGAGAGAGAGAGAGAGAGAGAGAGAGAGAGAGAGTAGAAGGTAAAAAAAAAAGACAACTTTATCCTAATTCTACTTCCAAATTTTGCTCGAAGTTTGTCCTTATTTTTTTGGGGGGGTCACCGGGAAGGAAGCTAATTTAACACTGTGTGGATCATGTTGTAGATATCTTTTCTGTGTGTGTGTGTGTGTGGTCTTGGCTTACATCGGCGGGCCAGGTTCAACATTCCCTCAATTATAAACAATCGCCACCCAGATTGCAACCAATTTTCATGTATTCCGGATAATTTGCCTCAACAACTTCCAACAGTTTAGAAATTATGATGTCCCGGCGTTGGTACACACCCGTCCTTCACCCAGCCTTGTCTGGCGAGCCGCTGACGGAGGGTGGATGACTGGATGGTTGACAGATGATGGTAGGCTGATGGAGGATGGTTGACAGATGATGGTAGGCTGACGGAGGGTGGATGGTTGGATGATTGACAGATGACGGTAGGTTGACGGAGGGTGGATGGTTGGATGATTGACAGATGATGGTTGGCTGACGGAGGATGGATGGTTGGATGGTTGACATGATGGTAGGCTGACGGAGGATGGATGGTTGGATGGTAGACAGCTGACGGTCGGCTGACGGAGGATGGATGGTTGGATGATAGACAGATGACGGTAGGCTGGCGGAGGATGGATGGTTGGATGATAGACAGATGATGGTTGGCTGACGGAGGATGGATGGTTGGATGATAGACAGATGATGGAGGATGGATGGTTGGATGATAGACAGATGACGGAGGATGGATGGTTGGATGATAGACAGATGACGGTAGGCTGGCGGAGGATGAACCTAACCTAACTAGGTATCATATAAAGAACTGTCATTGTTTTTTTCTCCAAATTTTATATAAATATTTCGAAATATTTAAAGAAAGTCCGGTAAAGTCCGGTAAAGTCCGGTAAACTTCTTGTGGCAACGTAATTGATGAAGTAAATTATCCGGCAAATATCGTCCATTACTTGTATGTACTTTATGGCCGGTTGATATTACTGTAATACTTTTGGTTAGGTTAGGTTTGGTTAGGTTAGGTTAGGTTAGGTTAGGTTAAAGTTAATATTTTAACGGTAGTGTTTTGGAGGTAAATAATTTGTATTTTTTTATATAAGGAAAGTTTATGTTTTTGTAAAAGTATAAATTCTCTTAAAAATTTATTATGGTGTTGTATTTCTTATTAAGTTTAAATTCTTGATGACTCGTGCATTTAGTTTCGGGGGGGGGGGGGAGGTGAGGGATGAAACACAGACCTTCTCTTTCTTCTCCTTTTCCTCCTTTTCTTTCTGCTTCTTATCCTTTTCTCTATCCTCCTCCTCTCCTTCTTTTCCTTCTTCGCCTTATCCATCTGTGTCCTCCTCCTCCTCCTTACCCTCTCCTTCTCCTCCTCCTCTTTACCCTCTCCTTCTCCTCCTCCTCCTCTTCCTCCTCCTTACCCTCTCATCCTCCTCATCCTCCTCTTCCTCCTCCTCTTTACCCTCTCCTCCTCCTCCACCTCCACCTACCCTCTCTTCCTCCTTCTCCTCCTCCTCCTCCTTACCCTCTCTCCTCCTCCTCCTCCACCTTACCCTCTCTCCTCCTCCTCCTCCACCTTACCCTCTCTCCTCCTCCTCCTCCACCTTACCCTCTCGTCCTCCTCCTCCGCCTTACCCTCTCTTCCTCCTTCTCCTCCTCCTCCTCCTCCTCCTCTTTACCCTCTCCTCCTCACCCTCTCCTCCTCCTCCTCTTTACCCTCTCCTTCTCCTCCTCCTCCTCCTATACCTTACCCTCTCTTCCTCCTTCTCCTCCTCCTCCTCCTTACCCTCTCCTCCTCCTCCTTCTTACCCTCTCCTCCTCCTCCTTACCCTTTCCTTCTTCTCCTCCTCCTCTTTACCCTCTCCTCCTTCTCCTCTTTCCCCTGTGAGTTGACAACATTATTTATACATCAACACATTCTTAACGAGGCGGTCAGCTGGAAAGACACAAAAAAAATACTTTTTCGTTGTTTCTGACGAAGATCAAAGCTGCTTGTTTTACTCAATGTACAGCCGCTTACACTTGCACCTGGTACAGTATCTGGCGCTTATTGTGAGATGTGGCAGTAATTTCACTTGTTGTTTTGATGACTTTGGATAGCCCTCTGATGACATCACCCAGAGGCAGATATGTGGAGGATTACTGCCACTCAAACTGTACTGAGAGTTTGTTATTGTTTTTATTTATTACAACAGAGGACAAACAAATACAGACTGGAGTTGATCTTTGAGAAAAAAATCACCAAAATGACGATTTATTCCAAAGCAACAATATATTTATCATCAACTTAAACTAATTTTCCAATTTTGGTGAACTTAAACTCTATTTCTCATTAATTTTTACAAGACTTTACCTCCACTAACTGTGAACATTCCGCTAAGATGTGTTCATCATGGTGGCTAGGAAGGAGGTTGAGTTGCACAGCCTGACCAAACTGACCTTCAGTGAGTGCTAGAATAACCAAGTGAAATAATGTAAACAACTTAACTTGCCAGATGTAACTGATATGATTCATCTCTTTGTTAAAGCTGACGGAATGTAAAGTGAGGTCAGGTCAAGGGAGGCTTGGTGGTGGCTTACAGGTGACTTGTATGTCCACCTGTGTTCATTAAGATACCTGTATACACAATGACACCCAGGTATTTACTGTATATTTGAGAGAACTGTGTGTGTGTGTGTGTGTGTGTGTGTGTGTGTGTGTGTGTGTGTGTGTGTGTGTGTGTGCGTAATAATGATAGTAATAATAATAATAATAATTAACGGTTTATTGAAAGAGCATGGCAGCCGGAAGGCTGAAAATATACAGTTAAATAATTGGGGAGTGATTGGTCTCTTCATTTACAAATAATATATTAGTAACATAAGTGATACAAATATGATATATAATAACTAGGTGGGGAGAAGGTTAAAACCGAGATAAGGAAAGCCAAGAGGAATAATGAGGTAAGGATAGCAAGGGAGGCGAAGACAAACCCCAAAGGATTCTACCAAATGTATCAAACTAAAACACGAGAAAAGATTGGACTAATACGGTCAGATACCGGCGAGCTCACTGACAACGACGGAGAAATGAGCAATAATTTGAATAAATATTTTTCAACAGTTTTCACCACTGAAAATTTAAACATGATACCCGAGGCACCGACTCTATTCAGAGATAGTGAAGAAAACAAATAAAGCGAGATAGTAGTGACTAGTAACGATGTTAGTTAGCAAATAGACAAACTAAAGCCTAATAAGTCACCTGGTCCCGATGAGATATTTGCCAGAGTATTAAAGGAATGTAAGGAAGAGCTTAGTATGCCCTTAGCTGAGTTGTTTAACATGTCCTTAAAAACAGGTGTAGTACCAGAATCCTGGAGGATAGCGAATGTAATACCGATTTTCAAGAAGGGGGATAGATCACTATCCTCTAACTACCGCCCAATCAGTCTGACATCAATAGTAGGCAAATTCCTAGAATCAATCATTTCAAACTCTATTCGAAACCACCTGGAGAAGCACAAGTTGATCAATGTTTCCCAACATGGCTTCACAAGCGGGCGTTCATGTCTAACTAATCTATTAACATTCTTTTCATCAGTTTTCGAATCGGTGGATGAGGGGCACAATTATGATGTGGTATATCTCGACTTTAGCAAAGCCTTCCACAGAGTCCCCCACGAAAGACTAATTAGAAAGGTAGAAGCGCATGGCATCAAAGGTAATATCCTTAAATAGATTAGGGCGTGGTTATGGGACAGGAAACAGCGAGTGAGCATAAACCGCACTAAATCGCATTGGAGCAACGTCACTAGTGGAGTTCCCCAAGGCTCAGTACTTGGACCATTATTATTTATTATATACATAAACGACATAGATATCGGCATAGACAGCAACATAAGTAAATTTGCTGATGCCACTAAAATAGGACGTGTAATTATTTCTGACGAGGACTCTGCAAAACTACTGGAAGATCTAAACAAATTTTTCGAATGGTCGGAAAAATGGCAGATGAAATTCAATGTGGACAAATGTAAAGTACTCAGTATAGGAGATGTAAACAGGAAAACCAGTTATCAAATGAACAACGGTGCCATTGTGGAATCCGACTGCGAGAAAGATTTAGGAGTAATGATAAGTAGGAATCTTAAGCCAAGTAAGCAATGTGTTTTTGCTCGTAACAAGGCTAATAAAGTACTTGGGTTCATACAAAGAAGTGTTAGTTACAAGACTAGCGAGGTCATCTTAAAATTATATCCAGCGCTTGTGAGACCTCGCCTGGATTACGCAGTTCAGTTCTTGTCACCGTATTACAGAATGGATATAGAATCCTTGGAAAGTATCCAGAGGAGAATGACAAGACTAATCCTGGGCATTAGGAACCTTGAGTACAGAGACAGGTTAAAGCATCTTAATTTGCACTCCCTCGAGAGACGTAGAGTGAGGGGCGACATGATAGAGGTGTGTAAATGGAAGTCAGGGTTAAACAAAGGGGACATTACAAAGGTACTCAAACTATCCAACCAGGAGCGATCTCGTAACAATGGTTTTAAATTAAGACAAATTTAGATTTCGGTGTGAAATAGGTAAACACTGGTTTGGAAACAGAGTAGTGGATGAGTGGAACAAGTTACCAAATATCATCATTAACTCGAATACGCTGGATAGCTTCAAACACAGGTTGGATGCTTATATGAGCAATTGGGGTTGGGTATAAACGGGACTACCCAGTATGAGTGAATAGGCCCGCTGCAGTTTCCTCCATTCTTATGTTCTTATGTACTACAGGGCATTTCAACACAGTGACAGTACAAAAAGTAAGATTGACTGGGAGTGAATACGCTGGTTGATTATGAGGTGTTGATAATTTTTACAGTGGTTGGGACTGGGCTGTTCTTATAGCGATCAGTACGTGCTCGTATGGGCTGGATGCGGTTGTGGTGTCGAACAGCAATTCTCGGACGAGAGATCTCAGGTGGTAGTAGAAGCCGGTGTCGTGGATGGTGCAGAAGCTTCTCACCAAATTTGCAGATGAAGTCGTGTGTGTGTGTGTGTGTGTGTGTGTGTGTGTGCAGTTGGCGAGTTGTCCGGTTTTCTCGGACTATTCCTTGACTTTGGGTCATGTAACTCGTTAACTCAGGGTGTGGTTGTTGTGTCGGCAACGGCTTCTACACCTTAAACAAATTCACGCTTAGGCGGCCCTTGGGGCGGCCATCCTCGTTACACGAGGGGCAACCATTATTATGTGTGTGTGTGTGTGTGTGTGTGTGTGTGTCTGTATGTGTGTGTGTGTGTGTAGTAGTAGTAGCATCTGCCTGTGTGGATTTGTTTGGGTTGTCTGGTCTTGCGTGTGTTTGGATTTGGTAAGGGTGGACCTGCCTGTGTGTGTGTGTGTGTGTGTGTGTGTGTGTATGTGTGTGTGCTAAAAGCCTAGAAATACCGCACATATGGAAACAATTCCTTAGACTCGTGCCTGAATATACATATATACATTATATGTATACGAGTATGTATGAACATATACTTCCAACAACAGCTCAGGGACGGCAGATAGGGGCTTTAACTTTCCTCCCTGGCGCAGTTCCACGACTTCCTAACATTACAGATAATCAAGAATGATTTAAAACTGCAATTTTGTTTGTTCTCCAGAAGTTTGGAAATTGCAAATTGAAATGAAAATTGCCGTCCTTGTTTTCTCAACTTCGGAAGCGAAGTTCATGTGTTTCTTCTTCTTCTTCTTCTTCTTCTTCTTCTTCTTCTTCTTCTTCTTCTTCTTCTTCTTCTTCCTCCTCCTCCTCCTCACATGACGGATGGAGGATGGGGGGTAGTACCTCTTCCTCCCCCCCCCTTCCTCCTCCTCCTCCTTCATTACCACCGCTATAGGATACATTTTTTTACTCCTCCTCAACAAGTCCTGTGAATCCTCCAGCCACATGGGAAGTTTGGCAATTATCTTCCTGGGTTATAATTTTACAGGTGGGGAAGATTTTCTCTAGATTACGAAAATGTCTCAACTTGTTCTCCTTTGCTGTTATAAGTTAATGGCTCCTAAACCTTTATGGAGTTAATGGGTTGGGAAACTACCTGGAGGGGAAATTAATCTCTAGGAGTAAGGGAAAAAAATATATCTTTTTTTTATTACTTTTTATTACAAGATAGAATTATTGTGTTTCTGTTTTGGATTATATAACTTTGGTAATTATATACGATTATATTTCCTTAATGTGTTGAAAGATGATTATATTTTTTGTTAAGGATTATACGTATTATAGAAAGTATATATTGTTACTTCCGTTAATATTATAGAAATTTATATGTACAGTTTTATTTAGAAGTGGCTGGGATAATTACCTTCTCAGAAAGGATCTTTGAGAAAATATAACTTATTATATTTTTTATTTTTTATTAAGGTTGTAAAGGAATGTGGGTTATATATTATCTAACTACTGTTCTTGTTATGGAAGTGTGTGTGTGTGTGTGTGTGTGTGTGTGTGTGTGTGTGTGTGTGTGTTTTATCTCTGGCTATCTATCTCTGTCTGTTTGTCTAATCTATTTATCTCTCTCTTCTCTCTCTCTCTCTCTCTCTCTCTCTCTCTCTCTCTCTCTCTCTCTCTCTCATTTTTTATCAAATAGAATTCTCAACAAAAAAATCGTAAGTTTCATTTATCACCACAAATATAATCTTAGGACCTTAGTTATGGTAGAGTCTCAGTCCAATTTCAACACCATCTTAACTGTTGCTTTCACTTTCGTCTTAATGTCAGGCGCTTGGATACGTTCTCACACACTCGAGGGAAATAAAATAACTTAAGAACTTCACAATGCGGGTTGTTTTGTTTTTTTAACCTTATCTTTAATTTTTGGGGGTTAATTAATATCTTTTTTCAATGTTATTTTCAAGATTTTGTTCAGTCTGTTGTGTGTATTATTTGTTTGAGGTGTTTTGGGGTTTTATATCGATTTTGCTAAGAGGTGATTTCCCTGATCTGTCTCTTCTTAGTTCCGGGTTCGGTTTCATATCCGGGTTACTCTTTAGTACTGGATTCGGTTTCTTATCCGTGTTATTCTCTAGTACTGGGTTCGGTTTCTTATCCGTGTTATTCTCTAGTACTGGGTTCGGTTTCTTATCCGTGTTATTCTCTAGTACTGGATTCGGTTTCTTATCCGTGTTATTCTCTAGTACTGGATTCGGTTTCTTATCCGTGTTATTCTCTAGTATTGGGTTCGGTTTCTTATCCGTGTTATTCTCTAGTATTGGGATCGGTTTCTTATCCGGGTTACTCTCTAGTACTGGGTTCGGTTTCTTATCTGAATTATTGTATTACTGAATTCGAGGCTGGTGGCAGGATGTATCCCGTACGGTACCGTAAAATCCTGCCGAACACGAGCTCCGGCGTGAACCTTGCAGGAGTTATGAGAATATTTTGCCTCTGTGTCTTTTTAACTTCATAATGGAGAATATTTTTCACACAAATGAAGTCTTAATGATAAAACTTTCAGGGTGCTGTTGGCAATTGCTCCCGCTTGATATTTTTACTGTGATTTAATCTTTAAAGTTGAAATAATGCCGCGTGTTTGATAAAAGTTTTGTAAAATAACGAGATATATGAGCTAGACCATTCCTGAGAGCTGTGATCGCTGGGAAGGCTGAGAGCTGTGATCGCTGGGAGGGCTGAGAGCTGTGATCGCTGGGAGGGCTGAGAGCTGTGATTGCTGGGAGGGCTGAGAGCTGTGATCGCTGGGAGGGCTGAGAGCTGTGATCGCTGGGAGGGCTGAGAGCTGTGATTGCTGGGAGGGCTGAGAGCTGTGAGCGCTGGGAGGGCTGAATGCCACGCTAGTTAACCATATTGCCTGGAAACAGTACTTATATTCTGACAATTTCCTGTTGTAATACGCGTAATATTTCAAAACATATTGCGTTCTTGATGTAACAGTACTGTAGTGTTGGTAAATACTTGCAGGCAAGAAGATCATCACTGTACACGTCAGGATAAAATGTTATAGTGATAAACAGTTTTCATATTATAGTTCAAATATTTTATAATTACTTTTGTGTGGTGCAATTACTAACTTACAACATGAAGAAAAACACACACACACACACACACACACACACACACACACACCCCAGTTATAACCTTTCCTCTCCCCCTCAGGCACCAAGAGTAAAATATAACCCCCAGTAAATAAAATAAAAAATAAAGTAAAAATGAAATAAAAAAAATAAATAATAAATAAGAGGGAGAGGTAGTGGGGGTGATGAGTCAGGTGAGGCTGGGTACCTGTAAATGAAAAGCTGTATAATTTGTGAGGTGGCGGACGAACACCTGAGATTGTTCCCACGTTCATTGTGCCACACATTATGTTATGACTAAATGACTTATTTCACCTGAGGCTGTGTCACTGGCTTTGTGCTGTACCAGAAATACTTAACAGCTCCGTAATTTAAATACTAAATATCCTTAATTTTTACTTATAATAGAGAAATACAATAATATTTTTTGATCTTTATGAATAAGAGTGGCGGTATGTGTAGTGAGGGAATGTTAATGTATATATGACATAAGTTTGCCTATTTGTTAGAGAATTCTTGTTGTTTACATTCTGTCACACTCTCTTCTCTTACCGTCAGTTAATGGTGTTGTAATTAGTTTAGTTGTTATTGAAGGCGTGATAGTTGTGATGAGTAAGTTGTAGTTTAAGGCCACAGGGTAAGAGGTAGAGTACTGGTTGTTTTGTTATTGTTGTTGCTCTTCTTCTTCTTCTTCTTCTTCTTCTTTTTCTTCTTCTTCTCTTCTTCTCTTCTTCTTCTTCTTCCTCTTCTTCTTCTTCTTCTCTTCTTCTTCTTCTAACTATTTTTCTCTATCTTTATTCATAATTATCACCAATATTGTTCTTCTTTTGTGCCTGAAGTTTCATAAATACTTCAATAATAATTCCTCTATAATTATATATCGTCTCAAAGACTAATTATACGTATATCATCATCTTCCATATTCCCTAAAACACTAAATTACTCACACCTACCTTACTTAAACCTATAATTCTAAGTATATTTTTAAACCTGTTTTATAAGCGAGTTTACATCCTTTAAAACACTTAAATATTTACGACCTTAACAAAAAAACACTCAGACCTGTCATTAGAACATAAGAACATAAGAAAATAAGGAGTCTGCAATAGGCCGGTTGGCCTGTGCATGGCAGCTCCTGTCGAGAGCTACTACCACTCTCTATCATCCATGAATCTATCTAGCCTCCTTTTGAAACTTTCCAGAGTTCCAGCACTTACTATAAAGTTGCTAAGCTTGTTCCACTCGTCCACCACCCTATTTGTCAACCAGTTTCTTCCTATCTCCCTCCTAAACCTAAACTTCTCCAACTTGAATCCGTTGCTCCGAGTCCTATCCTGCTCGGATATTATAAGAACTTTATCTATATCCCCTTTATTGATTCCTTTCACCCACTTAAATACTTCTATCATATCTCCCGCACTCTTCGTCTTTCTTGGGAATGCAAGTTAAGTTTCTTTAACCTATCTTGATATGGAAGGTTTCTAAGTCCCGGAATCATTTTCGTCATTCTTCGCTGCACCGACTCTAGTGAATTTATATCCATTCTATAATAAGGGCACCAGAACTGAACCGCATAATCGAGGTGCGGCCTGACTAGCGCAAGATATAGTTGCAATAAGACCTCTGCACTCTTGTTACTTACACTTCTAGATATAAAACCCAATATTCTGTTTGCCTTATTTCGAACATTAACGCACTGTTTTCTAGGCCGTAGGTTCGGGCTTACAAGTACCCCTAGGTCTCTTTCACAAGTCGACTTCTTTAGGTTGATGTTGTTAAGGCTGTATACATTATAAGTATTTGTTCTTCCAATATTAAGTACGCTGCACTTGCTGGTGTTGAATTTCATTTGACATTTTTCAGACCACCCGTGCAGTTTATTTAGATCCTCCTGTAATGCATTTGCATCCTACCCTGAATTAATTTGCCGCCCTATTTTGGTGTCATCCGCAAACTTGCTTATGTCACTGCTGATCCCAGTATCTAAATCGTTTATGTAGATTATGACCCTCTGCGTTCTATCGGTGAGCCATGATTTTATCCAATTTAAAACTTTCCCCTCGATACCATGAGCCTTAATTTTTCTCAGAAGCCTCTAATGCGGTACTCTGTCAAATGCTTTGCTAAAATCTAAGTAAATAACATCGCAATTTTCGTCATTATCTACTACCTCGAGGCGATTTAAGTGTATTTTTCTGAGTGTATTATCAAGAGAGTGTAAAGGGCCTCAGTGAAGCGGTTGACTCCAGGTGTTTTGGGGTCATGTTTTCAGAGACAGAATTTGGAATTATTATTATTTTTTTTTTTATTCTGAGGGACGATTTTGTTTGTTTTTAGTGGGGGTGGGTAGGGAGGTGAGTAGGGAGTGAGGAGTCGAGGGGTGAGTAGGGAGTTGGGGGTGAGACGGGAGTAGGGGGGTGAATAAGGAGTAGGGTGGTGAGTATGGAGTGAGTAGGGAGTAGAGGGGTGAGTAGGGAGTAAGGGGTGAGTAGTGAGTAGGGAGTAGGGGGTGAGTAGGGAGTAGGGAGTAAGGGGTGAGTAGTGAGTAGGGAGTAGGGGGTGAGGGGGCAGGTACTGGTTGGGTTAATAAAATGAGACACCGACCTCCATGCCAGCTGAGGAAGTTTTTGATTGGCTCTCTGAGTGGAGGAAGTTTTTGATTGGCTCTCTCTGTAGGAAGGTTTTGATTGGCTCTCTCTGTAGGAAGGTTATGATTGGCTCTCTCTTTGACAGAATTCTAGCGCTAACATGAGGAGAACTGACTGGCTTGGCTTGGCTTGGCCCAGTTTTAGCATATTACCGATCTGACTAATGGATGTTGTTCGATTGTGAGGGATTTATTTTGTTGCTCTTGTTATAAATTACTGTGCATGTAAGTTGAGGAGTAAAACGCACATACATACATACATAGGGAGGGAAGGAAGGAGGGATGGAGGGAGGGAAGGGGGGAGGGAGGGTCGAGGAATTTCAGAATGAGCACTTGTTTCTTCTTTTGTTTCTTTCCCATTTTCTTCTCGATATCTCCTGTTTCCCACTTATTCCTTCTCATCCTCCTTCTTCCCTTTCTTTCCTTTCCTCCTCCTCCTCCTCACCTCACTCCTCCTCCTCCTTCATGTACCCTGGTCTTCATCGTACTCGGGAGGTCCAGCAGACATAAAATTCCACCAAATGGCCTGTTCATGCCGAGCTGTCTCATGGTACTGTCCTCACGATGCTTACGCCACGCTACTTGCTGCTGTGCTTCTGTGGGAGCTGGCGCGCTGTCCTCCTAACTGTAGTGCACTGGTCTTGTATTTCCTTTACAGTTGAGTTAGTATACTGTACTTTCATAAGTGTAATTTGTTGTATACTGTATTATGTATATTACTGGTGTATTTGTTCTTTAATCATATGTGAACGTTGGTCTCTGCTGCAATACTGTATACTACAAACCTGCACTACAACTACACTACAAACCTGCTCTACAACTACACTACAACTACACTACAAACTTGCTCTACAACTACACTACAAACCTGCTCTACAACTATACTACAAACCTGCTCTATAACTACACTACAACTACACTACAAACCTGCTCTACAACTATACTACAAACCTGCTCTACAACTATACTACAAACCTGCTCTATAACTACACTACAACTACACTACAAACCTGCTCTACAACTATACTACAAACCTGCTCTACAACTATACTACAAACCTGCACTACAACTACACTACAACTACACTACAAACCTGCACTACAACTACACTACAAACCTGCACTACAACAACACTACAAACCTGCATTAGTGGGTACTTACACACTAATTTATACAACCCGATTCCATTTTGGTTCACTAATACAGGTTTATATATCACTAAGAATACATTATTATTCTTGTAAGATCCTGAACTACACTTAATAGTTGTCGTAAGTCATGTTATGCCTTCGTTCATAATAGACTAAAAATGGAAGGCTATAGACACATCATATCACCACATCGTGTGTAGGTCAGTGGTGACTACTATACCATACACTAAGATGGTAATTCCTTAGGTAAATAGATTCATTTATGTAGTACTGAATGAGGTGGGTAGTGTGGATGTATGACTGTCTGATACTGGTTTAGATACTGTTGTTGGGAGTGTATGGGTCTCTCTCTCTCTCTCTCTCTCTCTCTCTCTCTCTCTCTCTCTCCTTAAGACCATCCTCTTGTTAATGAAATAAATATTTAATTTAACTTATCTAATACATTTCTTCAATCCTCTGTTAATTATATCATTATTTAGTAAGATATTATATTTAATCGTTGGGTTGCTTTCCATGTAAATACTACTACTACTACTACTACCACTACTACTACTACTACTACTACTACTACTACTACTAAAATATATCCACTTTAATATGGCATTATTTTTAAATCCAATTTCATTATTTACATATTTATAAAACTCTAACAATACATCCAGTCACACTAAACCACTTCACTAAACCAGAGAGAGAGAGAGAGAGAGAGGCACTCAAACAAACCTTCACTAGAATGGGTTAATTTTTACCTTAGTCTGATAGTCGCAGTGATATAGACAGTCTTGGATGAATTCACCGCTTTGTATCGTGACCTAAAATGTTGTGAGTTCTTTGTGGTGTAAATGATTGATCTGAAGGGTGGTGTGGCTCGATCTGAAGGGGTGGTGTGACTCTTGATCTGAAGGGGTAGTGTGGCTCTTGATCTGAAGGGGTGGTGTGGCTCTTGATCTGAAGGGGTGGTGTGACTCTTGATCTGAAGGGGTAGTGTGGCTCTTGATCTGAAGGGGTAGTGTGGCTCTTGATCTGAAGGGGTGGTGTGACTCTTGATCTGAAGGGGTAGTGTGGCTCTTGATCTGAAGGGGTGGTGTGGCTCTTGATCTGAAGGGGTGGTGTGACTCTTGATCTGAAGGGGTAGTGTGGCTCTTGATCTGAAGGGGTGGTGTGGCTCTTGATCTGAAGGGGTAGTGTGGCTCTTGATCTGAAGGGGTGGTGTGACTCTTGATCTGAAGGGGTAGTGTGGCTCTTGATCTGAAGGGGTGGTGTGGCTCTTGATCTGAAGGGGTGGTGTGACTCTTGATCTGAAGGGGTGGTGTGGCTCTTGATCTGAAGGGGTGGTGTGACTCTTGATCTGAAGGGGTGGTGTGGCTCTTGATCTGAAGGTAGGGGGTGACTCTTGGTTCTTGATCTGAAGGGGAGGTGTGGCCCTTGGTTCTTGATCTGAAGGGGTGGTGTGGTTCTTGATCTGAAGGGAAAGGGTGGCTCTTGGTTCTTGATCTGAAGGGGTGGTGTGGCTCTTGATCTGAAGGTAGGGGGTACATAAGGCTGATATAGTGTAGGAGATCTAAACTTAGACAAGTGATCAGCCTGTGTTTTATTTGTTCCGTGTGAGTGTACGTGTTTGTGTGTGTCCGTGATGTATGTTTAAGAGTCTTGGTGAATGTGAGTGGTACAGTGGTGCCTGGTTGTGATTAGTTAAGAGTATTGACGTGATATAATTGATTCGTAATAAATAAATAAATACCCATTTTATAGTAGAGACGAAACTTTTTGTATTTATTTTTTTTACATCAAAAGTATCTTACAAGAAAAAACAGGCCAAAATAATGTTAGGTTAGGTTAGGTTAGGTTAGGTTAGGTTAGGTTAAAGCAAAACGAACGCCAGGCGCCCCATTACTATACAAAGAAACATAGGATTTACTTATGTTTTTCCCCCAAAATGACCATCATCATCGCTTTGAGCTGAGGTTAGGTTAGGTTAGGTTAGGTTACCGGATAAATGAGATTTTTTTAAGGCAGGTCTAGTAAGAATAAGTCGAAGGGAAAGAGGCGGGTTTATGGGCCGGTCACCGTGAATTCTGCGTGGTGGCTTGTGGTTGAGTGACCGGCGTGGTGTCCTGTGAGTGACCGGCGTGGTGACCTGTGTGAGTGACTGGCGTGGTGACCTGTGTGAGTGACCGGCGTGGTGACCTGTGTGAGTGACCGGCGTGGTGGCCTGTGAGTGACCGGCGTGGTGACCTGTGTGAGTGACTGGCGTGGTGACCTGTGTGAGTGACCGGCGTGGTGACCTGTGTGAGTGACCGGCGTGGTGGCCTGTGTGAGTGACCGGTGTGGTGGTCTGTGGGCGTGACCGGCGTGGTGGTCTGTGGGCGTGACCGGCGTGGTGGCCTGTGTGAGTGACCGGCGTGGTGGTCTGTGTGAGTGACCGGCGTGGTGGCCTGTGTGAGTGACCGGCGTGGTGCTCTGTGGGCGTGACCGGCGTGGTGGTCTGTGTGAGTGACCGGTGTGGTGGTCTGTGGGCGTGACCGGCGTGGTGCTCTGTGGGCATGACCGGCGTGGTGGCCTGTGTGAGTGACCGGCGTGGTGCTCTGTGGGCGTGACCGGCGTGGTGGTCTGTGGGCGTGACCGGCGTGGTGGTCTGTGGGCGTGACCGGCGTTTAGTGGTGGTATAGTTTGTACACCGTTAAGGGTTTGTATACTGTGCTGAGAGCTTTGGTACACACTGTCGAGGCTTTGGTACACTCTGTCTGGGCTTTGGTACACTCTGTTGGGTCTTTGGTACACTGTGTCGAGGCTTTGGTACACTGTGTTTGGACTCTGTCGGGGCTTTGGTACACTCTGTCGGGACTTTGGTACACTCTGTCGGGCTTTTAGTACACTGTATCGGGGCTTTGGTACACTAAGTTAGTAGTCTGAAATTTATAAGATCAGAATAAATAGGAAGATGCGACAACCAGCAGGTAATTGTTGAAATCTGGAACAACTTAACCAAGAAATGTTGTGGAAGACCTTGGAAAGAAACCTTGGTGAGAAGACTAGACAAACATTGGGAAAAAGAGGAAATCAAGAACTAGAACGACCAAGCACACAAATGAGGACAACCTAAGGAAGCCAGTCTGAGGCTGTGTACTCGATCACTTACTGGGAGGAACGTTTTGGTACAGGTGTAGTTACGGTAATTAATGGCCGTCTTGGGATCCAGGTTAAATAGGTGGAATAAAAAAGAAAATGAGAGTTGTATTCGTAGTGGCTCAGCCAGTGTTAGGAGGAGTGGTGTTGTGGTTCAGCTTTAGTACTACTACAACGTCCCCGTCATGCAGGTAGTTCCCGGGTAGCGGGAGGGTGACGGCTGGCATTCCCTTCTCGTTTCTGTACACACCAATGGCCAGTAATCCCTTCTGCAGCAGAAGAGACAAGAAGAAACTCCCGTAGGTGCACTCTCTCAGCACTCTAACTGAGGCTATATTCTCACCCCCCACCAGCTGAGACCATATCCTGAAAGACATCTCACGGAAGACTGCTGTAGTGACCGCAGAAGTAAACGTCGACTGGTTGACGGAGTGGGAGCACACAGGCGCCTCCTCCCTCCCAGGTGGGATACAGGAGACAACCCGTATGTCCGGGGAGAAGGAGCTTACAATGCTCTTGACCTTGTGAACCTCTGGTTTTGCTCGTGGCCCCTGTGGAGGCACCACTACCACTGTAGAGGCAGTGGTCCACTGGGACCTGGGTACCACCTCTACATACTTAAACCGCTGTAGGGCAGCTTCCATCAGGCCAGAGCTAGGCCCCTCCCACACCGCCACTGTAAGACGCTCATCGGTGCTGAGGTACTGATCAAAATCGTCAAGGGGTTGCGGAGGGGATTCTGCCTCCATCTCACAGGTATCCCAGGACAGCATAATCCATATGGTGTCCGCAGGAAGTGTCCGTGGAAGCAAAACTAATTCGTTGCCCTGGGGAGAATGCCAGCCTAACAGTACGTCCCCACGGCTAAAGTAGCACGCCTGGGCACATGAGACAAAGTCATGAGATGTATCTACAATGTTCGTGAACAAGAGTTGGAACCTCTTCCCTCTCGAGGACAAGTTGTCAGGACTATGGCCCTGGTCGAGGGGTATGGGCTTGGCTGAGGAGGCTACGATATCAGCGAGAATGGAGGCAGATCCGGGAGCGGTCACAGTGTGGAACAGCAGGTTAACACAGAGTTCCTCCAGACACACGACCTGGTCCTTCAACCCCCACCCCTTCACAGTCTCCACCACCCTCCGGTTCTCCTTCAACATCACCTGCACTGTGAACCCGATATTAGGGACCATCCCCTTTGCTTTGTTTAATAACATTAAGGTTTTGGCGTCCTCATGCCTCGGGTTATCAGTGAGGTAGTTGGCCAGGATGATGACCTTGTAGTTGTGTTTAGTTTTGGGAAGCAGTTTTCTTAAGTTCTTTTTCAGATCTAAATTTGATATCACGGTGATTCCGGTTGAGAAAGTAGTTTCGCTAAAACGTTTGAAACATATTTCGTCAACTATGAGAAATGTCTGACAGTTTTTAAGTTCATCGGCGTTCCTAGAGAAATGTAGACAGAATTCACTGAGCACGGCGGGGCTGTTGGCGCCAAAGATGACAACGTGTGGGCTGTCAGTAGGGGGCGGGAAGCTTGTTCTGATTGTCTGTTGCTTCACCCAGTCGCTCACCACCTGTGACTGGTTTATAAACCACACAACAAACAGAATGGTGGACACCACCACCACTAGTTGGCTGCCGGCTGTGGTAGGTAACATGTCACCGTAACCAATGGTGGAGGCGGTGATCACTGTCATGTACACGTACGACCAGTAGCCAGTGATGGGTTGGAGGTGGTTATTGGCGTCCCTGTGGAGCCCTCTGATCGTCCCCCACTCTCCGGTTGTCTGTAGCGCCCCGGCCATCACCAACACTCCTACTATGAGCCAGAAAATAGGAGCGTTTTTCTCCCATTCTTTCCGCAAAATATATTGCCACTCAGGATAAACAAACCTAAGGAAAGTTAAAAACCTGAAACCCAGGAAGATCCCACCTGAGACCAGGGTGTAGGACCCCTGGGTGAAGAGCCACACGTCGACTAAGGTGGCCAAGAGAGGTGGCCGGAAGGTGGTGAGCCACACCATCAACAGCCTCATCACGAAGTACATGTCGGCCAAGTAGCCGACCCACTGTGTCCACTGCCAAGGACGACAGATTACGAGACCTGTCCAGTCATCGGTGGCCTCCAGTAAGGTGTTGAGAGCGCCCAGGAACATTATGGTATTAGTCACCGCCCAACATACTCGATTGAAGTATAGGCTGGCCGGGTAGGTGGTCACTTTAAACTTCCTCAGGACGGCGCCGACACCGAGCAACACCAGGTACACGACGACCGCCGCAGCTCCCCCGTACTGCCACGCCCGAGCCACCACTCTCTTACTGCATTTGCCTAAATGCGTCATCAATTTTAAATTTGGGTAATTTTTTTTTTCCAAAATAACGAAAATGTTGTCAAGAAAACTCGGGGCATAAGGAAGTAAACTAAAAGAATCGCCTGAAGTGTTAAAACGGGATTCAGTGAAAACTTTTATGAAGTGAGACTACGGGCGGTGGTTACAGGTCCTTGTTGATACGCGTCTAGAAAAAAAATGTCATCGGCATAAAAACAAAATAAGTTTAGGTTAGATTAGGCTTAGGTTAGGTTAGGTTAAGTTTGATAATATTAAAGTTAATAATGAAGGGTATTGCAGCGATGGTTTATTGTTGTGGGCTCGTACCAACAGCCATTCTATGATATAACACTGACTCTCTTCACCACCAGGATAGTGTATATTTTCCAGACAAATATGAAAGTAATCTCGCAAATTAATGATTGAAATATTATAATCTTCATGTTTACTTATTAAGTATTTGTTTTTTTATTGTACTTAGAGAGTTGTGAAGGAAAATGACCAGAGCTATTACATCTAAGTTTATCACCATTGTTAATTATACATACATACATACATACATACAGTGACGGAGAATTAGTTTATTAGTTCATTATGTATATTTAATCCATGTATGACAAGAGGCTTCGTGGGTTGTATGCTTAGTATTTATATAAAAGAAATCGATTAGTTCTGTATATCCGATTAACTAAAAACCTTCTATAATTTCAAAAAGTTTTCACGTTTTTCAGGGTAAAAATTATGGCCCATTAAAAGTTACTTTAAAACCCAAGCATTTTTTGGGGGGGGGGGGCGGGGGGGGGGGGCGACGGCTAATTACTTTTAGACGACTACAACAACAACAGGTAATTTAAGATAGGTAACAGTCAACAAGGTGCAACAATCATTGAGGTCAGCAATAATTTCCTGAGCCTTCTATATTGATGTTATGTCTATTTCATCAACTAAGGTTTTATAACAGAGTATTATGGCAATTAGTCTGTACCTGATCAAACTTGCCTTGATTAATTTAAACTGTGTTAACCTAATCAAACTGTGACCAAATTAAGTTAAGAGTAGGTTTGGTTAGATTAGGTTAGTTCTGGTAAGTAATGGAGCTATTCGTTTATAGCTCGCATTAATATTATCTCCATGAGCGTTCCTAAATCCAGTTTGAATTCGTGTGACGCCTAACAAATAGATCAATATTATCATAATAGACCAAGAGAAGAGGAATTTGTAACAGCATGAAAGTGTAATTAAACTGGCTCCCAACTGCGCGCGTACAGAAGGTAATAGATGTCTCTGATTGGCTAAACCAGGCAGAAGCAGGGAAAACTGTTACACTCACTAAAAATATCTCGCCAGTGTGGATTCTTTTATTTTTTCAGAGTAAAGTAAAATTAGACCTATTTGTTAACATTTAATAAAGTATAATAGTAAACTCACTGCCATTTATGTCTGTAGCAAGATGCAAATTATGTGTACGTCAGCCAACCAGACAAGACACACTGACTGATGTATGTATAATATTCACTAACCGGTATATTTAAGTTTCCTTTGAGTTATGAAGAATGCAACAAAATCAAGTCTTTTTTTTTCTTTAAACGTCAGTCACCGTGCGAGGCAGAGAATGGGTGGAGGTGACGGTAGTGCTAGTGCCGCATATGGGAACTTTGTACTGTGTTTCTGTGGAAATTTATGTACAATAGTGTTTATGATGACTGTGTTGAAGATAAATGACAATTATTATGAAGTTCAACGAGGAAATAAGAAGAATTACCAGAGGCGTTCACAAAGTTTAAGACGACTCCACCGTCCCAAGTGACCACCAAACTCACAGCTTGGATCATCGTGGTCAAGGTATTTTTTTATTACGTTATATACTTACTAAAGCGTCAGGTGAATTTTATGTATGGATAAAAAGTCAAGTTTATTCGTAATTAGAATGAATTTACAAACGAATTTAAGTAAATGTGTGAGGAAACTTGACGGAGTATCTCTTTAAATTGGCTTGGTTTTCACACCGTCTTGATACACGCACACTTATATAATTATGAATAGTTAATAAGTGTTATTTTATTGTGTATTTTTATGACATGGGATTTATTGTTCCTAATTAAAAAGTAGATTGATTTACGAAAATTAGGTAATTTAAATGCCTGCAGTATAAAGTTGTAGTTCGTCAAATGAACAAGTCGTCGAACTAACAATACGAAAATTGCTATAGATCTCTTGTTATTTGTAGGTGTAGTCGGAAGCGGCAATACCAATGAAACGTTTGTCGTGACAGATTTGTGTTTAGGAGGAAAACATTACCTAAACAACATCTCTTGTAGACAAAAACTCCCAGTAGAGTTTCAGTACTGTGCATAGACGGAAACTACTAATTAAAATAGGTTTTTATGGTGTCTTTCAAAGTATTTCAATTGAATCTGACCTACAATGTGGAGTTCCCAGGTGTGGCCAGGCCTTAAAACTGTACAGGGAAATTGTGGGGTAAAAACATAAATAAAAATGACCTGTCCTGACCTAACCTGACCATTACCTTAATTATCAGATGGAGGAAAATAAAGTTCTGAGTTCTGACTGTGGTTGACATTGCTGTTGAGTATAACCAATTTTACCGAGGGTATACTGTAAGACAAAAAAAAATAATTGTTGACCTGAGTCATTTGGTGCGCTCTACTGTAGGTCGTTGGCCAGGTAATGTGTTTGTAACTGAAGTATAAAAGTTAGTTTATTCATTATTATAAATATTACAGGTAACATTATGTGTGTTATCAGTGCTATGAGGAAAGTTATTCATAAGTTATATAAATGAACCACAAAAATACTTTACCACTGTACATGTTCGGTAATGGAACAGTAAGGTGAAAGTCCATCCACATAACCTAACCTAACCTCTTAGGTATATTAAAAAAAAGCCAGAAGTTGTGGGGCAATTGAAAGCAATAATACCCAAGTGTGCAAGAAAATACGGTTACACTGATAGTTTGGATGACGTACACAATAGAACCTGTTTGGAAGGACCACCTGAAGAATCATCGCTCCAGCTAATTTCACCTCAAGATTAACTACTTTAATGCTAACTTAACCTGACCTAAACCTATTCTATCCTAACCTAACATATCCTAATCTAACCTCATCCTCCCAAAATAGTTTTAGGGCGGTTTAAGCTTGAGGTGAAATAAGCTGAGGCGATGATTCTTCAGGTGGTCCGTTTGGAATATCCTGAGACGGTTTAAGCTTGAGGTGAAATAAGCTGGGGCGATGATTCTTCAGGTGGTCCGTTTGGAATATCCTGAGATGTGAAATGCTAATGGAGTAATATTTTGTGATGTTTCATTAATATTTATTGTTACAACAACAAAAATTGCTTGATATTAATTTAAACTGGAGTGGACGATAATTAATTTTATTATCTGGCTGTCAGGTTCCAATAACGCACGGTATTTTAAGTTAATATTCTCCCGATATAAAATGTTTCGGTATTTAATGTAGTGGTCGCCAAGGTGATGTAGGCGCCAGTATGAATCAGTGACACCTTTAAAACACATTTGAGGAAGCCACAATCGGTGAAACTTTGGGACATCGACGTAGTGGGACGTTAAGCCAAACACACACAGATAACTTTTAAAGTATTTTGAAGAGAACTTTATTTTATAGGATTACCATTTAATTATCACAACAATGAGTATATACAGTATGTAAATTAAGACTAGGCTTGAAAATAGTCAGATTGCGGCCGAAACAAAAGATAATTGACTAGGTTTCGTAGGTGGTAAAGTAAATAATTAAAGTTTTACCTGAACAACAGAAATAATCTTTACAGTTTGATTAATTAAAATATTAGCTACACATTTCTTTCCAGGTGTAATACGAACGTAAAATGAAAAGTACTAATTGAAAACTAATCTCATGTTATTTGTTTTGGTAGCTGTAAAAAGTTGTTTACTTAATCTGTTGAGTCCTGGTTTTTTTTATATATCGTGTGTAATACCGAGTAAATATTTGATATGGTACTTTGATCTAGCTGTGAATGAAGATTATGAAAAATGGTGTTTTTTTTTTAGTTTAATTCATTTGGTAATTATGAATGATTGTTTATATACAAATTTAATTAAAACTTGAAATATATTTGTTGTATATATCGTGTTGATTATTGTTCAGTGTTAAAATATATACTTGTACATTTATCAGAATAGACAGACTACTGGATTACGTTAGTGGCGGCGGGAGGTAGAGAGCGCCAGTCACTAGGGTTTGGTTGGTTGAAGCAGCTGACAACCTAACCTAACCTAACCTAACCTAACCAAGGTTGTTTAGTTTAAGGTTTCGTTTGTTTGATTTGATTTATAACATAACTCCATTTGTGTTATCTTAGTCTTACCTGAGAAATAGTTAAATAAAAATCAATTTAAACACAGGGACGCTTTACAATACTCCGATCATAATGTACTGAAGTGTTATTTGACCCAGCTTTATCTTCCTCTCAGATGGAATTTAATTATTAATATCCTTCGTAAAATGTTTTAATGTGTTATGTAAATCCCTCCTAGATACGCCTCAATATTTAATGGATGGTGTATTTACTAACCTAGAATACACGCTTTCAAGACCTGAGATGTTGAAGTGCAGTTAATCATTATTATAGCATCAGCTTGGGAAAAGGATGTAGCCACCTCCCCCTCCCTCTCTCCCCTTCCCCCCCTCTCTCCTCCCCTCTTACTCCCCCTCTCCCCCCCCCCTCAATCCTCACGCCTTCCAGTTTAAGAACCATACCAGCTACACTTATTGAGACTTTAAAGCAACTTAACCATACTAGTGCAGGTTAGGTGATAACTAGCGCTGAAAGTTCTTGTTCAGTTTCCTTTTTTCCCCTTTTGTGAAATGTCAAGAAATAAAAAGTGGCAGTAATGATTGTTGGTGATGTAATGATAGTTTGTTCCTCAGCTGTCAAGTCTCACTGAAGGTAATTGTGTGTTTATTTTTAAGTTTGTGCATATTCTCGGCGTTAATTACAGTGGGGAGTTATTGCAAGTTTCGCTTCGTTTTCCTGTTTTAGCAAGTTTTGTCAGTTCATGTGTTGAGAGCATGTGCTACCAACACACACACACACACACACCAACACACACACACACACACCGACCTATAGAGATATAAACAGAATCAGGCCCACAGACAAACACAGAACCTCAGACCAATTATATTATTTGTGCGTTGAGAGATGCACATGTCTCAGCCCAGAGGATGTTGTTCTAGTGTTTCCAAACAAATGATAAATAATGTCGCAGTGGTGAGCCGAAATAAACCGATAATATTGGGCGCTAACAGTACTGACGAGGCTACGCGAGCTCACTGTAATATCTGTAAATAATTTAGATTCACAATAGGATATACAGTAGTATTTACAAACTAGCTTTTCTATGTATAGATAAATTCATATAGATTCACTAAATATATATATATTAAATCACCAAATAGGGATAATCGGTTGGTTAAGCCTTAAATTACAACTAATATATATATACTGTATATGGGGTAGAGGTAATACTGATGACCTGAGTAGCTGCTCAGGTATGTATGTACAGGTATGTATGTATGTACTGTTTGTCGCTAATTGACGTTTTGTTATATCCATATTTAACAAAATAATGAAAATTCACTGCTTTCAAGTGTTTTTTTTTGTTCGATAACTAATGAATAGTTCCTTTAAAGATTATTCAACCGGTATTTTTACCTATCGGTCAGGTTACAGTCACCCGAAACATGTAAAATAAACATTTTGTATAATATGTTAAGTAACTGCTCCATTAGGCAGGTTTATGGACGAATAAAAACTCAGCTTCAGTTGTTAAATTGACAATGAGAAAAAAAGTTATGAAATATAATAAAAAAAAATAATAGATTCAGGTCTGGGTAAAATTATTATCTGGCAATGGACTGAAGTTTTCGTTAATGATATTCGTTTGTGTTGTTTATCAGTCTGTTGGTTGGTAGTTGACGTAATAGCATCTTATCTTAGTACTGTACTGTATCAAGATCACTGCTCGTTAAACCTTATGTATAGTGTATCACAACCTTGGCATACACTTCTTTAAACCCCCTATGGTGTTTAGTTATATAGTGAAGGTGAAGCAAAGTGTTGATATATAATGGATGGTTACCAGAACATTATGTCCACATCCTGATCTAGGGATAAAAGGTGGGGTAAGATTATAGTCAGTGGTAAACTTTTGTACAGTCTGTGTGTTATTTATAGGAAGGAAGTTAAGTAATATATTGTTATAAATTGAATGAACATTTAATTTTAGACGAAATATGTACACAGTATATATTTTTTCCTTTAATCAGATTGAGTCACAAATGGCAACAAGTTCTCCATACATAACTACACATACAACAATTTAGATCCATTTAAACACCTGTATAATAAATTACATTAACTCCTGCTTCTCATTTTTGTATACTTTTAATTATTAATGTCTTGAATATTTTATGATTTCATTGTTTAACTCACTATTTTACTTTTGGTCCGGAAATTTATATATATTGCATAGAAAAGGGGACGATCAATTTCATGACTTTGATTATTTAATTCTGAATATATTTTTATTTGTTATATAGCTGTTTTGGACTACATGTAACTGTTATTATTTGTAGTTAGTTTTTAGAGATGTTCATAGCCAGTGTTTAATCCGAGGATCCCTGAAGATGTGTTAACCGTGAAAGTGCTTGGATCTCTCTCTCTCTATTTTTTATACTTTATTTCTTAGAGAGAGAGAGAGAGAGAGAGAGAGAGAGAGACAGAGAGACAGACAGACAGACAGACGAGAGAGAGAGACAGAAAGAGACAGAACGAGAGAGAGACAGGCAGACAGACGAGAGAGAGAGACAGAACGAGAGAGAAAGAACGAGAGAGAGAGAGAGAGAGAGAGTATATAAATTCTTAGCAGTGTGTCATTTCTGGCTTCAGGTCTTAGATTTATGATCCTAGGTACTTGGAATTTCTCATAATAATCTTCAAGTTTAAAAAGATGGATCGGCTGGTAACATATTAAACTGACCATGTAAGAGTATTATTATTTTAAGGCTACCAATTATTATTTATTATCATTGTAGTTCAGTATTATTATTATAAGACGACCAATTATTATTATTATTACACGAATTTTACTTGAAGACAACTCATTATTATTTAGGGTGATTGATCTCTCTCATTAAGGTTCAGCAGTAAATAATATGAATAAGATCCATAAAATGTAATTCACTGTTTATATTATTCATTAGTTTATGTTAAAATCAACGCCTTATATTTTAATGAAGCGTCATGTTGATGCGAGTGAGCTCGATGGATGTGTGAGGTAGCGAAGGGGGGCAACAAGCGGTCGGCCCCAACATGTTTTATGACTTAACTAAGCATTGGGTGGCTGTCTGGGTTGAAGGTTGTGAGTCAAGTAGATTCATCTCTTTGGCTGTCTCTAAATGAAGTACTGTAATGGGATATGTAAATACAGTCATGAAATTATCTCTTTTTAGAATAACTAGCGAGTTTCTTCAGCCTCTTTCCATCCTTACCAGACATAGCAACACGGTTATTCTGGTTCCGTCTTTGTAATAGCCAGCTGTCTTGATGCTCGTGGTGATATGTTAAGGGATTCTCCAAGACAGGGTTCACGGGTCTCCTTAGCAACATTTTCGCCTACTTGGTGATGGATGTTGAGGTTCGTCTCCTTCACAATTTGTACCTTCAACAACTGTACTGAAAATGGTTACTACTACTGACTGTACTTACTTTACCAGTTAGAAGCATTTTGTGTCCACGTGTGCAGTCAAGGAAAGGTGTTTATGCCCTTGTGATATCCCCAGCCAGTATACATAGCATACATGAATCCTTATCTGTATACGTGTGTCATCTTATACATGTTGTTCACCCAGTGTTGATAACGACCATTAAACGTGCCTGGAGTTAAATTTGAATACATACATTTAAATTAATTTCATAAGTGTTTTGTGATAATTAACTGATGTTTGGTGATGGCTGGCTGGCTGGTAATGGTTACTGCAGCATTGGTTGGAATTATTCACCCTGATATTTCGGCCGCTTACACTCACTCTTTTACGGATACTCTCCAATCACTGTCACCCACCCACCCACCCACCCGCCCACCTACCTAGCTAAGCTAATAGTGTGTTAGGGTTGTGTCATGGGTTAGTTATTGTCTGTCGGTACAGGCATTAGACATCCTACCCTGTCCCATATTTGGGTGTTTTAAGGGCCTTATTTCATATTCCGCCGACCCTACTGGCGGATGTTGGCCTAGGGAGGTTGTCTATCGCCTGGCCGTGTAGATCGGGGGTGGTAATGGACCTTTTGAGATTTGGTAACATTTTGGGAACCATGTATGGTTGTTGTCGTTGTCTGGTAGGATCTTTGAAGGAGTTCTTGCTCTGATCGTTCTATCTTTTGCCAGATTCTGTTGGCCAGGGTGTGCAGCTGCTGGTTGATGGGTTTTATTCTCAGGACTCTATGTATCTCGGCTGTGGTTCTGGTGAAGGGGTATCTTTCACCTGTGACGAATCTTAGGGCTTCATTTTGGACCACCTGTAATTTTAATATTTGAGTTGTGCTCATAGTATGAAGAGGTACTGCTGGGTAAGTTAATATCGGTATGATAAATGATGTGGTGTGACAGGTGTAGTGGGTGGGGCCGGTGTGGGTGGGGGAGGGTGTCGATGCAGTAGGGCGGGTATATGTATCGTGGGGGGGGGGGGTGCACTAATGACTGGCCGCCCACACATATATTTAAGACCATCATTATCTCTGACCGGTAATTTGATTAATTTATTCATGGGATTTTTTTGAGTTAATTACATGGTTATCGAAGGCCAGCGCCAGTACTGGTTTTAAATCCCGCGGTGATGATACTCATTTATTAATTCATGTATTTATTTATGTGATTATTAAAAAAATACAGGAATAACAAGGGAAAGAAGATGTAGACAATGAGGAACAACACACACACGGACACACGGACATACACACTTACACACACGGACACAACTAACGAGCTGTATTAAAGACGGGTGATGTGTGGTGGTGATGTGCTGTGGTGATGTGTTGTGGTGGTGTGTGTGTATGCGTGCGGGGGAAATCACAGTAGAACGTGTATTAAAGAAGGCATAGATTGAGTGGCAGTGAATGATGGGAGTGTTTGTATTGGATTGGACCACACACACACACACACACATCCTGAATACCTACTTCCCTTGTATGACTTTTCCCTTCATAGCACCAGTGTTTACATGTCAAAACAGATCAGCTGGGACCCACGAGAGTTCAGTCCATATACGTAACAATTGCTATACAGTTTCATACAACATTCAGCTTCACACACGGAAAACATAACTGATCAGATCACCGTGTTCAACTTGATCAGATCACCGTGTTCAACTTGATCAGATCACCGTGTTCAACTTGATCAGATCACCGTGTTCAACTTGATCAGATCACCGTGTTCAACTTGATCAGACCACCGTGTTCAACTCTCCCCACACGAGTTAAAAATCTCTAGTAAATAAGTTTAGAAATTGTTATACGGCTGAAAATAATAAACAAAAAAGTAAACCAGGTTAATTCTATAGGTATTCCTGCACGCCGGGACCTGGTAGGTGGCTGTACATACCTGAGTAAGCTGGTCACTCATTATCCTGACGACCTGCTCACACCTAAAATATTTGAGGTTATGTTTCACGAGTATGTGTCTTTTTCACTTTACGCTTAGGCCTATAGTTTAAAAGTCCATTTATCACATTACCATCTTCCAAGAATGTAGCTAGGTATTGTAGTGTGTGTGTGTGTGTGTGTGTGTGTGTGTGTGTGTGTGTGAAAGATATAAATGTATACCACATTTACATTATTATATACAGTATATAAAACCTAACCTAACCTAACCTAACCTAACCAAACCTAACCTAACCTAACCAAACCATACAAGAAACACACACCTTTCAACCTCAGTCTTGATGGCATGGCGCATATTAACGTGAAATAGTGAACATCTTACCTCAGGGTTGACTAATGGAGGAGGAGGAATGTTGCCACTTCCAACTACAACTTCGGTGACAATTTTACCTCCTTGTTTTATTCTCAACAGCGTAGAAACAGCGCGTGAGATTGATGGCCGGTCCCGTGTATTTGTGAAGTGTTAAGTGGTTGGGTGAAAGCATAGGTCCTTCTCTATCCCCTACATCTTGTGTGTATAATGTTTACATGTTGTGATGTTAGTGTGTGTGTGTGTGTGTGTGTGTGTGTGTGTGTGTGTATTTTCTTGAGTTTTTGATCTTGATGTGCTGTGGTGGTGATGGGGTGGTAGTGAGGAGCCTAGGGTGTTACTGGGGGGGTCCGGGGGTGGTAGTGAGGAGCCTAGGGTGTTACTGGGGGGGTCCGGGGGTGGTGGTGAGGAGCCTAGGGTGTTACTGGGGGGGTCCGGGGGTGGTGGTGAGGAGCCTAGGGTGTTACTGGGGGGTCCGGGGGTGGTGGTGAGGAGCCTAGGGTGTTGCTGGAGGGTCCGGGGGTGGTGGTGAGGAGCCTAGGGTGTTACTGGGGGGGTCCGGGGGTGGTAGTGAGGAGCCTAGGGTGTTGCTGGAGGGTCCGGGGATAGAGGAACACACTTGTTGGGCCAGAGGGGAGATCAACTTACCGTCTTTCAACTTTGCTACGCTCGCGGGCCTTAAATGTTTGTTGAGTTTTGTTGACTGAACAATCCTTGGCTTTCAGGCAGGTGCGGTTGGTGGTGGTGATAGTGGTAATGGTGGTGGTGGTGGTGGTGATAGTGGTAATGGTGGTGGTGGTGGTGGTGATAGTGGTTATGGTGGTGGTGGTGGTGATAGTGGTGATGGTGGTGGTGGTAGTTATGCTTATGGTGGTGGTTGTGTTGATGGTGGTGGTTGTCGTGATAGTGGTAGTCGTATTAATAGTGGTAGTAGTGGATGTTTGTAGTAGTTATGACTTTATGACTGGTGAGACTCGTGGTAGTGTTTATGTCACTAATTTAGACGATGAAAAAAAAACCGAAAGATAAATCTAGATGAGACGACGCCACCTCCTCCTTCACCACCTCCTCCACCACCACCACCACCTCCTTCTCCACCACCACCACCACCACCTCCTTCTTCACCACCTCCTCCTCCACCACCTCCTTCTCTACCACCTCCTTCTCGACTCAGTACCTATACCTGGACTACTCCGTCAGTTTCTATGATGAAGGATGCTCTTTGATGTACCATGGAGTGGACTCTGGTAGTGACACATTCTCGGTGCTACTCAAGGCCAGTGCTGGGGGCGTTATGTTGTGCTCCTCCACCTTGACAGTATTGAGCACCTTGACCCTAAGTATTGAGCACCTTGACCCTAAGTATTGAGCACCTTGACCCTAAGTATTGAGCACCTTGACCCTAAGTATTGAGCACCTTGACCCAAGTATTGAGCACCTTGACCCAAAGTATTGAGCACATTGACCCTAATATTGAGCACCTTGACCCTAATATTGAGCACCTTGACCCTAAGTATTGAGCACCTTGACCCTAAGTATTGAGCACCTTGACCCTAAGTATTGAGCACCTTGACCCTAAGAATTGAGCACCTTGACCTTAATATTGAGCACCTTGACCCTAAGTATTGAGCACCTTGACCCTAAATATTGAGCACCTTGACCCTAAATATTGAGCACCTTGACCCTAAGTATTGAGCACCTTGACCCTAAGTATTGAGCACATTGACCCTAAGTATTGAGCTTCGTGTGACGTGTTGCCGCTTCTCTTGATATACTGTGCATAATTACTCTGCTCGATAAACTTATACTTGACGAAGGACTTCATTTTATTCCCATATGAGGCTTTATTTTATCCCTTACGAGGCTTAATTTTATTCCTTATGAGGCTTCATTTTGTCCCTTATGGGGCTTCACTTTATCCCTTATAAGGCTTCACTTTATCCCTTATGATGCTTCACTTTATCCCTTACGAGGCTTCATTTTATTATTTTTATTGCTTCAACAACTTTGGTTTATTTGTCCTACAATAGTATCCAGTTTTAATGATCATCTATTGGTGTTGAGGTAAAGTCTCTCGTTGCCATAGTAACATTTTTTACATACAGGGAAGGTCATCTTGACTTGACCTTGGTAGGGACTTGACCTTGGTAGGGAGTTGACCTTGGTAGGGACTTGACCTTGGTAGGGAGTTGACCTTGGGAGGGACTTGACCTTGGGAGGGACTTGACCTTGGGAGGGACTTGACCTTGGTAGGGACTTGACCTTTGGGAGGGACTTGACCTTGGTACGGTATATATTTTGTAGTGCGGTATATATTCTTTAAAGGAAATTCATGTGCGTAAGGAAATTTCTCATCCAACACGGTTCAACAGATACTGTCACATTTATATATATTTACAAAAAACATAATAAATAAACAAACAAACAAATTATCAAATGTTTATCAGTTTAATTTCTCGTAAGTAGAAATGTTGAAGCGTTTTTATCTGAATGATTTAAAACTAAGAATTAAAACTAACATTGTAAATTGCGCTGTTTAACTCTTAACACCAGTTAGGGGACAAAATTACAGTGAGTATATTTGTTATTCTGTAGCTTATCAATGTAACTCTTTGCTGTAATTGTTCCCATCATGTAACTCTGTATTTGTTCTTATTATGTAATTTATCACTGTATAAACATTGCAAGAATTACCTATCATGTATCTATATAATTCCTCCTATCATGTTACTCTTCACAACAAAAACAGTTCAAGAAGTGCTACCTATCATATAACACTTCCTATCGCTACGACTCATCGCTATAAACACAAATTCTACCTATAAATTCTTCCTATTATATAAGTCGTCGTTGTAAATTTGCATTGCGAAAACCAGGAGGAAGCAGTGAGGCTTAAGAACTAAATCCCTCCTCTCGCCACTGTCAGGCCATGACATTCCCCGGAAGCTAAGACACAGGATTAAGTCAGCTTCAGTTGTCTCTGTTTTCGTCTACGCCCAGAGGAGCAGAAATACCTTCATGCTTCACGCGTTTCCTAAAGGCACCATGCTAACAAGGGGAGGGTGGGGGGGGGGGGTGGAAGTGAGAGCCATGGAGGAGTGGGTGAATATTGTTATGGGATAGTACTGTGTTGTGTTGTGTTGTGTGGTGTAGTGTTGTGTGGTGTAGTGTGTATATATGTGTGTGTTTTGAGTGTGTGTGTGTGTGTGTTTGTCTTGGCACTCTTTGGGTAATTTTTTTTTCATGGCTTGGTATTACATTACAGTGTAGCATAATGTATAACGTAGTAAACGATGTTCTCATTACATAGAGTGAACAATACTGAACAAACGGGATTCACAGCTAACCATATTATCAGATAATTCAGATTCTATTTATTGTTCAAGTTATTTTGTTTCCGATTTTTCTTCAAATTTATGATTCACTGATATTAATGTTTTATTTTCCTGCACTTTTCAGGTATGTTGTGTGACCAGATTATTACATCCTCATGAGACTAATTGGCATCTCTTGGCCAGGTAAGGTGTTTATCTTACCTGTTATGTGTAAGGGGTATGTTTAGTATATTTTATAATTTTAGTGACTTTGTAGTATTTAAGTTCATATGAGAAAATCGACCCCAGGATAAGATTCACTCTAGCCTTAAGTTCAGCTCGTAAGGAGGAGGTTCAGGCTACCTTTGTGGGGAATTTCAAAAGACCTACAGGTATAGTTGCCAAAGCTTACACAGGTGGTGGCCAATGATTGATCGGTGAAATAGCACTCGTCTCTAAAGGGTCTTAGGTTCGAGTCCAAGGTGGCCCAGTGCAATGCTGGCCATGGTGTTCTTGGTGTACTGAAGTAAACACCGGCCCGTCTGTCTGTCAATGTGTGGGATCCATTTCCACTTTTCATTGTTAAAAGGAACACGGAGGAATGATGTCTCGTCTGTATTCATGTTTCTCGCGAGAATTTCCATGACTCTGGGTCTTGTTTTGTTCTCACTGGACGAGTATCATGACTGTTGTTGCCTCATCTTGGTAAACACACACAGTGGAATGCATATAAATAGAAGGCCTAAAATTACGAAGCGGCGGTGTTTTTATATTACGATGATTCCGGTGTTGTTTGGGGACCTCCGTTAATCACTGTCAGGTTCAGAGATGACAAATACCTCCCGTGTTTTTGTTTTATTGCGATTGTTTATTTTATATTTGGTGTCATCATTGTTTACAAGTTAGTGTTGGTGACGCATACAGGTGCACTCACAGGGGCTTACACCTGTTAAACCATCAGTAGTGTTATCATTTACCTCGTTACCTTATTATACTCCAGTACTTCACGCGTGTGTGTGTGAGAGATTGCTGGAACAATAACTAAGAATTTCGACGAAAATTGGTATTTGGACGTAAACTAATAAGACCGTGACCTTGGTGACATACTGCAGGACCCTGGTAACATAGGACCCTGGTAACATAGGACCCTGGTAATATAGGACCCTGGTAACATAGGACCCTGGCAACATAGGACCCTGGTAACATAGGACCCTGGCAACATAGGACCCTGGTAACATAGGACCCTGGTAACGGAGGACCCTAGTAACGGAGGACCCTGGGACCTAGTGGTCAACGTGTTATTCAGTTGTTATAGCCTTTTGCCTTCCATCAGTGTGAGAGCCCAGGATATAACTTATTACACTCGCTTGTTGATCACAGTTCTGGGAGGGTAGGTCACTAGGTCAGCCAAACCAAGTATTTTTATGGTAAGAATGTTAATATCAGCGTTGTGTTACTGATCAACTGTATACATATGGTTGAGAAGGCTGGCTCCCTGGCTCCCTGGCTGACGTGGGTTCCAAAAATGGTATATATGTTTCATGGGATTTGTAAACTGTCACTATTTAATTCTTACTGACAAAAGTGAGATAAGTGGTGAAGTGATGAATACAATTGCTGCAATGATGGACGAGTCGGTGTTTTTTTTTTCTGCGTTTTTTTTGTGTGTTTTTATTTTAATGGATTATCGTTTTCATTTTAATAATACTTAGTTCCTATCCATCATGATCGGTAATTACACTAACGTCGGATTGGTGTGAAACCGCGGACGAGGATGTAGTCAATTACTGGTTTTCAATATATGCAAATAGATATATTTTTTCCCCTATATTTGGGAAATAAATTCACGACTTTGACAACACATATTAATCTTTCTCCCGTTGCGTGTTTTTTTTTCCTTTTTTTCCTTTCCCCAAAATTCGACACAAATTTGGAGTAATGGATTATTATTATTTTTTTCAGTAAGATAAAATATTTAAATATTGTTATTTTAATGAAGGGAATTAGCCCTTTTGATACCCTTGTCTCCCTTAACTCCCCCTTACCCTCTTATCCCCCTACCCCCTTATCCCCCCTAACCCCCTACCCTCACCCTATCTCCCTACCCTGCCTTTGGGGGGGGGGGGGGGTGGTATAAATTAACTTTGCCTGTCCGTCAACGATAAATATATACTGTCCTTATGATAACTTTTCCTAGACTTAATAAATTAACTGCAGGTTTGGTTAGGTTAGGTTAGTTTAAGGTTAGGTTTAGGTTAGGTTAGGTTTGGTTTGGTTAGGTTTAGGTTAGGTTTGGTTAGGTTTAGGTTAGGTTAAGGTTGTCTTTGCTTAGGTTAGGTGAGACTCAACTAAGGTAGGTTTAGAATGGGTGGTTAAGAGACGTTGTATATTCAAAACTTTCTCTGGTATTTGGGGGAATTTTTTCGTTTCATTGTTTTTTTATTGTGATTTTTAGGTAATATATTTAATATCATCAAATTACCTCCAAGACAGTCATCAATACTCACTAGTTACCTCCTGACAGTCATCAATACACCCTAGTTACCTCCTGACAGTCATCAATACCCACTAGTTACCTCCTGACAGTCATCAATACACCCTAGTTACCTCCTGACAGTCATCAATACCAACTAGTTACCTCCTGACAGTCATCAATACTCACTAGTTACCTCCTGACAGTCATCAATACCCACTAGTTACCTCCTGACAGTCATCAATACACCCTAGTTACCTCCTGACAGTCATCAATACCCACTAGTTACCTCCTGACAGTCATCAATACTCACTAGTTACCTCCTGACAGTCATCAATACTCACTAGTTACCTCCTGACAGTCATCAATACTCCCTAGTTACCTCCTGACAGTCATCAATACTCACTAGTTACCTCCTGACAGTCATCAATACTCCCTAGTTACCTCCTGACAGTCATCAATACACCCTAGTTACCTCCTGACAGTCATCAATACTCCCTAGTTACCTCCAAGACAGTCATCAATACTCCCTAGTTACCTCCTGACAGTCATCAATACTCCCTAGTTACCTCCTGACAGTCATCAATACTCCCTAGTTACCTCCTGACAGTCATCAATACTCCCTAGTTACCTCCTGACAGTCATCAATACTCACTAGTTACCTCCTGACAGTCATCAATACTCCTAGTTACCTCCTGACAGTCATCAATACTCTCTAGTTACCTCCTGACAGTCATCAATACACCCTAGTTACCTCCTGACAGTCATCAATACACCCTAGTTACCTCCTGACAGTCATCAATACACCCTAGTTACCTCCTGACAGTCATCAATACTCCCTAGTTACCTCCTGACAGTCATCAATACTCACTAGTTACCTCCTGACAGTCATCAATACTCACTAGTTACCTCCTGACAGTCATCAATACTCACTAGTTACCTCCTGACAGTCATCAATACTCACTAGTTACCTCCTGACAGTCATCAATACTCCCTAGTTACCTCCTGACAGTCATCAATACTCCCTAGTTACCTCCTGACAGTCATCAATACTCCCTAGTTACCTCCTGACAGTCATCAATACTCCCTAGTTACCTCCTGACAGTCATCAATACCCACTAGTTACCTCCTGACAGTCATCAATACTCACTAGTTACCTCCTGACAGTCATCAATGCACCCTAGTTACCTCCTGACAGTCATCAATACACCCTAGTTACCTCCTGACAGTCATCAATACTCCCTAGTTACCTCCTGACAGTCATCAATACTCACTAGTTACCTCCTGACAGTCATCAATACCCACTAGTTACCTCCTGACAGTCATCAATACCCACTAGTTACCTCCTGACAGTCATCAATACTCTCTAGTTACCTCCTGACAGTCATCAATACCCACTAGTTACCTCCTGACAGTCATCAATACTCCCTAGTTACCTCCTGACAGTCATCAATACCCACTAGTTACCTCCTGACAGTCATCAATACTCACTAGTTACCTCCTGACAGTCATCAATACTCTCTAGTTACCTCCAAGACAGTCATCAATACCCACTAGTTACCTCCTGACAGTCATCAATACTCACTAGTTACCTCCTGACAGTCATCAATACTCCCTAGTTACCTCCTGACAGTCATCAATACACCCTAGTTACCTCCTGACAGTCATCAATACTCCCTAGTTACCTCCTGACAGTCATCAATACCAACTAGTTACCTCCTGACAGTCATCAATACACCCTAGTTACCTCCTGACAGTCATCAATACTCCCTAGTTACCTCCTGACAGTCATCAATACTCCCTAGTTACCTCCTGACAGTCATCAATACCAACTAGTTACCTCCTGACAGTCATCAATACACCCTAGTTACCTCCTGACAGTCATCAATACTCCCTAGTTACCTCCTGACAGTCATCAATACTCCCTAGTTACCTCCTGACAGTCATCAATACTCCCTAGTTACCTCCTGACAGTCATCAATACTCACTAGTTACCTCCTGACAGTCATCAATACACCCTAGTTACCTCCTGACAGTCATCAATACACCCTAGTTACCTCCTGACAGTCATCAATACACCCTAGTTACCTCCTGACAGTCATCAATACCAACTAGTTACCTCCTGACAGTCATCAATACTCACTAGTTACCTCCTGACAGTCATCAATACACCCTAGTTACCTCCTGACAGTCATCAATACACCCTAGTTACCTCCTGACAGTCATCAATACCCACTAGTTACCTCCTGACAGTCATCAATACTCACTAGTTACCTCCTGACAGTCATCAATACCCACTAGTTACCTCCTGACAGTCATCAATACTCACTAGTTACCTCCTGACAGTCATCAATACACCCTAGTTACCTCCTGACAGTCATCAATACACCCTAGTTACCTCCTGACAGTCATCAATACACCCTAGTTACCTCCTGACAGTCATCAATACCCACTAGTTACCTCCTGACAGTCATCAATACCCACTAGTTACCTCCTGACAGTCATCAATACACCCTAGTTACCTCCTGACAGTCATCAATACACCCTAGTTACCTCCTGACAGTCATCAATACTCACTAGTTACCTCCTGACAGTCATCAATACTCCCTAGTTACCTCCTGACAGTCATCAATACACCCTAGTTACCTTCTGACAGTCATCAATACTCACTAGTTACCTCCTGACAGTCATCAATACACCCTAGTTACCTCCTGACAGTCATCAATACCCACTAGTTACCTCCTGACAGTCATCAATACCCACTAGTTACCTCCTGACAGTCATCAATACACCCTAGTTACCTCCTGACAGTCATCAATACACCCTAGTTACCTCCTGACAGTCATCAATACTCACTAGTTACCTCCTGACAGTCATCAATACCCACTAGTTACCTCCTGACAGTCATCAATACTCCCTAGTTACCTCCTGACAGTCATCAATACTCCCTAGTTACCTCCTGACAGTCATCAATACACCCTAGTTACCTCCTGACAGTCATCAATACCCACTAGTTACCTCCTGACAGTCATCAATACCCACTAGTTACCTCCTGACAGTCATCAATACACCCTAGTTACCTCCTGACAGTCATCAATACACCCTAGTTACCTCCTGACAGTCATCAATACTCACTAGTTACCTCCTGACAGTCATCAATACTCCCTAGTTTGGTTAGGTTAGGTTTTTGTCTGTAGAAATATTTATTCTCTGACAGGATAATGTCTTGAAATGACTCTCCCCTACCTTCCTCCCTCTACCTCCTCTCCCCCTCCCCCTTCCTCTGCCACCCCTTCCCCTGCCACCTCTTCCCCTGCCACTCCTTCCCCTGCTGCCACCCCTTCCCCTGCTGCCACCCCGTCCCTGCTGCCACCCTTTCCCCTGCCACCCCTTCCCCTGTTGCCACCCCTTCCCCTGCTGCCACCCCTTCCCCTGCTGCCACCCCTTCCCCTGCTGCCACCCCGTCCCCTGCTGCCACCCCTTCCCCTGCTGCCACCCCTTCTCCTGCTGCCACCCCGTCCCCTGCTGCCACCCCTTCTCCTGCTGCCACCCCTTCCCCTGCTGCCACCCCGTCCCCTGCTGCCACCCCGTCCCCTGCTGCCACCCCTTCCCCTGCTGCCACCCCTTCCCCTGCTGCCACCCCTTCCCCTGCTGCCACCCCTTCCCCTGCTGCCACCCCTTCCCCTGCTGCCACCCCGTCCCCTGCTGCCACCCCTTCCCCTGCTGCCACCCCTTCCCCTGCTGCCACCCCTTCCCCCCCTGCCACCCCTTCCCCCCTGCCACCCCTTCCCCTGCTGCCACCCCTTCCCCTGCCACCCCTTCCCCTGCCACCCCTTCCCCTGCCACCCCTTCTTGATGTTATTGCACGCTGTCTGTCACTCACACTTATTGGAATTTCGTCATTACGAATTACCATGTTATTGTTATTCGCCATCATCATCATCTCTCTCTCTCTCTCTCTCTCTCTCTCTTATAATTATGATGTTTTTTATCTTTATTTATTTTGTGTAATTTCTGTTATTGTTTATCATTTTGTTTATCTACTTTATCCCCTTTTATTTATTACTTGTTTATCTTATATTTGTATTTACGTTTGGATGTCTTTTTTTAATTGTTGGTAAAGACACCTGATTGGTATACATATATACATACATACATACATACATGTTATATAGTGAGAGATTATGATAAACATTGTCCGAAAACACCTAAGTACCTAAAACACCAACAACAACAACAATAACAACAAAAACAACAATAACAACAAAAACAACAACAACAACAATAACAACAACAAAAACAACAATAACAACAACATGGTAGGTCTAAAATTGATCGGTGTGTGAAAAATCCGGATGGGGCGATAAGCCGGTAAGTGCATTTCGGTTATTAAAGGGACGATAGACAGTCTCCCTAAACGTATTTACGGACATAATGACAAGCCGAACGGACGGGTGTTTAATGACCTGCAATAACACCATCAGCTGGTTATTTAAAGACTGTATTTAATGGGATATATGGGGAATAAAGTTCGTTATATAGAGAGTCCGTTAGATGTGAAACCTCCATCTAGCGAAATATATTATATAGGTGTTGTGATGATGGTGGTTGTTGAAGGGGAAATTGATATAGGTAGGTGTGGTGGTGGTGGTGGTTGAAGGGGAAATTGTTATAGGTAGGTGTGGTGGTTATTGAAGGGGAAATTGATATAGGTAGGTGTGGTGGTGGTGGTGGTTGAAGGGGAAATTGTTATAGGTAGGTGTGGTGGTTATTAAAGGGGAAATTGATATAGGTAGGTGTGGTGGTGGTGGTGGTTGAAGGGGAAATTGTTATAGGTAGGTGTGGTGGTTATTAAAGGGGAAATTGATATAGGTAGGTGTGGTGGTGGTGGTTTTGAAGGGGAAATTGATATAGGTAGGTGTGGTGGTGGTGGTGGTTGAAGGGGAAAATAGGTAGATGGAAATAACTAAACGAAGTCTTGTTTACAGTTTAAGGTTCGGTATTTTTTCTACTTCATCTCCGTATGTCATTGTGGAATATTACAGTGTGTGTGTGTGTGTGTGTGTGTGTGTGTGTGTGTGGAAAGTTTGACAGATTAACTTAACCTTTACTGTATGTGATTCAATATTCCCCTCAATATTTCCTTCATACTAAAAAAAAACAAAAAAAATCAATCATATGAAACTAAACTCTAAGAATGACTCATCAAATATTCTAAGACAACTTAAATTATATATATATATTTTTTTTTTTATTTAGGTAAAATCATGAACTTTACCTCAAGCTGCGCGGCGCGACAATATATGAGGCTAACGCAATTTCTTATGGCAACATTATTTCATTTAACCACAAAAGGCCGAGCAAAAGGCAATTTCCATAAATTTGATAAAATGCGGCGAGAGTGACTTACACACTGATAAATATATACGTGTTGGCGACCGTGAGAAACTTGTGCTTTTGAACATGTGTTGTGTGGTTTGTACTGTACTGTCGGTCTCTCCACCGCCTCCTCGGTCCCTCCCCCGCCTCCTCGGTCCCTCCCCCTCCTCCTCGGTCCCTCCTCCCCCGCCTCCTCGGTCCCTCCTCCCCCGCCTCCTCGCCCCCTTCCCCCCATCTTCGGTCCCTCCCCCGCCTCCTCGGTCCTTCCCTCGCCTCCTCGGTCCCTCCCTCCCCGCCTCCTTGGTCCCTCCCTCCCCGCCTCCTCGGTCCCTCTTCCCCGCCTCCTCGGTCCCTCCCCTGTCTCCTCGCCCCGCCTCCTCGGTCCCTCCCCCGCCTCCTCGGTCCCCCCCCCCCACCTCGGTCCCTCCCCACCTTTGTTTTGGAAAGGCTAGACGCGTGCCACCACCTGTGTAAACTTAGTGTAATTGTTAAGAATCATGTCCAGGGTTAGGTTAGGTTAGGTGAAGTCTGGGAATAATGCCCAGACGTTGTAATAGAATATAAACTTGTCTCAGAATAAGAGTTTATACCGCAAGATGTATATAGTTGTAGAACAGCTAAAACAAAACCCCGCTTCCTGTAGATAAATGGTTCGTAGTGGTGTCTAAAAAACTGAATTAAAATAAACCTGCGTGGATATTACATAGACTTAAACGAATACTTTAGGTTCTACTACTCCATTGAACAACCAGTGATAACGTGTATTAATGTATGTTGGAAATGGTTGGAAATAATTTAAGTCATTTACCAAGGAAATCATAATGTCTTAGGCTGTGATTATTTAATACGTTAACATGGGATAAAAGTAATGCTCTGTGATTTAAATACAAGGCTATTGTAGGTGTTCATTGTAGGTGTTCATTGTAGGCTATTGTAGGTGTTCATTGTAGGCTACTGTAGGTGTTCATCGTAGGCTACTGTAGGTGTTCATTGTGGGCTACTGTAGGTGTACATTGTAGGCTACTGTAGGTGTTCATCGTAGGCTATTGTAGGCGTTCATCGTAGGCTACTGTAGGTGTACATTGTAGGCTACTGTAGGTGTTCATTGTAGGCTACTGTAGGTGTTCATTGTAGGATAGATAATGAGGAGCTGTTGTAGGGGGAGATATTTATGTATTTGAGTTCTGTGCTGTAGGTGGTGGGTGGTTATGAGGGTGGGGGAGATGGGGGTAAGGGTGGGAGGCTGTGAGAGATAGGGTGAGGGTGGGAGGCTGTGAGAGATAGGGTGAGGGTGGGAGGTTGTGAGAGATAGGGTGAGGGTGGGAGGCTGTGAGAGATAGGGTGAGGGTGGGAGGCTGTGAGAGATAGGGTGAGGGTGGGAGGCTGTGAGAGATAGGGTGAGGGTGGGAGGCTGTGAGAGATAGGGTGAGGGTGGGAGGCTGTGAGAGATAGGGTGAGGGTGGGAGGCTGTGAGAGATTGATTTTTGATTTTGCCGCTTGCAGCGGCTACTTTATTGTGCACCCCACACTCATCCTGTGAGCGGTAGCGCAAAAGGATTACAGAGTAGGGTTTACAAAGGGTCATAATAATTAACCCCCGTTGTCAGGATATTATGGCACTGAAAGTTACACAGTATTTCATTTACATTATGTGTTTAGTTCTATACATAAAGGGTAACTTATTCACAAATGCGTGAGAACAGGCGTGTGAGGCAGTATGTCTGGCCTCACACTTTGTTATTCACATTTACGTGGGAGGTATTCAAGCACATTGCGTATTTGGTTCTGTACATGAGAACTGACATAGATACTAAGTGCAAAAAAGTGGATACAATCTTAATATGTCGGCTATCTTGCCATTAGAGATGAGATAGGGTGAGGGTGGGAGGTTGTGAGAGATAGGGTGAGGGTGGGAGGCTGTGAGAGATAGGGTGAGGGTGGGAGGTTGTGAGAGATAGGGTGAGGGTGGGAGGCTGTGAGAGATAGGGTGAGGTGTGTGTGACAGAACGATACCCGAGGAAATTGAAGTTGAAGAAATACGAGACAGTGATCAGGTGAGTGTTGATGTATGGAAGAGGGACGTGGGAAGGGGAGGAAGGGGAAGAGGAGGGAGGAAGAGGAAGGGGAGATAAGAATGTTGTGGTGAAACAGGATGAGAAATGAATATATTAATAATTATTAGAGGAGGACCAGAAGTGATGTGTAGAGATGATAAAGAGACAAGACCGAGATGGTTTGGTTATGTGATGCGAGGAGAGGTGAGGCGAGGTGAGGTGAAGTGAGGTGAGGTGAAGTGAGGTGAGGTGAGGTGAAGTGAGGTGAGGTGAAGTGAGGCGAGGTGAGGTGAAGTGAGGTGAGGTGAAGTGAGGAGAGGTGAGGTGAGGTGTGGTGAAGAGAGGTGAGGCGAGGTGAGGTGAGGTGAAGAGAAGAGAGGTGAGGTGTGGTGAAGAGAGGTGAGGTGAAGAGAGGTGAGGTGAGGTGAGGAAGACAAAGGTTAAGGTGAGAGACACATGGATGAGAGACACACCAGGTTGAGGGTGAAGAAATAAGTTAACAGAGTGACATGACAGAGAGACAGACATATTCTAGAAACTGACCTTTGACCTGGATATTGATTTTCGTGTAGAGTAAGACTGATAGATAACTGGACTTAGCTGTACTGTGTCAGGTTGATTTTTATTGTGCACCCCATACTCATCCTGTGAGCAGTAGCGCAAAAGGATTACAGAGTATGGTTTACAAAGGGTTATAATAATTAACCCCCCGTGGTCAGGATATTATGGCACTGAATGTTACACAGTATTTCAAATAAATTCTTTGTTTGGTTCTATACATAAAGGGTAACTTAGCAGAGGTGTGTGTGTGTGTGTGTGTGTGTGTGTGTGTGTGTGTGTGTGTGTGTGTGTGTGACCCTCCCTCAAAGGTAAACACGATAGTTCTTGATGTAGGTGATAGGTGATGGAGACATCCCTGTTATACACATGAGCTCTCACAGACCTAGTTATAGATCTTATCCAATTATACTAACTGGAGTATTGAGGACACCAGGAGATAATTATGTCTAAATAACCGAGTATATAACGTGTTCAACATTAGATAAACTTACAAACAGACAGTCTATTTTCCGGATGGTTTGACGGTTGCATTTCACGCTATACAGGGCCTCATTGTATCATTGTATCGATATATAAGAAATAATAATTACAGTAACGTGAATGTGTAGAAATATGAATGTAGGGAAAGATTGATAGATGCCGATAACAGGAAATCAATAATGAATCAACAAATGAAGAATATTGAAGTAAATTAAACTCGTATCTTTATCTGATGAAGACGGTAAAGTTAATAATGATGTGAAGGTAATTTTACTAGAGATGCACTTGTCATATGATGGAGCTATATTTTTACATGGCCAGGTGTGTGTGTATGTATATGTATGTATATGTATATGTAAGTATGTATGTAGTGTGAAAGCGGACAGGAATCAGGTATATCACATCATCAGACTGGCAGCCAACCCATCAACACACACACACATTTTACGGCCACCGTATACTAGAGAGCAAGATTGTCCCCCCTCCACCCCCCTTCCCCTCCCCCCATCTCTCCCTCCTTCCCCTCCCCCCCATCTCCCCCCTTCCCCTCCCCCCATCCCACCACCCCCCATGTCACGTATTATTTCAGGAATGTGTACCAATTCGAGCATGAAATAAGTGGAGGTACTCACACTAACGAGAAAATTCCTAGCACCTCCATAAAGTGGTAAGATTTAATTACGCTTCTCACCCATCCAGGAGAGAGATGGTGTTTATAGCTTGGATCTTGTTTGTTTGTCTTATATCGTCTACCTGTGTTATATTGTTAACCTGTGTTATATTGTTTACCTGTTGTCCTGGGGGGGATATATGAATGCTTGCTGTCCATTCTCACGTCCAGGTTATGTGAATGTAATAAATGGGTAATATAATAGCTTATTATGTTTATATAACCAAGCTTAGTATGTGGATGTAACCAAGCTTAGTATGTGGATGTAACCAAGCTTAGTATGTGGATGTAAAACAGCTTGTACTCTGAAGAATTTAATAAGTAGCATTTTGTGTTGTGGCAGTACAGAAGTGTGGCACTGTGGTGAATGTGGCACCCTATGTTACCTGCTCTGTTGTTGGGATAAATCACAGTACGCTAGTAACTTTATATTGGACAGACATTGCAGGTGTGAGTGATATAAATCGAATTCATTTTGTAGAGAAAGTTCAGATTTCACAATGTACCCGGTACTTGTTAAAGAGAAAGTTAAAATTCTTACTATAATTAATTGTTACATACTTGTCATAGAAAATTAAAGTATTAATTTTTTTTTACATAATTCTTGTTATTTTTTTTTTTATAGATTTTTACTTACTTGCTCGCGGTAAGGTTCATATTTTCATAGATTTTATTGTTCTATTTTTTTTTTTACTGAAACTTTCACCGAAAACTTCAGATTTTAAGTTTTTCTGTCGAGCTTTTCCGCATTGTTCAGATTTATATGGTTTCAGATAGACCAAGAACCTTCCAAGTTTTTATATATTTTCCACTTCAAATTTTTCACGAGAATATTCAGATTTTAATGGTGGTTCCCGTGTAAGACTTCCAGAAACTAATTAAATTTGGAGGGGAGTAGAACCTAATTTTTGGCTACCACAACATGACCAACCTTCCTATTATTACAATAAGCCTTTCCTCCTCTGTTTTCTTGACCACAATTATTTTTCACTTCGTAACCTCCGCTATCACTCGGCGTCTGGCCCGTGTCAATACTCTTACCTGGGATATGATTAACTAGATGCAGGTGTTATTACCGCATTATTTTGTTTTTATCTTTTTTCACTTGTTTAACACGCACGGTAGCGAGTGTGTGTGTGTGTGTATGTGTTTGTTTTGGGGAGAGAGAGACAGAGAGAGAGAGAGATTAGATTAGCCTTGTACACGTGTCTGTTCAGTCATGTTTTACCCTGATGAGTCTCTTATGTTCTTATCGGCTGGGACTGTTGGAACTAGTATGAACATTCATTTAGAGAATTTATTAAACTCTTACATATAGAATTTACGAATTTTCCTCAGAATTTAATTAGTTTGTGAATATATATATATTTTTGCATAGATTTTACTCAAGCTTGCCTGTAATGCTAGAATTAAAGACTCTGAGATACAGTAATGTGTTATATAGACCAAGCTTAATACTTTATATACTTTTAAATAATGTAAAAAAGTCACATTACAGATGGAAGTGTTTGGTTTAAATCGTCATGTAACGTATTGGATGTTGTTTTGTATATGACTTTACATTAGTTCTCGAAACTGGTTTTTTTTTATATGTAACAAAAATTGTCAGCAGTCCTTGACAAACTATCAAACACACGTTGTCAGCAGTTGTAAACAAACCCCCAAACACACGTTGTCAGCAGTTGTAAACAAACCCCCAAACACACGTTGTCAGCAGTTGTAGACAAACCATCAGCCAGCTTCTACCCACCATAAAGCTGTGCTCAATACTCTACCTTATCAACTTTAAAGACCCGAGTGAGTGAGAGAGAGAGAGTAATGTACCCAACTAACCCGTGACATATTCCTTCACCTGACAAATGTAAAAGTAATTGAATTCAAATATGATGGGAAATTATCTGTGCTTGGGAGGTTGTGAACACGGAGTAAAGTGTTTGTACAATAAAAGGTTTCTGTAACAAGGTTCATGAGACGGGTAATGGAGTTTGGATAGCAGGAGTTCAGTAGGGATAGGTGGATAATGGTGATGGTTTGGATAATAGGTAAAGGGTTATGTGATGGTCAGGGGATTTAGCAGGATCTAAAGGGACAATGTTATGAGTTAGGATAGCACAGGTGATAGTAGTTGTGTGTGTGTGTATTAGTCAGTATCTCAGGTGTTTGCACAGGTGATAAGTGTGTGGTGGTGAGGAGCGCTGTGTTAGAGGACTGATGGTAGTGGTAAGGTCGAGAGTGTCTTGAGGCATTGGAAAAAGTTATTGAAGAGTAAGATAATCCTCGTTAGCGACGTCATAGGGTGAAGGTGTCCTGATTGGTTCGGTTCGGTTAGTGACGTCACAGGAGGAATGTATCGTGATTGGTCAGGTTAGGTTAGCTACGTCGCAGGTGGATGGTGTCGTGATTGGTTAATTTTGATCATGTAATGTAAACAAAATTATCAAGTTATAGCATAAACAAAGGTGATTAATCGTGTTATTAATTGTGATCAGTGTAGGGTTTATGAGCGAAGCTTAAGTCGTGTGTAAATCAACAGTAATTAAGAAGTAGTCATAAGCTACGGGTGTGGTCCTACAGCAGAAATAATAAGACTCACTTGTTAAACATTCCCTCAGTTGGTCAGTAGAGGCGGGTGTTGAGCTGGGAAACAGCCAATTAATGTGAAGGATTATTATGTAACATTGATTTTGTTATAATTTTATTTACAAGTAATTAATTGTTTATTAAATGGAGCATGGTGGAGCCCATAACTGTTGATGTATACTGCAGTGAACGGGGGGTAATGGACACTAGGAATAACTTAGGGAAGTGTGAAATACCCAATACATGTGAGACACAAGGAAGGGAGAGAGACACTGTTCTCCATTCATTGCTGTTCTGCATATTTTGTGTGTACCTCGGAAGATTCCATCAAATTCTGTGGAAGTTGCAGGAAACAAGGGGAGCCGCAATATTCGTGGCAGCTGTAGTAATAGTTGCATCAAAGATCACGTCGTCTGCATCCTGCAATGTTGAAGTATTGGACTGTAAATGTGGTCCCGGCCCCGGCCCAGCTGGAGAACCTCAAACGTTTTTACTCCAATATATATATATATATATATATATATATATATATATATATATATATAAATATATATATATATAAATATATATATATATTGTGCGTGTGCGCGTACGTAAATTATTTCCAAATATTTCGGCAAACTGTTGGAAATGAAATATAAAATCCTTTGTGCTTTGTGCAAAAATAATTTGCACCAAGATTATACGTCATAATCCAGATATTATTTGGTCCAGTGTTTAGATCCATCGGGTGACGTCAAAGTGACGTACATTGAAATCTGGATTCAGCCGTTCTGAGTTTAACGAACGTACCGAAAATATATAAAAGCGTTCCTGAGTCTTCAGCTGCCCGGCCTCCTCCCCTCTCACTGGTCGAACGAACGCTATAATTGGATTAGTTACTGGAAATCCATTTACCCGAATGGAAAAAAAATCCAGTCCAAACATTTTAGTCAGTTTAATGTCGTTTTTTAATGCATTCGAAGACTTGTTTTAATTTGGTTTTGATATGCATGAGGCGGAGGTCCGTGTGGGGAGACTGGTAGCGGTCCCCTCCTGCGCCACAACACACCACACAACTCACTTTGATCCGTTTACTTTGTGAAGAACAAATCGTAGTTAAATTGCTCTCGCGCCATACGACCTAGATCAAGTGACTTGAGTTTGCAGGTGAATGTCAAAGCTTCTTCTATAAATGTTTTCCAGAAAATTATTTTTATTTATAGCGCTGAGACGAGTTTCTTTTTCACACAAATACACACGCATATTTTTTTCTAACTGGTGAAAGCTTTGAACTGTATATAGGACGGAAACAGTGGTCGTTCCTTAGTAAAACTCTTAGGAAGCACATAGTCAATCATAGTTAAGTCAATAATTTTAAGAACAATTTATACGCTGTCCGTCTATACCGTTCATGAAGCTTTTGTGTCCCAATGTATTTTCGTTTATTTACAGTCAGTTGACATGTTTGTCGTGATGGCCAGAGTTGATGTAACTAACAGTTTAACTCCTGTCGGTTTATTGTATGCAAAACGTTTCACATTTCCTAAATAATTCTCCAAGAGTAAACCTGTACATAAAAATACTCTAGACCAGTACGATTGAGTGCGTCGGAATTTGTCCGTTTATTTGGGTAGGTTTTCCCTTTGGTCTCTCTCTCTCTCTCTCTCTCTCTCTCTCTCTCTCTCTCTCTCTCTCTCTCTCTCTCTCTCTTGGTGAATAGAGAAAACATTGCATGCATGTGTGGTAGAGTTGGAGCATTTACGGCGTGATATAATGGGCGGGGTGTGTGTGTGTGTGGCGGCGGCGGTAGGATACGAGTCTATCCTCACCGCTCCAGTGTCATCATGCAGTAGTTGGCGCGGGGACTGAGAGATCCCAGCCATGATGTCGAGGTCGTTAGTGCACTGCGAGGGTGTCAAGTCCTGGACGGTATTATTCAGGTAAACCACGCCGCCCGCCATGACACACCTTCTCCATTCAAGAAATTCATTTTTCTCTTTCAAGGGGAAGAATATTATACCGCACCGTCAGGAGAAAAAGAGAACCGTGAGTTGGATAAAGGTCAGGAGGCCAGGGTGAAGGTGTGACCCGTTCCTGACCCGATCCTATAATAATGTATATAATCCTTTACGACCCAGAATATCATAACGTGTAGCTGACCTGTGTTAAGTTAGGTTTTGTAGGGTCTCCCGTAAACTTTTTTTTATTATAGGTATTTTTGGCTTCAGAAACTACAGCTCTTAACCCCGTAAATTTTTGAGGCAGCGCTGTAGAGTCATCTTCAACTTTACGGGGCGGAGGAAGTGACTTGTCTTGTAGATGTGGCGTGGGGCTCCTTCATTACTCTCTCTCTCTCTCTCTCTCTCTCTCTCTCTCTCTCTCTCTCTCTCTCTCTCTCTCTCTCTGTTTATATGTATGGCCGGTATCTCTGAGTCAAGGTTGTTTAAGCTGAGTCAGAGAGGATTCAGCACCACTAACTTCACATCACCAGTTTATATTGTGGTGAAAAAATGAAAATACTCTCGACTGGGGAAACCGTTTATGTGATAGGTTTTGTCTTAGATTGAGTTAGCTTTTGTTGGGTTTATTTACTTTTTACTACACTCTAGTATCACCTAACCTAACCTAACCTAACCTCACCTCACCTCACCTAACCTAACCTAACCTAAACTAACCTAACCTCACCTCACCTAACCTAACCTCACCTAACCTCACCTAACCTCACCTAACCTAACCTAACCTAACCTAACTAACCTAACCAAACCTAACCTCACCTCACCTCACCTAACCTAACCTAACCTAACTAACCTAACCTAACCTCACCTAACCTAACCTAACCTAACCTAGCCTCACCTAACCTAACCTAACCTAACCTAACCTAACCTAACCTAAACTCCACTTTTCATTGAATATTGTCCTCATAAACAAGTTGCTAGGGAATAAATTTTTATCGAGAGTTTTGCCAAAGTTACGAAGTTAATTGGGGAAATAAATTGGTCCCGCGGCTTCTCCCTTGGATTGGGTAAGAGGCAATATTCAACTCTGGAAAAAATAATAGATTAATCCCTGCAGCTGGATGGTGGCTGCAGTTTATTTTTTCCGGGGGGTTTTAGGCCAAGTTTAGAGGTGGATGAAGCTGGTCTGTGAGTGATAGTTTGAGACTGAAGCCATGTACAGTGGTTCCTGACTGAAGCTAAGTATAGTTCCTCTTGACTGAAGCCAATTTTACACACACACACACACACGAGAGTTCATTCCCCGTGGGCTATTTTAAGATATCAACTATTCCGTTATCAGTCCGCTATCTCGTTGTTCTGCTGTCACCTCGCTAAACTTTTAAAGCATTACCATCAGTACCAGAGCGTGTGTGTGTGTGTGTGTTGCTCAACTCTTCCCACACTCACTGACTATTCCACAAGACTGCTCGGAACCGTGTCCAGGTATATTGCAGGTGAACATGTGTAATAGCTTCCCACGGTATATAGTTACTCTTGTTTATACCTGTACTGTATTATATGAACATGATGAACCACCTGCCTCCCCGTCCCCACAACGTCTATCTTCTCCCCCCCCCCCTCCCACTACCCCCCCCCCACAACCTTCCCCCCACAACCTCCCCCCATGTATTATTTCACCTTTTCTCATCCAGTACACGTCTTCAGAGCTCCAGTGATCTATCCCCCCTCTCCCCCACTCCATTATTCCCCCGTCTCCGCTTCGTTCCTCCGTTCTTATGAAAGGCGTAAAGTGAATATTTTACTCCCCTAGCCACACCACTTTCCGTTCCTGTTAAGACTTCACCGTTGAGATCTACAGAACCCAGTGTAGAGTTGGAATACATTAGAGAGAGATTGCTACAGAAGTTCCTCGTAAAGTTTGTTGTGTAAGGGTCTTTCTTCACCTGAACCTGTAACGTTAATTAGTTTGATTGATTTTTGTTGTACTTCAGGTGAGGTGTTAGTTTATCAGGTAAGGATATTTTTTTCTCTAGTGGCAGGTAACCATTGTTTATGTTATTCTAATAATAATAATCCTTGCTTAGTCATAGGTTGTCATTGTTAATAAAATGCCGATAGTCACATACGTTCATATTATACTGGAGTGTGTCGAGTGCTCTGATATGTGGAATTTTTTTTTTTGGCTATAAAGTTCACGTTAAGGCAAAAAATAAAAGTTTCGATTACTCTCTCTCTCTCTCTCTCTCTCTCTCTCTCTCTCTCTCTCTCTCTCTCTCTCTCTCTCTCTCTCTCTCTCTCTCTCTCTCTCTCTCTCTCTCTCTCCTCTTATGGCTGTCAACTATTTGAGGAGTCACAGTTTTTGTTCACGTCAGAAAAACATAATTCATTTATGTTTACAATTTATATACAAGATATTTTTTTCCAGTTAACTTGAAATATATTCAGGAAATTCATTCACAGAGAAATATATTTGTCAATGCATGTTTTATATTTTCTTTTTAACCTAACCTATCCTAACCTAACCTATCCTAACCTATCCTATCCTATCCTAACATGGCTACAAAGAGGAATTCCGACTGCTACTCGCTATTCTTAACGAGTATCAGATAAGTACAGACTCTGATGATATTGATTATGGAACGTGATACCAAGTTATGACCATCGTGGTATGGTTGTTGTGGTGGTTGATGAGGTTGTGGTGGTTGTAGTGATTGTTGTGGTGATTGTAGTTGTGGTTGTTATAACTCCTGATTGTTTTCACTGCATTAATCGTTAAAGAACCTCAGTCGTCAGCCTAATGCTACATCCAAGAATTGTTTATTATTTGTAAGCTGAATAAAAATACTTCTTTTTGTACTTTTTTAATTAACCAGTCAGGAATATTTTACTGTTGAAGATCCACATACACGTAGCTACAGCAATGCTATCAGTCAATAACTATAATATTTGTGACTGTTTAAGTAACTGTGTAGAACATACAAGTAAGATGCTGAATGTGTTTTACGTTAGGTTAGGTTAATAATCAATTTAATATAACCCGATGATTTGACTCATTGTGTACAGTAGCTAAAATAACTATCTGTGCAGGTGGGGGTCGATATGCTCTGAAATTTGTCTATCTGTCTGTCTGTCTGTTGATGGACAGGTGTGTTAAGGCGACACAGACATCACCATATGATTTTGGCTGCAGCAAATTTATCGACGGTCTCCTCTGCAATCTTGTCGATGATTTTTGTCAAGACTCTCAGGCGTGAGTGTGTGGTGGAGTGGAGGAGGTGGTGGCAGTGTAGGTTGGGGTGGTGTGTGAGAGAGAGAGAGAGAGAGAGAGAGAGAGAGAGAGAGAGAGAGAGAGAGAGAGAGGTGTGAATGTAGGTTGGGATAGTGTGTGTGTGTGTGTGTGTGTGTGTGTGTGTGTGTGTGTGTGTGTAACAATAATAATAATACTCTGTTTATTAACAAATACACCAGCCATAAACTCAAAACAAATATACAAATGACAGTACTGTAATAAGATGGGAGAAGGTCATTTAACAAGGAATTTTAGCACAGTTACAGTACAGAGGTGAGTTTGGCAAGGAGTCAACACACAGGTTATGTACAGTGACGTTGGAATGGGATGTTGTTATAGCGATCAGTAGTTGGTCGTCTGGGCTGGATGCGGTTGTGGTATCAAACAGCAATTCAGGTGGGTAGTAGGATCTCCCCACCCCACTGTAGTCACCCCAGATCTCCCCACCCCACTGTAGTCACCCCAGATCTCCCCACCCCACTGTAGTCACCCCAGATCTTCCCCATATAACCCCAGATCTACCCTCATATAACCCCAGATTTACCCTCATATAACCCCAGTTCTACCCTCATATAACCCCAGATCTTACCCATATAACCCCAGATCCCCCCCCAATAACCCCGGATCACCCCGGACATCCTCAGCCCGAACCCGTCCAAATCCCTATCAGGAGTCCTACACGTCAGGGAAACGGTTAAATCCTTTGAGTTGAGGAAAAAGTCGGGGAAGACTGACAATTTGTCATAGAAACATTTCGAAAAATGGCAAAATGTCAGAGAATACAACTTTAATTTGTAAAACGTTTTAACGCTATTTGATACAAATAATTGTTGAAATATTTTTGTTAGAAATTTTCTTTTTCATGGAAGCGTTTTAGGTGGCATGGCGGAGCTTGTAGGCCATCATGTAAACACCCTCGTCAACCTTCATAGCTTGTCAATGTCATTCACTCTCGCTCTTTCACCTGAGTCACGGAGTCTTGTACACCTGGAGGACGCTGGCTGGCCGGACGCTGCACCAAACACTTAACTCATTACCTTCATCAATCCTTTCCTGTAATTACAATAATAAACGTGTTCTGTTATGTTCTGCTGTGGTGTTCTGGTTTAATGTTCTGCTGTGCTCTTCTGCTGTGATATTTCCTTTACAACAAAACTAACAAGAAATTCTAGAAAATGTTATGCATCATGAGACAGCAAATTGCTTCTTTTCTACCGACGTCAAATATATACTCGGTAACTCTTGACTCGTCTTAAACCTTTATGTATGGAGTTGAACCGCAGTAAAAACATCTCCAGAGACACATTGCTGGTTATAATGATCAATAAATTTGTCAAAGGCAATTCCTTAGAGGTGAAACAAACCATTACGAGTTACAGCAATTGTCAAGAGATATTGCTGGGCGTGTCTCATGGGCTGGTGAGCGGATGTGAGGGTTACCTGCTTGTGTGTGTAAATAATAAGGTGGGTACAGGGGTTGTGCAGGAACGCATTACATATCATATTACAATCATTACATTATATTTCTTTCTTGTAGTGGATTTTTTCATATACAGAAATGGTGTTTTTTTTTATACTCATTTCACTTTTTTTTATTAGTTTAATGTTTTTATGCCACTGGCCTTGGTGTCTAGTACTTGGCTGATTACTTTAAAATTTATTTGTTTATAATCAGAACCACGAATGAGGGAAATTAATTATTGACATGTTGATTTTTTTCTTAAATTTATCCAAACATAAATATTTATCTATTGAAAAAAAAAATATATGACAAATGACGATGCTGAGTATAATTATTTTAACACGATCGTAGCGTAAGCAATTTATTATTTATGTTTTATATTTATGTAACTTGATATTGAAATAATTTGATGAGTGACAGCTCTTGGCCAATAATTAACCCCAGGAGGGATTATTAATCACAGTGGTGCAATGATGAAACAAACAATATCCAGAGGGAGATAAAATTATAAAGTGTGATATCATTGATGTTACCTGCTTATATAGTGGCATGGGTTACTTGTAGTGGCATGGGTTAGTAGTAGTGGTATGGGTTAGTAGTAGTGGTATGGGTTAGTAGTACTGGTATGGGTTAGTGGTAGTGGTATGGGTTAGTGGTAGTGGTATGGGTTAGTAGTAGTGGTATGGGTTAGTGGTATGGGTTAGTAGTAGTGGTATGGGTTAGTGGTATGGGTTAGTAGTAGTGGTATGGGTAAGTAGTAGTGGTATGGGTTAGTGGTAGTGGTATGGGTTAGTAGTAGTAGTATGGGTAAGTAGTAGTGGTATGGGTAAGTAGTAGTGGTATGGGTTAGTAGTAGTGGTATGGGTTAGTAGTACTGGTATGGGTTAGTGGTAGTGGTATGGGTTAGTGGTAGTGGTATGGGTTAGTAGTAGTGGTATGGGTAAGTAGTAGTGGTATGGGTTAGTAGTAGTGGTATGGGTTAGTACTGGTATGGGTTAGTGGTAGTGGTATGGGTTAGTGGTAGTGGTATGGGTTAGTAGTACTGGTATGGGTTAGTGGTATGGGTTAGTAGTTGTGGTATGGGTAAGTAGTAGTGGTATGGGTTAGCAGTAGTGGTATGGGTTAGTAGTAGTGGTATGGGTTAGTAGTAGTAGTATGGGTAAGTAGTAGTGGTATGGGTAAGTAGTAGTGGTATGGGTTAGTAGTAGTGGTATGGGTTAGTAGTACTGGTTTGGGTTAGTGGTAGTGGTATGGGTTAGTGGTAGTGGTATGGGTTAGTAGTACTGGTATGGGTTAGTGGTATGGGTTAGTAGTAGTGGTATGGGTAAGTAGTAGTGGTATGGGTTAGCAGTAGTGGTATGGGTTCGTAGTAGTGGTATGGGTTAGCAGTAGTGGTATGGGTTAGTAGTAGTAGTGGTATGGGTTAGTAGTAGTGGTATGGGTTAGTAGTAGTGGTATGGGTTAGTGGTATGGGTTAGTAGTAGTGGTATGGGTAAGTAGTTAGTGGTGAAATAGTTAAATCGTTACTATCTTAGAGCAGAATAGTTCCCCACTGACGCACATAAAACCACCATCTTGTTACTGTCAGAAGTTAATGTTGTTGTTCTCTTACTAAGAAAAACAGCCACAATATTCCAAGGTCAGGGGAGGTTAGCGTGTGTATGACAAGGCAGCCAGCTATATGGAAGTGGATTAACCTTGTCAACTCCCCGGACAAAATTACATCAACACACACGACAGCCAACATGCAACACCCGCTTCTCATCTTACTAGTACAGAACGCTATAAATATCCAGAGGCAAGTAACCACAACAACAACTCTGCCATCCGCAACACAATCAACATTAATCTGTGTCGGGTGGGAGTGTGGTAACCCTGAGACCATGTAAATAAACACTGCGAATCAGCCTGCGGACTTGACACTTCTGTTTTCATGGTAAATTCTGTTAAGTTTTCATATTGAGAAGTTTGACTTATTATTTTTCTCTGTATAAGACACGTCATTAATGAGAGCTCGTGTGTGTGTGTGTGTGTGTGTAATGTTAAAAGGATTATACACACATAAACGCCCCGATAATTAATATATCCATGATTATATTGACCATACTTAATGATAACCTTTAGCTTAATTAATTACATTAGTAATCAGTTCCTCTCGTGGTATATATAAACCGCACGACTATTAAAAAGATCTTACTGTTTAGAAATAATGAAGGCAATTAATGATGTTTATATATGTTTAACAGTGGAGAGAATAGACTAATTGACCCATATTGCTTAGTACTTATAGACCGATTAATTAGCCCTATTAATCACTTCTTATCTCGTGACCGAATCCTAGTTGATGATTCACTCACTATCAGTCATTCTCAAGGCACGTATTGAGGTCTCATATTCTGGCACATTTGTTCTGGTTTACTCCCGATGGCTGGGGTGAAAATGTTGACGCAGCTGACGAGTGATCGCGTGAATTCCTCGTAAAAGTGAGTCTTGTTGTTGTGACTTATGGGACAGGATATCTTAAGTTAATGTTTTCTTTGTTGCCAGTGTCTTTGTTAAGTACTTTCGTAAACTCTAGTAAGACTGTAGCTATCACAAGTAAATGTTTTTTTGTCACAATAATTGTTTAGTCTTTATTTTCCTTGTTCATTAAGTAGTTTCTTCTAACTTAAAACACAAGTAACTAAAGTGTTCCCTGACATGAAGGAGTTGGCAAGTGACATCATTTTAGTAACTTAAGGACCGTACTTAAGTGGTATTATACTTGAGTTATATAAATCAATCGAGTAATATTAAAACACAATCGTACCTTAATAGTTCCCAGTGTGTTGGTGCAGGTGTGAGAGGAGCAGTACTGTACAGACTCAAAGATGTTTAAGGGAAGTTAAGTAATCTGTATTATAAACACAAACATTATCCATCTTTACTTGTGATGTTAATGGACTAAGTTTAACACAGAAGAAGCAATCGGTTTGTATTGGTAGTTGTTGTGTTGTCCAGAATAGCAACTCAAAAAACCGTATAGCTTGTTTTTGTACCCAAGAAAGCTATATTCTTGTGTTGTATCTTAGCTGCTTGTAACTCAAAATACCATATAGCTTGTTTTTACACCCAAGGAAAGTTGATCCTAAGCTGGTATCTCCGCTGCTTGTAACTTCACATCTGATTGTAATAACACTGTTTCTGTATGGACCGTCTCTGTGATAGGTCTGTGTTTGCGTGATGATGTACAGTAAATGTAGCTCTCTCAATGTCCTCCTGGGTAGTATTAACTCTTTTTCACTCGTTTTAACTGTGGTAATCCAGATACAAGGTTGGTGTGTGTGGGTAGGTTTAGAGTCGCTGTGTTTTGTTAGGTGCGTCACTTAACAGTTCAGTTTGTATTTAGCATTAGGTCCAACTTGTTTCTGCTCTCTTGTAAACACGAACCGAGGTGGTGTGTGTGTGTGTGTGTGTTTTAACCTTAGACTGTATACCCTCCTGGATACACCATTAACCAAAATTAACTTTAACTACAGCAAACTCAAACCGAGAAAGACTGACTATACATATATATATGCCGGGACTTTCTACACAAGACTATACCTACTGAATCCCCTTTAACTACCACATCACAGTATTTTAAGTAATCAACCAATTCTGGACAGCTTCCGCCTAACAACATGTCGACTGCGGCAAACAGCGACAAGGAGGCAGGGTAGGTGTGGGAGAGAAGGTTTGGTTGTATACAGTTTGGGTGGTGTAGAGGAGTTAGCGTGAGGAGAGGCACACGCCACAAGCGAGTCCCCATTAGCAAGAAGCCGTACACAGTGAAGCCGCGTTGGGGAAGGGCTGCCAGGCTTAGGTTAGGTTAGCTTCAACTATTCCATGTGAGTCGTGAAAGGCAGCAGCCACCCCGCCGCCCTAGTTAGTTATATAATCAGTCGATACACTTAATTCTTGTCCTGAATTTAGTTATTATTATTATTTAACATAAGCCATGCATGAAAATAGAAATATTGTAGACTATTAATGTGGTTTATTCATCACAATAAAATGTCGAAAATGGAAGTATTCTGAGGATAAAATATTGTTGCGGGTTTTGTAATAATAATAATAATAATAATAAACGGTTTATTAATAGAGTTGCAGCCGGTGGCTGAAAATATACAGACTTACATGTGATTTAGACATAATGATATGCGTTCAATACATCTACAGGGCTGTACAGTACATAAATCAGGAGCTGTTTATTATTTTAACAATAGATGGGATGGTGCTGTTCTTATATCTATCGATGCGGGCTCTTATGGGCTGTATTTTGTTGTAATGGCGGACTGCGCGAGGTGGGTGGGGGGCTGCCTGCGGCAGGAGGTGGCGATGGCAAGGGTGATGCAGTAGTCCACTACCAAACCTTTCCAGTGCTTGGTGGTGGAGGTCACTGAGGGATGGCATTTCCAGGGTGGAGAGAGCGTTGGTGTAGCCGTAATATTCTGCGCCGAGCATGATTCTGCAGGCCCTTTTCTGTACCTTCTCTAGCTGACGTTGTTGGGTGGAGTTGAGGGAAGACGACCAGGCTGGTGACGCATACGTTAGTTTGGAGAGAATAAAAGCGTTGTAGATGGTCCTCAGCTCAGGCGTGGGTGTCCCAAGTGACCTAAGTCTTCGTAGCATGTAGAGACGGTACGAGGCTGCCTTGACTGTGTTATTTACATGGGCCTTCCAGTCAAGTTTGTTGTCTATAGTAACACCCAGGAGTTTGGCAGACTGCACCAGCTGGAGAGGATGGGCACCCACTGTAACTGCTGGGGCTTGCACTGGAGTGGTGGCGGTATTGATGTGCATGACTTCGGTTTTGGTGTGGTTGATGGTGACCTTGTTCTCCGTAGTCCATGCCTGTAGCCTGTCCAGGGTGCCTTGTAGTGATGAGTAGTCTGGTGCGGTGTTGTCCACTGAAACCCCCACAGTGCAGTCATCCACGTACTTCCACCTGTGAGGAGTGTCTGATAGAGTGTCGTTGATCAGGATGACGAAGCACAGTGGTCCCATCTTGGTCCCCTGGGGAACACCGCAGGTGAGGTGTTGGAATGTAGAGTCCAAGCCCTGATACCTCACTGCCTGGCGACGTCCACTCAAGAAATCAGTGGGCCATGAGACCAGGTTGGTGGGCAGCCCTAGTGCAATAGCCTTGTTGATAACAGTGTAGTGATCAACAAGGTCAAAGGCCTTCCTGAAGTCCACATGGGCAACGGCCAGTGACGTCTTACGTTTCTGCAAGTTTTTGTGCAGAAAATGCAGAAAGCTCACCAAGCAGTGTGATGTAGAGGAGGTCCTCATATTGCCAAATTGCTGTGGATCAATTGACTGATAGATTCTGTGTGTGTGTGTGTGTGTGTGTGTGTGTGTGTGTGTGTGTGTGTGTGTGTGTGTGTGTGCCCCCATCATTGAAGGTCACATTAGTCGAGTGTAATAATATCCAAATTTAATCAGAGTTTATTAAGGAAATCTAAAACCAGATCTTCCTACTTCTCTTCTACAAAAAATTAAATAATAAAATGAGTTTAGTTAACGATATATACCTGGAGTGTTAAATAGGTTCCCCTGCTCTGGCTACTCACTATTTCTGCCTCCGGTATTAACTATAAATATTAACGACACACAGAGTCATTTTGTGGATGTGGTCGTTTGATGGTTGATATCACATGACGCTCGCTGCTATAATATTACGGAATTACAACATATTACTAACATGCAGGACTTGATAACGTCGGAATTACAGCTACGGGTCTGATAAATTGCAAGTCTCAACACACAGTACGGAGCGCATAATAACGTATCATCATAATTTAACACGGGGGGATTAATATGTATTTAAATGAGGATTAGTCATGAGGATTTTGTGAAGTGTTTGTTTGGATACCGGGTGGGGGTAGGGGGGTGGGGGTGGGGGAGGGAGTTAATGTTATGGTTAATTTTGTTCCCCCCTCCTCACCCCCTCCTCATACTTAACCCCTAATTACATCCTCCCCCTCCTCTCTTTCTCCCCCTTTTATCCCACTTCCTTTTTCTCCCTTCCTTCCCTTTCTCTCTTCCTTCCTTCCCTTTCTCTCTTTTACCTTCCTCACTTCGCTTTCTTCCTACCCCTTCTTCCTCCTACCTTTTCTCTTCCCCCCTCCCTTTCTTCTTCCCCCTCCCTTTCTTCTTCCCCCTCCCTTTCTTCTTCCCCCCCTTTCTTCTTCCCCCCTTTCTTCACCCCCCCACCTTCCTTCCCCCCCTCCCCCCCTTCCCTCCCATCCTACCCCCCCCTCCCACCCTCCCATCCCTCCACCATTTCTTGCAGGGATATCCTTTGTATATATCTTTAACATAACATTACAGTAAACAAATTAAAATATAAACAACTCACATTACACCGGTCACAAACATAAGTAGACAAAGATGTATTTAGCGGAATGCGTCATGTCCCGGAAGCTGTCACTCACTCGCGTAACGATAAGGAATAAGGAGCACTTAATCCTAATTTTGTCCAGGTATAAGTACACGTTAGTGATGTAAACAACAATCATCACCCAGTGTTTATAAAGGTCATTGTCGTTACTGTCGCCCAAGTTGCCTCACAAAATCTACAATCTTTTATTACCTACAGAGGTTAAATAAGACAGGTGTACACTCAATACACACCTTTAATTATTTACCTTTGCTATAATTATAATCTTATCGAATATAGTTTTTTTTTGCTTCTTAAAATTCGTGTTTATTCTTATATTGAGAAACAGTATTGCGTGTAAAAAAAAAATCCTTTACCTTTAAAAGCTAAATTGGCGCCGTAAATTGTGAGACGTAATGAAAGGTCAGGTGAGCGCTTATAAGACAGAGACATCAGACTTACTGTAATTATGTTCACCTGATGTATTACACTACCTTGATGTGTTACAGTCATAGGCAGGTATACGCACACAGGTATCCACACACAGGTAACCAATACTGTACTGGCTATATAAACCTTCAGGAACAAATGGGAGAATACACACACACACACACACACACACACACACACACACACACAAGGAAATGAAATAACCCACACCCCTTTCATTTAGTTAGTCAGTCGGGGATCTACAACAAAACGCACTCATTAATTCAGCTACTACCCTCAACTTTACATCCCCTTAAAAAAAATTTCATACTATTCTTGTTGAGGCTTAAGCACAATATTGTTTTTTTTGTAACTTACACGACCAGGATTTAGCATCAGAAAGTATACCAATAACTGAGATTAAAATGAAAGTGGAGTAATGCCTCAAATATCGTGTTTGTGTTCACGCTCCCAGAACCACTCAGTTAAGGACAGATTTTTTAGTTTTTGATTCTTAATACTTGTTTAAATATTTTTTCTCTCTCTTGTTTTCATTACAGTTGGTTAAGAAAAAAAAAAGAAACGGTAGAATTACGTAACATTAGTAAGTTTGTTTTGTGATGGTTGGTTGAGTGTCGAGGTTATGATCTAAAGGATTCTTATACTAATTATATATATAATGTTATGTTATTATATATATTAAAATGTGTGTTTGTGCACGACGTAGATAAACAAGCTAATGGTTCTTGTAGACTTGTTCACCTTAGGACAGTACACCATGACCTGAGGACAGTACACCATGACCTGAGGACAGTACACGATCACCTGAGGACAGTACACGATCACCTGAGGACAGTACACACCCGTGAGAGGACATTTATACAACTTCAGTCTCTCCCATATAGCAAGTTGTCACCGTTTAGCATCGAGACAAAAAATACGTCTGAATTATTATTTTTTACTTTTATTTCTGTGAGGTTTATCTAGGACGCAGGAACGTCAAAAGGGGGGAATAGGTAGAGTGGTATAAGAGTAGAAGGTAATAGGGAAATGCTAAGACAACAGGTAGAAATGTCAATTAGGAAAATGCTGAGACAACAGGTAGAAATGTCAATCAGGAAAATGCTAAGACAACAGGTAGAAATGTCAATCAGGAAAATGCTAAGACAGCAGGTAGAAATGTCAATCAGGAAAATGCTAAGACACCAGGTAGAAATAGCTACACCTGTTTGTTCATATCCTCATCTTAACTACCCAGTATATCTATGTTAATATCTAGTGTACCAGAGGGATGGTTTTATACACTAAGTTAAGCCTTCAGACGGGAAAAATCCCTGTTAGAAATCTTTACTGCTTTGCCTTGTTTATTGTGCACTGTTGTGATAATATTTACAACTCTCTACGTTATAATTATTGTGATTACATTTGTGTTTTCTTTAAGGTTGTGATCTACTTCCTGTCTCTCCCCCTTTGGAAGTTCTCACTACAACTCTTAATTCTTTCCCCTCAACTGAAGACAGAAATTTATTGTTTAAGCAAAGTAATTAAACTATGACAATTTTTCAGTGAGTATTTAACAGGGTGTAGCGGCTAAGTCAGGGAAATAAGGATAGTCTATTTGGGGGGGGGGGGGGGATGAAGGGACGACCTTGGTCATTTATCTAGCTTCAGGTTAACTCGTAGCAGTAAAGGCCAATAACTGTTATATATCGGTCTAATTCTGTGACTTATTGCACGTATCACCGTCTTACAGGGAGGCTATTTATTATCTTCTAAACCTTAATGGTGAAGCTCCTGTATAATGTTAGTAGCTTCAAGCCTCCACAGTTAGGTCACTTCCCGCAGTTAAGAGAGTCAAGGCGGTGTGTTTGGTGGATTCATTCGTGGGGATTTGGTTGAACTTTTGTGCTTGTTATTTTCGTTGTTATTATTTGTATAGCGTTTTTGTCATCACTGTCAAATAAGTCTTCATTGAGTTGTGTATAAGATCAATTTTTACCCCTTTTATTCTTCAGATTTCGTTGTATCTTTATAACTACACAAGTTAACATTTTCTTGCTTTGAGCGTCGCGAATTAGCAACCATGTTTCCGGACGCTGCATATTTCATTTCGTAATTATAATTCAGTCCTTTTGAAAGACTTATAACCCATTTTACCGTATAAACTTGAAAGCAGTGTTGTTAGTGACTCATGTTTAAGTTACGTGTTCTTCTTAAAGCCACCAGAATGGCTGTCCACGCGGTAATAAGCTGGTGGAGGGGGTGACATCGCGTGCCGGGCCACCTACAGTACGTTCGCGGGGTCTCATTCTGTGGTATTACTGGAGATGCCATGGAAGACGTCCATTGGATAGGATAAAACGTTGTGTTGGACTAAAAAACTAATGATGATAAGCGTTAAATTTCCAAAATGTCACAGTGGCTCTCCCGTACTGTAAATTTAACGGAGATTCAGCGCTTAGAGAGGAAGTAGTACCGAAATTCTCCTTCGCTGGACTGACGTACTGCTGGGCGAATCTCAGAGATATTGCTTTAGCTTAACATTGATGTACTTTGAGTCACGTCTGTCTTAAGATAAGAGTTAAGTGAAGAATATATTTTTTGAATTTCTTGTATTTTTCTTTAAATGCAATTGAATTTGTTCCTGCCAGGCGGACGAACACATAAGGGAAAGTGTCTCGGTGTTACAGTAAGTCGTTCGTAATGACAACTGGTCATATGGATTTTTCGAGGCTTGTTAATTTTTACCGTCCAAACGTATAAATGTGTTGACACAGTTGACAACGTTATCGGTGGATCATCTTGCTGTTAACGTGGAGAGAGGAGGCAGACAGTCGAGCCTTGCTAGGTGGTCACAAGGCTGCCTGGTACTGTCTGGGATGGCGGGTGTCTCCCCTTCACTCCAGGTACAAGTGGGAATGACCCCTATGGCAGAACAATACCTGTAACGTGTGGGTTAACGTCGCCTGGCACGGCGTGTTAACTCGCTCACCATTGAGGACGAACTTAGAGGTGATCAAACAGGCGAGGAGGTTGTAATCTGGCGTCGTTGGGAGGAAAAACACGATATCTTGAGGGTGAATCATTGACCTCGATACATCATCTCTGGTCTCAGCTGGGCTTTGGTATGTAGCGCCAAGTGGTGGTAGGGGAGGGGAGGGGGGCTACGGAAAGGGGAAGGGATGAGGAGAGGGGAGAGGGAAGGGGTAATACTTGATCTTGACAGCCTCAATCACACGAGGGTCACGACTGTGTGAGGGACCACATTTAGAGATTAATACCTGGGATCTAACACAATGGTTATTCAGTAATTCACTGTGTGTGTCAGGAACCAGTGTTTGAGCACCAGCTGTAGCGATAACTATTTTTACTGAGTATAACGCAGGGTGTCGTATTTTGGCGAGCACTGTGTAACGTAGCGCGTAATAAATTGAATAAATAATGATCCTGTAAAGTAGATGGACAACACACACACACACACACACACACACACACACAGGCAGCAGATTTGTTAAAGTCGTTGCTGGAAGATCACCTTCATGCCGCCTGCCTGGTAGACTCCTCAATCCTCACAGTGATGAGGAAACAGACTTCGCCACATACAATACCTTAACATTGTGTTTCTTTTACCACCAGACTGTACAGTGGTAAGAATATGGTGGAGAGTGTTGTTTGGTTGACAGTGTCTCCTGATCAACCATGTTTACGCTTACACTATGAGGTTAAGACATGCAACACAACCAAACACTTTCAGACATAAGTGTTACTCACCATCGTGTTATGCGTTCAGAGCAACACAATGCTTTGGTGGAGTAACCTTGTCAACCATTATTACGATACTAATGCCTTCAGGACGATAAAGGTTTTGTTGGTGAAGCTCTTCCAAAAAAACCCAACATAATAAATGATGCGACGTTAGATGAGGTCTCGGGACTCGTGTGTAGCTTGAGTAGAGCTGAGCTGTTACCTAGCTGACTCCTGAGGGGGGGCATCACCGTACTGATCTACTCAACCCACAGTGATGATCCCAGAGTCGTGAGCAGTAGTCCCACACACCACACCTGTAGGTTTGCTCTTTACCCTTAAGTCTGTGTGACGGGTTCAGGTCATATGGACCCCAGTCCTAACAGGACCCAGTTTAACTAACCTTACCAGACCATTAGTATTACTGTCCAACGACACAGATCCAAAAGGACTAGACCCCCAGTATTTATGGTTAGGTTAGGTTAAGGCCTACTAGACCTGGCCTCTAATATTTATGGCCAGGGCTGGGTAGGAGGATATTAGGACCCGGGGCCTGTATGACCAGTCAGCAGTATGTCAGTAGTTTAGGGTGCCACAGTTGGCCGTCTTCCCGGTTACGACTCTATATCCCAACGGTTCATTGGCCGGAATGGCTAACGTAATCCAATCTTGGACCAATGAATTATCGGAACATACTGTAGCATCTCTTCCTTCACTGACTCACTGGTGTACGGCAGTTGGGTGTAACGAAGATGAATAGTGTGGTAGTGGGTGTCGGGTGGTGAGGCCTGAAGCTGATACATCCCCCCAGATTAATGACGTGAAATGTTTAATTAGTCGTCAAGGACCTCTGAATGTGAGGTATAAAGGGAGAAATATTGTTAGCGATTGGGAAATACTCGGTACTAACTCAGTGTTTATTTATATGTGTTCACACTAATATTGGTTGGACTGTGTTGATATATTGTGCATGTTATTAATACCCGACGTGGATGGAGAACTCAATTTAATAATCACACACACACACACACACACACACACACACACACACACACACACACACAATACAGTATACCCTCTGGGGAGCAACACTACTGACAATTGATCAATATTCATGATAAACGATACTCGGGGGGAAAATGGAAATATATGTGTAGGTCTTTGTTCAGTGGTGAATATCTACTGAGTATATATAGAGGTGTGTGTTATAGGGAAGTACTGGAGAATGTGAGAGAAGAATGAGATCCATAATGTAGAAGTGTCAGGAATGAAGGACTGGTCAATGGTGATGAACTACAACTATAGGAAACATGGAACGCCTTACTAAGACCCTCAGGATTACTCTATTTATTTTATTTTTTTTATCATTTCACTTCATAAGGCTCAATTAATTACCTGGATGTTAAAAGAAGCACCAGTAAATTCTGTTTAATTTAAAGTAATGATAAACAAAACAATTAAACAGACACAACCTAACCTAACACACATACACCTAAACATACACGTCATCAGAATATTGAAAGGTGTGTGTGTGTGTGTGTGTGTGTGTGTGTGTGTGATAGTAGAACATGTTTGATTAGCTGCCCGAGAGACATTTATTTCCCACCATCTCCGTCATTATGCAGTCCAGGATCATATACCACGCCTTTACTCCTATCAGCGTCGCCGCCTTGAATCAACTGATCATAACCTGGTCTCTTTAAGGCCAAGTTTTTAATCAGAAAGTCGTAATCTATGTGCTGACTTAACACACACACACACACACACACACACACACACACACACACACACGTTTACATAGAAAGCTCATCAGTGTTTGTGCGTTTCTACACCTACATCAATCAATCAATATCAACGTCCACTCCACATTGGGGGAGGAGCGGTAGTAGGGAGAGAGAGAGAGAGTCTTAGCACACGTCTTCGCAGCTGACAGATACATTACTTGAGTAGCAGTGTCAAGACTATACCATCAACTCTGCCTTAGGGGTCTGGGGGGAAGATTACATATTAGCATTTAAAATTACCACTCATAAATTCTGGACATAAATGCTCTCCTATGAAACTGCTATGAAGGCAAAATATTTCGTTTATTTATGATTGCATTAAATATTTTTTAGTGCAATATTCGTGTATAAACAACATCTTTATCGCCTCTCACATTTGTTATCCGAGGCCGCTCTATATTATCAACTTTTCCTTTGATGTTTATAATCTGGTTACGGCAACTTCCATTACTATAACGCTGCTAAACTCGGCGGCGTTAGTGTTTGTTCTCGTGGTGATGCAAGGATAACGTCACAACCTATACTGCTTCTTAATATATGGTGCTAGAATGGTTGTGGTGCGCTGTGTGGTGTGGTGTGGTGTGTCTTGTTGTGTATATGCTAGAGTGTTTTGGTCTCGAGAATGTTGTAAGTGTATTTCAGGACAAAATAAACACGACTTTACATCACAATTTAAAACTTAGTTGTGTTTTGTAAGGTTTAAGTTTTAATGCAATGATTATTTTAAACCCAGATTTGTTTAAACGTAAAGAAACATGAAATATTTAAAACACCAAATTTATCACAACTTAGAAATTTTGGCTATAGTGTAAATAATAGATTGATGTTGTTATGCTATTTTGTTCCTTAGAGTTACTGTTCATAAAAGTGTAAATAAGAAAAATTATAAATGATAAATATGAACTTTTATTACTGTATATACCCTTTTCATACTTAAGACTGACAACTTATGGTAACACGTATGAAAATGTGTATGATCACAATACACTGAAGATGCAATACAGCCTGTGTGATATACAAAGATATGAAGGCGACGCTATTCTGTGGAGACGATGGTTGTATTTCCGGGTAACAGAGCAGAGCGGCTGGCTGGCTGGAGGAACTTGCCTCCTCTAATACACTGGACAATATTACGACTCGCCTTCCCCGATTCCCATCCTAATTGGCCTAATAAATCGTCGCTTGAAATCGCTGTAGTTATTGGACGAGGGATTTCCTGGAGGACGGGAGGGCTAGGAGGGGGTGGGGGAGGGGAGAAGGTTTGTGGTGGGATGAATGGAAGGGATTGAATAGGGTTGTGATTGTCTTGCGTCTATCTAGGGATTATTCAGAACTTGCTTGGTCAATAGCCAGAGTGAGTCCCCCCCCCCCCCCCCTGTCGCGGGAGCCTCTGTAAAGCTACTGTAGTCAGTCCCTGGTAGAGATGTGTATGTATGTATGTATGTATTTTTATCAATAACTTTCATTCGGAACTAGCAGCTTGTTTTATATGGATTACGCACAGTGATAAGTGATGTAGGAATTTGCCTTTGAAGTTAGGGGTTTCATGGTCGGCCACTGATGAAAATACGAACAGAAATGCAAATTTGCAAATTGGTTGTCAGACGATTTATTAAAAACTGATTGGATGCACCGCTGGCGTAAATGGGATATAATATCGCTTTGTGTTTATGCAGTTTGTAGATTTTATCAGCTGTATATTTACAAAAAAAATCATATTACGCGGATGAGCGATTTTTTTGCCTTTTTTATCCATAATATTGAACTATTTTACCGATCTTGTTGATATTATCATTATTGTTATTATTGTCATTATTATTATTATTTCATACATTGTATATATATATATATATATATATATATATATATATATATATATATATATATATATATATATATATATATATATATATCACATGTGTGTGTTTGTATCCCGTTATGCCATACATTAATTGCTTTAGCCATGTAGAATAACAGGGAAAAATGATCACCTGTCATCAAATTTGATAGATACAAGCTTTTGATGTTATATTTTCTGCCTGTCTGTTGTCGTTCACGGTATTTTTGTGTTTTTTATATAACCTAATAAAGCTGCATTATTTTTGTAGGTGAAGAAATAGGTAAGGTAAGGTAAGGTATTGCATAGGTGTGAGGGAGTGCAGTAAGGTGGTCGGGGTGTGGCACGTCACGGGTCACACCATGTACACACCACTCAGGCACTTGACCCGCTAATGTACTGAGCGGTTTGTTGTTGTGTCTGCTTACACCCATGATATTGTTTACAGGTGTTGTTTGCATCTTCTGTACACACATAACATAGTTTACACCCACCGCATAGTTTCAATCACTCCGCCAGTTACACCTCACGACATTGTTTACACTACTTTATTGTTTACGTCTAATTTACCGTTTTACACCCAAGTCGCTGTTTACACCCTTGGCTCTGCTTACACGCGTACACACCCACACAGGCGTCTTCGTCAACACCCACACCAACATTCCCCCCCCCCCCCCTTACTCCTTCCCCCCCTACCTGTACTACCCAAGCGTGTAGGACAAAAGCCCCCTAGGATAAAGGCTCCTAGGACAAAAGCCCCCTTGGACAGAAGTCCTCCAGGAGAAATAATAAGAATTTTTAAAATAATTATTTAATTTTTTTTACAGTTTATGAACACTTCTCTAACCCAACCTAACCTAACCATCGGGAATTCTGTTATAGTTGCACAGAAGTATACAAGGGATGTTTATTAAATCTGCACTGACTTGTTTTTGTCTACTGGGGTAATTACTCCCCTGACATTCAGTGACCTCACTGGGCCCTCGGGTCACCTCAGTAAATACAGAATGAACATGAAGGTAAAACATGTCGTCTTTTTTCTTTTCTATTTATTTAATAATGTTCTATATCAAAATTGAAAGAGTTATAATATTCTAATTATTTAAATTGTAATAATTTCATATTTAAATCTATATATTTTTAATATTTCTAATGACCCTCTCTTTAACATAAAAACAGGAGGCTTTTGTCCTAGGGGGCTTTTGTCCTAGGGGGCTTTTGTCCAAGGGGGCTTTTGTCCGGGCCCCACTACCCATACATCCTCCCCCAACCCTCCACACACACGCCATATTGAACCTTGTGGATCCTTGATATTAAAACTCAAATCCTAAAGACAGTAAAATTGGGGGACTTTAATGCTTACATTTTGGGTAAAGTTTTAATTATGAGTGACTATAGGGGACTAAAACACCACACACACACACACACACACACACACAACACACAACACACACACACACACACACACACAACACACACACACACACACACACACACACACAATGTTGCCAGCCAGGGTGTGTGTGTGTGTGTGTGTGTGTGTGTTCTGGTACGTGATGTCACTTCATTTGTTTTACAGAGAGAGAAAATCATTAATAACATGAAACCCGATATTTTTGTAGTTAATTTTTTCTTGTTTTATGCGTGTGTGTATTGGTGGTTTTATTCCTGCTAGTTTCTGCTAGTTGCAAGATATTGTGCTTTAATATTTGTTCCTGCTAGTTACATGCATGCGATTTCAAGTGGACATTTTCCCATGACCCTCTGCTAGTTAGAAACATTTGTCTCGCTTTGCTTGTAAATAGTAAGGATTTCTAGTCTTATGTTTGTTGATATTTCCACAGATAAAACACAGCTCAATGTCATGTAGATACCAGGGGGAAATTAACACTCCAGCGGCTCTAACAATAAATCCAGTTTTTATTTTCGTGCTCATAATTTTCATTGTTATTCGTCCTTTACCCTAGATCAATAGATAGGTAGACAGACAGACAGACAGGCACACACAGAGACAGACAGACAGACACACACACAGACAGACAGACAGGCACACACAGAGACAAACAGACAGACAGACAGGCACACACAGAGACAAACAGACAGACAGACAGGCACACAGAGACAAACAGACAGACAGGCACACACAGAGACAAACAGACAGACAGGCACACAGAGACAAACAGACAGACAGACAGGCACACACAGAGACAGACAGACAGACAGACAGACAGGCACACACAGAGACAGACAGACAGACAGGCACACACAGAGACAAACAGACAGACAGACAGGCACACACAGAGACAAACAGACAGACAGACAGGCACACACAGAGACAGACAGACAGACACACACACACACACACACACACAGAGACAGACAGACACACACACACACAGACAGACAGACAGACAGACAGTATTCATGAATCAGGGTAAATTTGTATGACAATTATATCATACAAGTTTACCCTGATTCGGCTTGTATAAAGGGAATAAAAGTATACAATATACATAGTCAGTGCAGGTATACATACAATATACACAGAAGATAGAGTATACAAACAATATACATAGACAATACAGATGTGCAAACAATAGTAAACAGCAAGTTAGGAGAATCTCATTTGGTCAGTTAGAGGTCAGGGTCAGATGTGCCATAAAGATCCCTGGGTATACGCTAATTGGTCACCTGTAGTTTTTCGTCCAATTAAGGTCAAAGATCTTTGTTTTACTCGTCATTCATTTAATTCTGCTTAGTTTGTTTTATTTTTGTATTATTTAAGAGGCTTGGGTAAATGTGTTGTTGTAGTAGTGGTAGTAGTAGTAGTTGTAGTAGCGGTAGTTGTAGTAGTGGTAGTAGTAGTAGTTGTAGTAGTGGTAGTTGTGATAGTAGTAGTAGTAGTAGTAGTAGTGGTAGTTGTAATAGTAGTAGTAGTGGTAGTTGTAATAGTAGTAGTAGTGGTAGTTGTAATTTCCAACATAGGACTGCACATCCAACGAAGCCCGTGTTGACGTCAGTGCTCGAGGATTCTGGACGCGGGGACAGCGAGCTTTCTTCGACATCAGGATTTGTTTATCCCATGGCCGCATGTCACCGTAACTTAGCTCTCGATGCTGCACAGAGGAGGAACGAGAACGACAAGATAAGAGCATATGGGGAGAGAATTCAGAACGTTGATCAAGGCAGCTTTACTCCTCTGGTGTTCACAACCTCTGGTGGGATGGGACCAAGTGCAAGATGCTTCTACGCCAGACTCGCGGAGTTGATCTCCGAACAGAAGCAGCAGCCCAGAAGTTATGTTACAGCCTGGATGAGATGTCGACTGCCCTTCTCTCTCCTTCGGTCGGCTTTGCTCTGCTTCAGGGGAACGAGAGCATCGGCCCCAAAGCCGACAACAGTTGCAGATATTGGCTATGAGGCAACAGTCACTGAATGCCGCATAGATCTGCGGCTCAACTAACTCAGCACAGATAGGATAGCTACTTATGTATTAGGATATTTAATATTAAGGTAATAAAATGGTGGCGAAGGTGTGGCTATTGGGGGAGGCTGGAGGCCATAGGAAAAAAAAGGTTGTAATAGTAGTCGTGTGATGTATTAAGTGTATCTACATGTTGTATTCACTTGTCAGGAGAGGTGTGAGTGTTGGGCGTTAATCCCCCACCTAGAGTCAGTGAGTGTAACAGCCGCCAAGACCCCCAAGGACAAATGACAGAGTACAAGTCATTAACTGTATTTCCCTTGGTAATCAGCCAGCCATCTTTGATATAGAAAAACTCGTCTTAAGTTTTTATTTTCATTATAAGCGACAACAAAGTAGATATCTCCAGAAAGACAAAAAAAAGGGGGTAGAAACTACATAAGGTCTCTGATGTTATTGTCTGTGTTCAGGCTATATGTTTGTTCTCATGGAGGAGCTCGCCCTGAGGCCGTGTTCGTTATACGCGACATCAAAGTGATAATATCCAAAAGCTGCCTAAGTTATCTCGTGTTATTTTGTTGCTGAGCTCCATATTTTTCTCTCATCAGAATAAAGATTGGAACATCATAAAATGGCATGAGGTCTTGTGTGCTAATACTTGTCGTTCCTGGAGCTGGGGGGTGCGGGCGGTCGGGTTCACTCACAATATTTTTTCCAGCATCAGTTGTAGTTGTCGCTGTGTGTCTTCATTTTTAATATTCTCCCGTGATTACTGTAAGAGCTCACGCCGCTGTAATAACAAAATGGATTTTGTTGAAGTGTCCTACATACTTTGATGTATATTTTGTTCAAGGCTTCCGAACGTGGATTTGAAACACAATTCAAATATACTGCAGACACTACATATATATATATATATATATATATATATATATATATATATATATATATATATATAATATATATATATATATATATATATATATATATTGCAGCTGAACAAGAAATAATAAGCCATATTGCTAGAACAAAGGGTCTGGGCTGGTCACGTTACATGGGAAGGTTAACGTGGGCCCCATGGGCATAACTGCCCGTTAGGGACAGTGTGGATACAGCACACTGTATACTAAGCCTTCGGTACACAAGGAGGCAGCATGGCCGGTACTGTACTCGACCGCCTTCACTTCCCCAAGTTGTATGTAAACTTAGGTACCCATTTACAGGTGGGTGAACCTGGGGTGCCCGGGGATCAAAGAGCTGGTCTTACGTCAGAGATACTCGACTGTGACACACCAAGATATTACAACAAAATAAGAAAATAATGTAAGAAATAAGATAATGAAGAGTCTAGGCATATGCGGGAGGCCCTTAGGCTGTCGTGGTTGATGGTGATATTGGTGATGATAATGAAGATAACAATGGTGTTGATGGTGGTGCTTATGATGATGATGATTATATTGGTGATAAAAACATTTTTCCCAGCTATACCAAATTATGTAATGCGGTCACCACTCTATGCCAGAAGGATTTTGTTCATGTTATGTCCGTTTTATTTTAATTATTTTAATTATTCAACTTCAGTTCGTTGATATATTAGTAATTAATAGTTAAAATATAAAAAATAATACACCTGTCTAGTTTATAATTAGATTGATATTATATAATGGAATGGAAATAAAAATAATTCACCTGAGTTACTAATCATTGTTTTGATAAGAGAGTTGATAACTCACCTGGGCATGATTAACACACCTGAGCATGATTAACACACCTGGACAAGATTAACACACCTGGACAAGATTAACACACCTGGACAAGATTAACACACCTGGACAAGATTAACAAATTAGTCTACTTCTTGACTTGATATCATGGAAAGAAGTTGAAATATGTAAATAAAATGGACTTGGGAGAAAATTGATGGCGATGCAGCGTTACTTAAAGTCAAATATACAGAAGACGAGATGGAAGGACTTTGAGGTGGGAGGGTGTAGACAAAGGGTGAGGCGGTAATGAGATAAGGTTCCTGTAGTGCTTCAAGTGGGAGGGGGAAGGAGGTGACTGAGGTAGAGGGCTTTCAGGCAATTTGCTTGTCTACCTGGAAGATGTTTCATATACCACAGGGTTCAGTGACCGTGTTGTAATTTGTATGTACTATATGTATGTATGTATATGTATGTGAATGTATGTATGTATGTATGTATGTATGTATGTGTATGTATGTATGTATGTTGATCCCCGATTCTTAGCATAAACTGAGACACTTGTGTAATGAAGATTTCTTAGGTTAAAAATGCTATTGGTCACAAACTCACCTCCTACGTCACAAACTCGCCTCTTACGTCACAAATTCACCTCTTACGTCACAAACTCACCTCCTACGTCATAAACTCACCTCTTACCTCACAAACTCACCTCCTACGTCATAAACTCATCTCCTACGTCACAAACTCGCCTCTTACGTCACAAACTCGCCTCTTACGTCACAAACTCACCTCCTACGTCACAAACTCGCCACTTACGTCACAAACTCACCTGAGAAGACACCTGTACATTGCGGTGGTGGTGTTCTTTGGCGAGTCTTTGATCACTTAATATTGGGTTGGGTTGGGTTGAGTTGGGTTGGGTTGGGTTAGGATTGGGTTGGGTTAGGATTGGGTTGGGAGGATTGGGTTGGGTTGGGTTGGGTGAGGTTAGGTTAGGTGGCATAAGCTGTATCACATACCTCCTCGTTGGGGGAATGAGGTGATTTTTTTTATGTCAATAACCTTTGATCTCTTTTTGTGACCTCCTCCCCCCTCCCCCACCTTTTCCCCCTCTCCTCCACCTGGTGCTCCCCTACTTCCCCGTACCTCCACCCTTCCCCACTCTTACCACCACCTTATCCCCCACCTCCTCTCCTCTTCCTCCCCACCTCCTCCCCCCTTCTCCTCCCCCTCCCCACCTCCCCCCTTCTCCTCCCCCTCCCCTCCCTCCCCCCCTGAGCATTGTTGTGGTCTTGGTGGTGATACAGTGATAAAATAATCCTGGCTGTACCGATAACGACAGTGGTCTTACTTTTATCGTAGTGGTTGAGAGAAAGTAGTGGAGGTACTTGTTTATAGTGGGGGGGGGGAGGGGGGGCTGGATGCTGTAGAAGGGCTCAGACGATTGTAAATACGACGACATTACAGCAAAAGATGAGTGATTGTCTGGTCTGGAAAATTGTCTTATTAATCTCTCTCTCTCTCTCTCTCTCTCTCTCTCTCTCTCTCTCTCTCTCTCTCTCTCTCTCTCTCTCTCTCTCTCTCTCTCTCTCTCTCTCTCTTTATCATCATCAACATCATCATCATCATCATCATCATCATCATTTCAACCAGTATCAGTGACAAATTAAGTTAAAAAGTTAATAAAAATCGGTGATCCATTCCGTCAAAAATAAATAAATAATAATAATAATGTTCTGTAAATCTTGGTATAAAGATTGCCTGAAATTTATTTAAGTTTTGCCTCTAACAATACAACCTAAAAACACATATTAGATAAGTTACTGATATAGTTTCTGAAATGGGATTATCTTTTTAACACACAGATGGAAGAGGGACCAAATATTTTGAAAAGCCGAAAATATTGTACGGAATCTGGTTGGGAAAAAGAGACGAAATATTTTGAAAGCCGAAAAACTGGTGCGGAAACTGGAACTCATTTTGACAGATATTTAAAAAAAGATGTTTAATATTTTTGGTGGTGACGGTAAGCGGGTTAAATGTTCATAATACTGACAAGTTGTTTCCCGGATTCGTTAATGTTTTTTTTTTTTTTTTTTTACTGTCCATGTGAGTTAGGATTATGGCTAGTGTGTGTGTGTGTGTGTGTGTGTGTGTGTGTGTGTGAAATACACCGTCTTGTCAACATTGCTATAGCTGGGGTTAATTTTTGTCACCCACGATAGATTTAACTTTAGTCTGTTGGGTTGGCATGGGTTAGGTTAGGTTAGTCTGTTACTCATTTCACATATTTTCACAACCATTTAAAAAAAAAAGTTACAGTATTTTCACCGTGTAGGGTGTGGGAAGGGGGGGGGAGGGGGGCGTGTAAGCTTCACATACCAAAACTATAAGGTGTCGCACAAAGCTTTTACCCAAACTGTCGCTATACTGTATTTTTAATTGTCCGGTACTGCATTTGCCGACCCTCTGGGGAGCTATCAAAAGTTTGCAATTATGTTCACGTTATCGGGTGGCTGCCAAAAAGCGAGAGTGTACACATAAACAAAACGTGTGTGTGTGTGTGTGTGTGTGTGTATGGATATATATTACCGTGTGTGTGTGTGTGTGTGTGTGTGTGAGTTACGTGTGCATCACTAACTTGTGTATACGGAACTCGGAAAATCGAATTACCTTTTGAAAGCGAGTATAATTACATCTGTTGGTCATTAAGGTCCGACAGGTGAAAATAAAAGGTATCCTAAGTTAATTAATAAGTAATTGTAATGTAATTTAGCCTTGTGATGGTAGCGGCTAATGGCTGTTAACGAGACGATGTCAACAAAGTAACAGCCGTCCGGTTTATGTCATCCACTGCTAAACGCTCCTTAATTGACCCTGGTCCATTTATAAACACATTCATTTTTGGTGTCCATTATTAGTATACCCTGTACATTATTTTTTGGGGGGATTTGTACAGTAGTATATTGTGTGTGTGTGTGTGTGTGTGTGTGTGTGTGTACAACTCACGTATACATCGGTGAATTATTGTAAAAGCAACTGGGATTTTTTTTTTTTGGGGGGGGGGTGCAGGGTGGGTGGGGGAGGGGGCAGGGTGGGTGGGGGAGGGGGCAGGGTGGTGGGGGGCGGAAAGGAAAACATTTGGGTATCCCGGGAAACAAATGGTGGCTGATTTTCACCAATTAAAGTTGTGGACTTGGGAGTGGACACAGTAGTAGCCAGACGGGATTATATACACTATTTTTTGTTGGGGGGGGGGGGCTGGGGGTGTGTGTGCGTGTGGGTGTGTGTGCGTATAGATGGGTTATGTGCGGCTTGGGTGTGTGTGTAGAGAAATTATGTATGTAGACTCTCTCTCTCTCTCTCTCTCTCTCTCTCTCTCTCTCTCTCTCCAATAAATGACCAGAGAGGAAGGATCACTTTATTGGCCTCGAGTACTGGGTCATTTGTTTGTTTTTTTGTTTGTCCTTGTTTTATTACACCGTTCCCTCCTTCTTCATTTTGGTGGTCAGGTTGTTTATCACGAGGGGGGGGGGGTTGTTGTTTATGTTGTCCTAGTGAACTAATATTGTTTTTGTTTGTTTGTCTTTGTAATTCCAGTTTGTAGGTATTATTATTATTATTATTATTATTATTATTATTATTATTATTATTATTATTATTATTATTTCTTTTATTATTATTATTATTATTATTATTATTATTTCTTTATTATTATTATTATTATTATTATTATTATTATTATTATTATTATTTCTTTATTATTATTATTATTATTATTATTATTATTATTATTTCTTTTATTATTATTATTATTATTATTATTATATTATTATTATTATTTCTTTATTATTATTATTATTATTATTATTATTATTATTATTTCTTTATTATTATTATTATTATTATTTTATTATTATTATTATTATTATTATTATTATTATTATTATTATTATTATTCTTTTATTATTATTATTATTATTATTATTATTATTATTATTATTCTTTTATTATTATTATTATTCTTTTATTATTATTATTATTATTATTATATTATTTCTTTATTATTATTATTATATTATTATTATTTATTATTATTATTTCTTATTATTATTATTATTATTATTATTATTATTCTTTATTATTATTATTATTATTATTATTATTATTATTATTATTTCTTTATTGTTATTGTTATTATTATTATTATTATTATTATTATTATTATTATTATTTCTTTATTATTATTATTATTATTATTATTATTATTATTATTATTATTATTTCTTTTATTATTATTATTATTATTATTATTATTATTATTATTATTATTATTATTATTACAGCCTTAAGTAACTTCTACTATGGGAAAATATAACAAGAAGAGATAGAGTTGTAAATATTTATTCAGTAAAATCGCTATCCATGTTTACATTGATTTAACATGTAACCAACTCATGTACTGTACAGGTATGTAATGTTACCCAGTGTAGGTATACAAACAGTGTACAGTAGAGTGAACGTTTACATTACATACATTAGATAGTACAAGTCAACAATATACACTAATATACAGTGCAGCCATACATACGTACATACATAAACTTACAGGTCTCAGGTGTGTGGCAGGTGAGGCAATAGTAATTATAAATGAAAGGTATAGTGTGTAATGTTGTAGTGAATGTTACTCTTGATGTTTGTAAATGTTATTTGTGTTGTGCGTGTTAGTGAGCGAGTTTGTGCGTGTTAGTGAGCGAGTTTGTGCGTGTTAGTGAGCGAGTTTGTGCGTGTTAGTGAGCGAGTTTGTGGGTGTTAGTGAGCGAGTTTGTGCGTGTTAGTGAGCGAGTTTGTTTAAGTGTATTAGTTTTCATGTATATTGTAATTCGTATTAATAGGGAAATTATCAACTATTTCTAAGCTATCAGGTGAAAATTAAAACAAAATTGTATGATATATGACAGATTAAAATATCATTATACATTATTCTGTAACGACGTTGTTAATACAGGGAGCTTATGTTGCGTATCTTCATTACCTCTCTTATCGTTATTATCGTTATCAGTCTTTTCTTATTACTATCATAACGTTTATCTCCTTCCTCTTTCTCGCGGTAGAGTTTAGTAGATTGGTGCCGTGGCGGAGTGGTCATCATACTCGTTTGGGAAGTCAGGAGGCAAAAATGGTTCGATTTCTTGAGGTGAATGAAGGCTGAACCAGTACGAGAAACTTACCTCGTCATTGGCACCTTTTTGGGGTTCGCTTGTGTGTGTCGTGAGTTCGTTTGTCATGGGTTCGTTTATGTGTGTCGTGGGTTCGTTTATGTGTGTCGTGGGTTCGTTTGTTATGTGTTCGTTTATGTGTGTCGTGAGTTCGTTTGTCATGGGTTCGTTTATGTGTTTCGTGGGTTCGTTTGTTATGTGTTCGTTTATGTGTGTCGTGGGTTTGTTTGTTATGGGTTCGCTTGTGTGTGTCGTGGGTTCGTTTGTCATGGGTTCGTTTATGTGTGTCGTGGGTTCGTTTATGTGTGTCGTGGGTTTGTTTGTTATGGGTTCGCTTGTGTGTGTCATGGGTTCGTTTGTCATGGGTTCGTTTATGTGTGTCGTGGGTTCGTTTGTTATGGGTTCGTTTATGTGTGTCGTGGGTTTGTTTGTTATGTGTTCGTTTATGTGTGTCGTGGGTTTGTTTGTCATGGGTTTGTTTGTTATGTGTTCGTTTATGTGTGTCGTGGGTTTGTTTGTCATGGGTTCGTTTATGTGTATCGTGGGTTCGTTTATGTGTGTCGTGGGTTCATTTGTCATGGGTTCGTTTATGTGTGTCGTGCGTTCGTTTATAATATGTGTCATGGTTCGTCGATGTGGCATGGGGTCATGTGTGTCATGGGTTCGTTTATGTGTCATGGGTTCATTCACATACACCATGGCTTCAATCACATACACCATGGGTTCATTTACATACACCATGGGTTCATTCACATACACCATGGGTTCATTGGCGTATATCATGGGTTCATTGGTATAAATGCTACAGGCTCGACCATTTGAGTAATTTCGCCCATGACTGTTGCTCGCGGGTCCTTTCATGTAAAATCCAGGAGAGAAATTCTTGCCCGTTAATTTGTTCGACTACCTGGGAATAATGGCTGGCTTGACAATGGCATATACTCGGGCTGTTTTACCCTTTGGTTTTAGATGTTAAGCGCTGGCGTCGTATGTGTGTGTGTGTGTGTGTTGAAATGGTTTATATACCTTGTTTTATGTTTTAATCTCTCTCTCTCACATTCATCTTGCCTACCTTTTATCACGTGTTGGCTCTCTGGTAAGCACCTGTGTGTTTTTTCTCTCCTGGTTTAATTCTCCTTGCTATGTTTTCTTCCTTGTTTTCCTTCCAGTCAGACATCCATTTAAATTCTTGTCTCATTTAATTGTCTTTCTCGATGTTTTTCTGTTGTTTATTTTTGTTTTTGTTTTTTTTAGATCCTCCGCTTGTTGCACCTGCTGTAATATGTTTAATTTTCTCTCTCTCTCTCTCTCTCTCTCTCTCTCTCTCTCTCTCTCTCTCTCTCTCTCTCTCTAACACGTGCTATCATCCAGTGTCAGGAGAGATGGGGAAATATACTGATTTATATGCTAATTTGAAATCTGTTCTGGGAGAAATAATAATTCACTCCTTATTGTGTGAAGATATATGCTGTCATCACTCTTATAATACCTCGGCCTTAAGTGAAGTTTCTTATATTTTGATTAGGAGGGAGGTGACTGGTTGGTGTGTGTGTGTGTGTGTGTGTGTGTGTGTTGTCCATTTATTACGAATGCCTTAGTTGAATCAAAGCTAACGAGTCAGGTAGTCCTGGTAAATTATTCGTTGTTTTGTTATCATCACCACCACCATCATCATCAATATCACCACCCAGCAAGCAACACCACCACCAACAAAACAGCAACCACCAACCCCCACCACACCACCAACCCCCACCATCCCACCACCCCACCAACCCACCACCCCACCAACCCACCAACCCACCACCATCCACCACCCAGCGTTTTACCCCAGTACTGTAAGGGGAACAATACTGAGGTTTTTATTGAACATATTGGTCGTGGAATAAAAGGGAGATGAGTATTGACTGAACTGAGTGAGTTGTGGAGGACCAGGTGGTGGTGGGGAAGAGTTGTACTATATAACATGTCTCTCTCTCACAGCATAGTTTACACACTCACACACTCACTCACTCACTCACTCACTCACTCACTTTGAATGTTTGTTGAGGATATAGTCATTACTACAGACATGGGAAAATTGTTGAAAGTTTGATGGCGAATAGACTAGTGACGAATAGGTGTGTGTGTGTGTGTGTGTGTGTGTGTGTGTGTGTGTGTGTGTGTGTGTTTCTGTATCTAGTTCTGAATTTATCATGAATATTTTCTTTTAAGGATGGTAACAAAAATAGTGGTAAAAACTAATTGAAAGCGATGGATGAATGACCAGTGTGTGTGTGTGTGTGTGTGTGTGTGCGCGCGTGTGTGTGTAACATAGTTTGATTCCTATGTATATAGTTTGCATCAGTAACAGCTTTCGTTCCGAGGTGTTCACCAGGGTAATTGCCTTCACTGAAAAGAATGAAAAACCTCTTTTGTTAGGAATGGGACAGGAGATATGTGTGGAAATTATATTTGACCAAAGGCATGGATATTGTGGTCTGTGTCTGTGTTTATGTCTGTGTCTGTGTCTATATCTGTGTCTGTGTCTGTATGTATTAAAAATGTGTGTGTGTGTGTGTGTGCGTGTGTGTGTGTGTGTGTGTGTTTAACCTATAACTCATAAGTGATGAAATAAAATTAGTATATTTTTTCTCTCTCTCCTCCAGCCCGTTGTAGTTATTTACACCGTAATTGCGGTAATGGGATAGGAATGCCGATTATCTTCACTGATTATGTTTGCTCTCACTTTAATTAGAAATGTAATCCCGTGGGGGTGGTAGGGAAGGGGAGGGGGAGGTAGAGGTGAGAGACGAGGCTTTTAACTACCTATTTTTGCTCTTATGTACTCGTGTCTTGTTGGTTCATATAATTGTATAAGGATTTGGATATATTGTTTACTATATGAGGTGTAAACTTTGATATATTGTTTCCTGTATTTGCTGACATGTTGTTTGTTTTGTCCTCAGGTATGGTACAGATTCCAGAGTTGATTAAGTCGTCAAGGTGATTGGCTGAGGCTGGTAAGTTGACACTCCCACATACCGTAATTAAGGTGAGAAAATACCTCTTAATTGGCTGACTTAAAACCGAGTCTTTGTCATAACGCACGAGAAAATGGCGTCGGAATCGTACTGAGACTGTACCTTAAGTAAATGCGCTCGCTTGTTATCAGTTAAGCGATAAAATGAACACACACACACACACACACACACACACAGGGTGATCGAAAAGTCATTGTGCACCTGGAGTAATTAACAATATACCTGTTTACTTTTTTATACTTGTAGGTTAATGGTTGCAGGTACACAGGTATAGAGTTGTTTGTTAAATCGTAGAAACATGATTTAATTGAGTAAAGTTAGACTAGATTGTCATAAAGTGATATGAGAAAACAAAAAGAAGCTACCCATTAATATATTAGCGAACATATTATGAAGGAACCCGTTTTGAATATATATATTTTTTTAGCTTTTTTTTTAGCTTCAAAACCATAAAAATGTTGTTGCCACGTATCTATCGCCTTGAAGTGTAGGGTCGTAGGT
>CAUDMG010000100.1:477500-517500 GCA_958450375.1 Homarus gammarus | reverse complement strand
ATTTTTTTTCATAGTTATTTACCCTTTCTAATTCCCGCCTGGTGTTGTCGACCTGTAGCGCTCGCAATTTTCCTCGATGTGTTGTTATTTGAGTGATGTCATCTGCATACATAATATCTTCGTTACCTATTCTAGTGGGAGGCGGGGTGTCACTTGTGTAGATGATATATAGGGTGGGCAAGAGGACTCCTACCTGCCTCCTACTGTGTCCTTCACGCCAGGGAGTCTCAGTCAGTCTACCCTTTGTAGTTGATGATGTAATCCCTCTTATATGGATTACATTTTCTTAATCTCTCATTTTATATCCAGTATTGCCTTTCTGTATATCCTATTTATCCCTTATTTTACTACTTCTCTCCATTTACCTTTTTTATCCATACTTATTTTGTCTTCTCAATTTTCACACTCTAGTATATGGCACCTTCTATTGTTGACCAGTACAGTACTACCACTATGAATCGTCACGTAGTTCTCAAGCCAGTCTCTTTGTTACACACAGATACAATCACTGCATCTTTCTAAGCCTCCTGTCCCCTGCCCTTCTACCGAGCTCTCCTGCATATTGTATGAACACACTTGCGTACCACCACACCCCTTTCCCACAAATTCTCCCAAGCCGTTTGATCCTCTCCACGTGCCATAGAATGATTCATCTGGGGGTGGAGTTTTTTTGTGTGTGTGTGTGTGTTTTTATTTTTTGTCTGCAGTCTGAAGGGTATTAATTGAAATAAAGTGTGTGTGTGTGTTGTTATTACCAGTCATGTGTGTGTGTGTGTGTGTGTGTGTGTGTGTGTGTGTTTTGATATGTTGGCTTAGCTTGTTGGTCTTGATGAGGGAGATTACGTGTCTGCCAAAACACACACACATCAACAACAACAACAAAACCAAAGGGAATCAAAAAAAAACTATACGAACAGAACTAAGGAAGATTCAATTTAAATGGAGTGAAAATTTCGCTGAACTAACGTAAGAGGATTGAATCTTCCTACTGCAGCCAAGAGAACGGCGAAGGAGGGGAGGGAGGAGGGTGGGGGGGGGGGGGAGTAGTATACCAGAGGAGCCCCTGGAACTCCTGCTGGGGGAATGCTGGTGTAATTGGAGTCCTGTAAGTTAATATCTACGTCTTGGTGGTAAGATGGTGAGGGGTAATGGGCCAGTAAAGCTCTCGGGGCTCTTCAGGGTATTGGCTTAGTTTACCGGGGAGGGGGTGAGAGGGACCTAACCTGACCTGACCTGACCTGACCCAATCTGACCAAACCTAACCTAAGATACCCTTTAGGATTGGTAAGGCATTGGCGATATGGGTCCTATAGAATTGGGATTCATTGTGGTTGAGAACCATTAGGAATAGGACCCATTAGGAACATAACCCATTAAGAATAGGACCCATAAGGACTGGGTTCCGGTCTTAGTGGTTAGCTTGGAAGCTTTTAAGACATTATCACACTTAGGACTGATTTCTCAATTTTAATGGTTAGGTTAGGTTAGGTGGGGCCTATTAGGACTTGAACCCACTTAACTAGACCCTTATTGGGTACTGGTCCCGTGAGGATGAGGCGAGAGAGAAGCCTGGATAGTGTTAAAGCACTGTAACCTAACCTAACCTAACCTAACCTTGCTCAGCTTTGGTACACATTGGGGTAATTATTAAGAAGTAACGCGAGCCGAGAGAGAGAGAGAGAGAGAGAGAGAGAGAGAGAGAGAGAGAGAGAGAGAGAGAGTATAAAAGGAAATTAGATGATGTCTTCTGGGAGTCGTCTTTGTCTAGCTGGTGAAAACATCCTGAGTTGAGGAGGAGGAAGAGGAGGAGTCCGGGTAATTCAAGGAAGGTGGGAAGGAAGAGTTGAGGTAAGGAGGAGGTCGGGTTATTTAAGGAATGGGAGGAGGAGGAGGAGAAAGCTGAGTAACTGAAGGAAGGGGGGGGGGAGAAGGAGGAGGCTGGGTATTTGGTAATTCATGGAAGGAAGAAAGGGAGGAAGGGTGAGGAGGAGGAGGACGCGGCTGGGAATGTTCAAGGAAGGAAGGAAGGAAGGAAGGAAGGAGGTGGTGTAGGTAAAGGAAGATAGGAAGTGTATGTAAAATTAAACGAAGGAAGACTATAATAAAGTAAGCAATAGTCAGGTAAATATAGGTAATACTTAACAGTGACTTGATTAAGACAGGTAAGAGGCCCAAGTTAATTAAGGAAGGTGCGAAAAGAGACAATTAGGTGAGAATATTAGAACATGGTAAATATTATGGCAGTGGTGAGTAATTTACCTGTTGGCCTTGTGGGTAAGGCTAAGCAATATTGCAAAGGTAACTAATAATATATATATTTTTTTTTGAAGTCTTGTTGTCAATCGGTTTGCTTATATACAAACTTGGATGTGTGCGCTATGGGCTTTGATTTTTTTATTGAGGTACATTTAGGTTAGATTAGGTTTGGTTAGGTTAGGTTAGGTTAGGTTAGGTTGGTTAGGTTTGGTTAGGTTAGGTTAGATTAGGTTTGGTTAGGTTTGGTTAGGTTAGGTTAGGTTAGGTTTGGTTTGGTTAGGTTTGGTTAGGTTAGGTTTGGTTAGGTTAGGTTAGGTTAGGTTAGGTTAGGTTAGGTTTGGTTAGGTTTGGTACGGTACATTAACGTGTTGTTAGGGTTGTTTTTTGTTTATTTTGAACAGGTGATGAAAAAAAATGGTCTTATAAATAACCTAACCTAACCTAACCTAACCTAACCTAACCTAACTCCAGTTCACCTTTTTTGTTCTGTTGTTATTCATATTTAACATAAAATAGATAAAAACTTAAGGGAAATAATTTTAGCTTTTATATGGTGGAAAAATGAGTATGAAGAAGTCCAGCATATAGAGTGAGGCCTTCCAGTGCTGGGCGTGACAGCAGAGAGTCGCCAGCAATTTACATCCTCGCTCACAGTAAATAAAAAAAGTGAACAAAGTTGCCTCAGTTTAGTTCCTGGTTAAAATTTTTAGTTTCAGTAACTTTATATGACGTAAATCTATAGGAAAAAAAAAGTATATTTTAATTACCTCAAAACTAATTAACTAATTGGAGCCTAGAGCAGGATTAACTGACTTCACTTACAGGTTTTCCGCATTGAGTCGTCTTTTTCTTCGCCTCAGGTGCTGCTGCGTGTATAGGAGAACAGTCGTATGCTAATGACCAGATCTCCGTCACACTTGTTCTCAGAGTAAAGGTAGAAGTGTGATGGAGGGGAGGTAGTGGTTGGTGTGTTGGGGGGGTGACCTTAACGTTGGTTATATACAGTTAGGTGGCACTCTAAAACAGGCGATATAGTGCCATTGTAAGGTTGTAGTGGTAGTAGTTATGGTGGCACTCTAAAACAGGCGATATGGTGCCAGTGTAAGGTTGTAGTGGTAGTAATTATGGTGGCACTCTAAAACAGGCGATATAGTGCCATTGTAAGGTTGTAGTGGTAGTAATTATGGTGGCACTCCAAAACAGGCGATATAGTGCCATTGTAAGGTTGTAGTGGTAGTAGTTATGGTGGCACTCTAAAACAGGCGATATAGTGCCATTGTAAGGTTGTAGTGGTAGTAGTTATGGTGGCACTCTAAACAAGCTATATAGTGCCATTGTAAGGTTGTAGTGGTAGTAGTTATGGTGACACTCTAAACAGGTGATATAGTGCCATTGTAAGGTTGTAGTGGTAGTAGTTATGGTGGCACTCTAAAACAGGCGATATAGTGCCATTGTAAGGTTGTAGTGGTAGTAGTTAGGTGGCACTCGACTCTCTATTATTGACTATGGAGAAAACAACAGAAAATCCCTGTATGTGTTTGCCTGACTGATACTTGAGCCAACTCAGCTCTTTATATATTTGGTATCACGAATCAGCAAAAAACATAGACTAGACCTAAATATTGATGATAATACAAGAGTCAGGTGTGATATTTGAGTCATCCATCACAGTAAGGAGCTCATGTAAACATATTTATCCTATCAAACATTAAAACAAGATCAAATAAACTACTTAAAACTCTTTGTTCTGCTCTTAATGTACACCCTTCAGCTCTCACTCCTCCTTACTGAACACACACACACACACACACACACACACACACACACACACACACAAAATCTTCATCTCTACCACTCGAGTCATTACTTCATGCTGTTTAATTAATTACAAGTATATTACGAACAAAAAAGGGAAGTTCCTCAGTGTTCATGTTGGTTATTACATCAGACAAAAACCTTTACGTTAAAAGATAATACTTGAGCTATCGTGTGTGGGGGGATTACCGAAGCGGGTGTTGAGCTATCGTGTGTGGGGGGATTACCGAAGCGGGTATTGAGCTATCGGCAAAGTAGACTGGTTGATGGAAATGATGTTGATTGTGATGGCTATAATGATTGTGGTTAGTGATGGTGGTTGTGGTAGTGATGGTGGTGACAGGTAGTAGTGGTGGTAGTGGTGTTTTTCGTGGTGATGGTGGGTGTCGGTCAGCAGCAAGTGTGTGCATGAGTTAGTGGTGAACCTCGACACAAACACACAACAGACCAAGATCTCCGAGCAGCCACCACTCCCACCTCCACCTCCAATACTCTGGTGGCTAACAAGCGTCTCCTCACATCACATAAGCATCTCCAGCGTAGTTTGGATCGTGACACAAGTCCTCTGTTGTTGTTGATGATTTAAATTCTCTAACAAACACATATGAAACTTTAAAGCTTTTTGATCGGTCTTTAAGATTAATAATAATAATAATATTGTGTCGGTTTTGTTAATTTAGAAAAAAAAATAATCATTGGAGAAAATCGCAATTAAATTGACAACTTGGCAGCGGGGAGGGGAAGAGGAGAAGGGGGAGGAGGAGGAGGAGGAGGAAGAGGAAGACGAGGAGGAGGAGGAGGAGGAGGAGGAGGAAGACGAAGTGGAGGCCCCGTCCAAGTTAGCAAGGAACTCATTCTTTTTCAACTGCAGCCTCGTGACACAGTTCAATCTCTATGTTAATGAGACAAGTTATCTTTATGCCCGAACTTCTTCATTTATTGCCCGGTCTTATTAAACCTAATTTATGACAATCAAATGACTGTATTCCTTTGTGTTCCTCTGACGGTGTAAAGTCGTATATAAGTTCCCCGTTGTTCGTCTGGGCTTTATCGTTTTCTTCTTGGCTCTGATAAACTTGTCTGGTGAATCACTGGTTTGTTTACCATAAAATTTAATACGTGTGTGTGTGTGTGTGTGTCATGTTTGTGTGTGTGTGTGTGTGTTTTAAGGATATAATTTTATGTTAATGTCTTGTTTCCTGATGTATGGAGTGTTTTTTTATTATTATTTAGAAGTCGTATCTTTGAACTGACTTGACGTGTAAAACTACTGATATGATTGGGTGTGTGTGTGTGTGTGTGTCTTTCCTCTGTTAATTGTACTTGACATGTGAAGGGTAATTTAAATATTGGTAGTGAAATTCTCGGTATTTAAGTATTTTTGTTATTGTTGGGTTAATTTGTATTGGTGTTTATTTAAGTAATTTTTATATTTAGGTCTATTTTCCTTTAGATGGACACCTTTGATTTGCTTACTATTATACAGGGGTTGCTAATTAGATTCTCAATGACAGGTGTTTATTGATGTACACCTGGGCAATAGACGTGCCTCATAACAGGTGTTGATGAACTCAGCAGCAACACACACATACCTGGTCCTGGAGGTAGAGGCTTCTGCCAATTACCTTCACCTGGGACATATAACTAATTAACACAGTCAAAGGGACAACAAGAAAATAGATAACACTCTGCTTCCAATATTAATCGCGAAGCTTGAATAATTAATTAGTTTCTCACGCAGCAACCAGCAGATGTAGCATTTTATGAGTCAAGATGATTTAGGTGTTAATATTTAATTTCTCGTTCAGCTTTACTTAAATTTAGCCGTTGATTATTATTAATTTTAGTTGTGTGGGTGTGGGTGTGGGTGTGTGTGTGTGTGTGTGTGTCGGTGTGTGTGGGTGTGGGTGTGGGTGTGTGTGTGTGTGTGGGTGTGTGAGTGTGTGGCAGCTTCCATTACTGAACTTCAGTATGCAGACGACCTCACCCTTGTTCCTCACGCTGAACACAACCTATAGAAGAACCTGAACACCTACGCAGATGCGTATGCACACTTCGGCCTTGAGGTGAATGTACGTAAGACTCAGATTCTCTTTCAGCCTGCCCCTGGTTCAGCCACACCTCCACCATCCATCCAGCTTAACGGTACTACCGTCTCTAATTCTACCCACTTTCGGTATCTCGACTCCCACCTGTCCACCACCGCGGACGTCGATGAAGAGATTAAACATCGGATCATATGTGCATCTGAAGCCTTTGGCAGACTCCAAAACCGCATCTTCAGCTGTAGGGAGCTGAAATTAAATACAAAGTTACATATATATCGGGCAGTGGTTCTCCCCACCCTGCTATATGGCAGCGAGACATGGGTCACATACAGGAGGCACCTCAAGACACTTGAAAACTTTCACCAACGTAGTCTACATTCCATCCTCCGAGTTTGCTGGGAAGACAAGAAAACAAATGCCAGTATTCTTGCTGACATCAACTGTAGGTGCATCGAGGCTACCATTATCCACGAACAACTATGCTGGACTGGCCATGTTACCCTCACGGACGACAGTAGACTGCCAAAGCAACTACTTTGCAGTCACCTAACGAATAGTAAACGTAACGCTGGCGGGTAACTGAAAAGGTATAAGGATAGTCTTAAGACAAACCTGAAAAAGTGCTAAATCGACCACCTCACCTGGGAGACGATCACTCCACATCGTAACGCTTGGAGGAGCACCACAGGAGAAGGTGTCAATACTTTCAAGTTAGCCCGACAGCAATTCGAGGCAGACAAGCGCCAACGCTTGAGAATGTTAATATGACTGTATACAATATATGACTTGCAATATAAACGCAACACTGTTAAAATATTCACAACAAATTATTTACAACACGTGTAAATATAAAACATAAATTCCTGGTCGTTTTGTAATAATATCAGTTCTATTCAGGACAGTGTTGCCAGATATATTGTTCCAAACACGAACCATACGCGTATACTTATTCCTGTAGCCTGTACATGATAACGAAGAGGGGGGGTGGGGGTGAGAGGAAGGAGGGGGGGGTGGGGTGGGGGTGAGAGAAAGGTGGAGGGTGGGGGGTAGAGAGAAAGGAGGGGTGAGGGGGTAGAGAGAAAGGTGGGGGTGAGAGAAAGGAGGGGTGTGGGGGTAGAGAGAAAGGAGGGGTGTGGGGGTAGAGAGAAAGGTGGGGGTGGGGGTGAGAGAAAGGAGGGGGGGTGGGGTGGGGGTGAGAGAAAGGTGGAGGGTGGGGGGTAGAGAGAAAGGAGGGGTGTGGGGGTAGAGAGAAAGGTGGGGGTGGGGGTGAGAGAAAGGAGGGGGGTGGGGTGGGGGGTGAGAGAAAGGTGGAGGGTGGGGGGTAGAGAGAAAGGTGGGGGTGGGGGTAGAGAGAAAGGAGGGGGGTGGGGTGGGGGTGAGAGAAAGGAGGGGGGGTGGGGTGGGGGGTGAGAGAAAGGTGGGGGTGGGGGTAGAGAGAAAGGAGGGGTGTGGGGGTGGCGTTATCTCAAAATTAATCCCTTAAGGTAGTCTTAATCTTTTTGATCACACATTTAATGATTAATATTTACTATACGCTTTTAAGAGGATAATTTATATCTGAAATAATTGAGGGAAAATAATAACACTTTGAAACTGTACTGGTGTGTGTGTGTGGGTGTGGGTGTGTGTGTGTGGGTGTGGGGGGGGGTGTGTGTGTGTGTGTGGGTGTGTGTGTGTGTGTGTGTGTGTGTGTGTAATTTGTAACTTGTTCCTCAAACTTATGAATCTATCAGAAATAATTCAATTACCTTTTTGCTTTGCTGGTCCATAATTATATTTGGCTGCCGACACACTCACTGGAGGGGGGGGGGGGGGGGGCTTGAGAGGGGGTATTAAAACAAACAAATTTCTGGGTATTTTTATTTTCGTTTTTTATTAATAATATGGTTGGATGTTTGCTCTAAAATGTATCCAGTTTGTTTGTTAGCTCACAGGAGGACTTGTAAATACCACCCTGCCGTTCCTGGGTGGGTGGGTGGGTGTGGGTGAGTGGGTGTGGGTGGGTGGGTTTTAATTTTAGGGATACTGTATACGTTTTCAAATGGTTATATCAATTTATCCTCTCTCTCTCTCTCTCTCTCTCTCTCTCTCTCTCTCTCTCTCTCTCTCTCTCTCTCAGGTCGCTACGAGAATAGTAAAATGAAGACGGCGTGTGACCCTGACAGCTGTCGTGCCCAGCTGTCAGGTCGCATTTCTTTACAATTTATTATTTGGAGTACGATTCAGGGATTGGAAATATTTATATTAGGTTTTGAGTTTTCTCCATTGCTTGTGTTTTCTTTACCGAGTTACTAGTTTTTTTTAATGAAGGGTTGACTGGTGGCGGTGGATGGACTGTGTAGTTTTGTCATTGGCGATGCATGTCGTTATGTCTGAGTTTCTGTAATTGGTTTGTTTGGTACCTGTCCGGTGATTGGTCAGATGGCCCGTATAAACCTTAATCTACCCTTTGCTAATCATTAGAATTGGAGCCCAATCCTAAAGCCCCCCCCCCCACCCCCCACCCCTAACCTAACCTTATCATTAGGAATTGGGAGACTTGGGGTCTAATCCTATTATGCCAGATTATAACCCAACCTAACCTAACCCCCTTCAGGTAGCTTACGGGTGGTTAATCGGGTGAAATAATCTGGGGGGGGTGATAATGGTAAGTCCATCCACAAATTGTATAAGGTTCAATCTCGGGTGATACTGAGTGAAGGATTGTGTTTATATTGTTACTCTACTCTACTCTACTCTACTCTACTCTACACTGCACTACACTACACTACACCACTCTAGTCTACTCTACACTACACTACACTACACCACACCACTCTACTCTACTCTACTCTACTCTACTCTACTCTACTCTACTCTACACTACACTACACTACACTACACCACTCTAGTCTACTCTACACTACACTACACTACACCACACCACTCTACTCTACTCTACTCTACTCTACTCTACACTACACTACACTACACCACTCTAGTCTACTCTACACTACACTACACTACACCACACCACTCTACTCTACTCTACTCTACTCTACTCTACTCTACTCTACTCTACTCTACACTACACTACACCACTCTAGTCTACTCTACACTACACTACACCACACCACTCTACTCTACTCTACTCTACTCTACTCTACTCTACACTACACCACTCTAGTCTACTCTACACTACACCACACCACTCTACTCTACTCTACTCTACTCTACTCTACACCACTCTAGTCTACACTACACTACACTACACTACACCACACCACTCTACTCTACTCTACTCTACACTACACTACACTACAAAGGGCTGGAGGACAACACGGAATTCCTGTGTTAAAGACAGAAATGTATTTGTCTTCGTCTTTTATGCTTTACGAACAGTTGTAACCAGCTTAGGGAGTCTTAACAACGATACTGTCTTAAGGTCTTGAGTCTTTAATATATATGTAGTCGAATAAATATTTTTTTTCAGTCTTGAGAGTCTTAACAAGGATGTGGTCTTTAGGTCTTTATGCTATTAATATATTTATGGATTATATTCTTTCCTTGTGTTGCCTTGAGAGTCTTTAATAGGGGTGTTAAAGACCTCGTAACGTCATGATGGTCTTAATAGGAAATACAGTCTTTAAGTTTATATATATTTATACAGACAAAATATAAATAGTTTACTTCTTTTACTGATGGCAAATTGAGTATCGGTTGCGTCATCGCTTGCGTCCTTGCGTCCTTGAGTGACGCCGATAATAGAATCACGTTGAGAAAGGTTGAACGTGACAAGATAGACTATAAAAAAGATGATTAAAACTATATTACACATATATCGCTACAACTCGAGCGATAACACACACATATATCGTTACAACTCGAGCGATAACACACACATATATCGCTACAACTCGAGCGATAACACACACATATATCGTTACAACTCGAGCGATAACACACACATATATCGTTACAACTCGGGCGATAACACACACATATATCGTTACAACTCGAGCGATAACACACACATATATCGTTACAACTCGAGCGATAACACACATATATCGTTAAAACTCGGGCGATAACACACACATATATCGTTACAATTCGGGCGATATACGACGATAATAAGACATGATAAAGAATTGACAAACATAATCAGATATAGAATTAAATCTTTCGTTATAAAGTTAAATGTTTTATGAGATAGTATATAAGGTAACTGATGTATAAAGAACGCTTGTTGCCTCCAGCCTCGACCAACAGAGGGAATTAAAATTATGAAAAATGATTTGAAAATATTGAGGAAAAAAAATTAAAATTAATATTGATTATTTATAAAATCAACTTTGATAGGTAGAAGATAATATTCCTAGAGAGTAATATCGCTATTGTGTTCTCATCACTAATGGAACTGAAATATTAAAAAAATAGCTCCTAGTAATAGTAGTCCTCGGTAGTATTAGCCCCCAGTACTAATAGAAAAAGTAATAGTAGCCCCCAGTACCATTAGGCCTCAGTAATATTAGCCCCCAGTAATAGTAGCCTCCAATAAAAGTAGCCTCCAGTAATAGTAGCCCCCAGCACTAAAAGCCCCCAGTACTAATAGCCCCAGTAATAGTAGCCCCAGTACTAGTAGCCCCCAGTAATAGTAGCCCTAGTAATAGTAGTCCCCAGTAATAGTAGCCCTAGTAATAGTAGTCCCCAGTAAAAGTAGCCAAAGTACTAGTAGCCCCCCAGCCCTAGCCTAAGAGCATTAAAGTCCAGTTTCGGTTTTGCGCCGAATCTTAATAAAAAAATGAATAAATAAATAACCATTATAATATTAAATGAGTTTAAGAATTACAGTATTAATATAAACTAGCTGCGTGGCCCGGGTGGAGGGATAGGTTGGAGATGGTGCATGGCCATCTCCTAGTCCACCCGCACCTCCCTACCAAATTTCAACTTTATATTTAAAATTGCGGAAATGAATAAAGGGAGGTACTACCGCCTGGGAAGATATTGGAAGCATAATGTGTTGTCTAATGGTGGACCCTGCTGCCATATGTGACCAAGTCCCAGGTTGATGATCTGACTTTCTGTCTCATTTACACACAATTGTAGGGTCTCAATTGTTTCTATTACATGACAAAACAACATACATATAGCGCTTCTCACTGTTGATTTTTTTTCATTCTTGCATTTCTTTGTAATTATTATTATCACAGTGTTGTTATTATTATTATTACCATCAATATTTTATTTTACTTTTTATTTTAAATTTTATTTACTATGAGTTATTATTATTATTACATTTTCGCCCCCCGGGCCCTGATGTGGGTCAGTGACCTGTGCCCGGGTGGGCTGATCCCGTAAAAAAAAATAAATAAACAAACAAGATGTAAAAGTATTAATATATAAGTGATATCGCCGCTACTAGGATTAGGTTAGGTTAGCATTAGGTTAGGTTAGCTTTAGGTTAGGTTAGCGTTAGCTTAGGTTAGCTTTAGGTTAGGTTAGCTTTAGGTTAAGTTAGCATTAGGTTAGGTTAGCTTTAGGTTAGGTTAGCATTAGGTTAGGTTAGCTTTAGGTTAGGTTAGCATTAGGCTAGGTTAGGTGGTATCGCCGCTACTTGAGTAAAAACGAAGAAAAAATCCTAAGTGTCACCGCCAGAGGTCGTTTATCAGTTAGACAGACAAGATATTGCGGCAAGAGACGGGCAATCCCAGCTCTAATTTTTTCTCAGGATTAGTTTGTAATTAATGGATTCTTGGGAGGGGGGGCTGGCTGGGAGGGGGACTGAAAGACAGACAGACACCACTGATTTATATACCTTACGGCAGGTCCTAGGAGGGAGGGAGGGAGGGCGAGGGATAATTAAGCGACAGGTGTACATGTATAGGCAGGCAGGTGTGTTAAGGTGAGGTTGTGTGGGGGTGGTGTGGGTGTTGACGTGTGTGTGTGGGGTTTATTGTTTAGATGTTGTGTTGCTTACTGCTACTTTTGGTTACTGTTGCGTACTGTTACTGTTGTGCTACTTATTGTTACTGTGTGTTCCTTACTGCTACTTTTACTATTGTTGCTGCTACTGTTGGTTACTGTTGTTGTATACTGTTACTGTTGTGCTACTTATTGTTACTGTTGTGTTCCTTACTGCTACTTTTGCAATTGTTTTGCTTACTGTTGTTGTTGCTGGTGTTTACTATTGCACACTGTTGCTCCTGCTGTCGTTTATTGTTGCTGATGTTGCTTAACTGCTACTGTTACCTAATTCTGTTGTTTTTCGCTTTAGCGTGTTGAGTGTTGTTCATGTCACACACACACACACACACACACATAATACTGTGCATCTTTGTGTTATATTTACACCTGAAAGCTTTTGACGTCATAGTGAGGATGTTGGTATAATCCCACGTTTCCTAGCCACAGGTGAGATAGTGTAGGTGTCACTCCCACGGACAGGCGAGATAGTGTAGGTGTCACTCCCACGGACAGGTGAGGTAGTGTAGGTGTCACTCCCACGGGCAGGTGAGGTAGTGTAGGTGTCACTCCCACGGACAGGTAAGGTAGTGTAGGTGTCACTCCCACGGACAGGAGAGGTAGTGTAGGTGTCACTCCCACGGACAGGTAAGGTAGTGTAGGTGTCACTCCCACGGACAGGAGAGGTAGTGTAGGTGTCACTCCCACGGACAGGTAAGGTAGTATAGGTGTCACTCCCACGGACAGGTGAGTGTGTAGTAACTTAAGAGTCAGAAATACAATGGAGTTTCCTACACCTGGTCTCCTGGGTGTAGCGTCTCCCGTCACCATGAGCATCACACACACACACACACACACACACACACGGTACTACTGACTGGTTGTGTATATTCAGTAAATGAGAATGCAGTACAGTGCACAATTTCCCAGAGGATAAAATTTTCTCTCTCTCTCTCTCTCTCTCTCTCTCTCTCTCTCTCTCTGTGTTATTCGCCTCACGTGCAGATGTTCCTGTGCTTGTGGGGAAAGTGTGTGTGTGTGTGTCCGTCTTAAGTTATGTCAAGCCGTATGATTTTTTTTGTCCTGTTGTTAGGGACCGTCTGGTAAACACGGCAGTTATCGTGTTGTATTCCTTTTGTACTTAACACTGTGGCCTGGTTGTGGTTGTTGTTGTGGTTGTTGTTGTGGTTGTTTATTTGGTTATTGCTGTTGTGGTGGTTTGTGCTTTGGTTGTTGTTGTTGTTATTGTTTCTTGTGTAATTGGATTAAAACTCTTAGAGGTGACTATGCTTGTATAGATGTGTACATTAGTTTGAAGTTCTGAGAGAGAGAGAGTGCCACAGGTGCAGGGAGGTCTTTATTACAGCTGCAGAAGGTCTTTGTTACAACTGCAGGAGATCTTTATTACAGCTGCAGGGGAGGAGGTCTTTATTACAGTTGCAGGGGAGGAGGTCTTTATTACAGCTGCAGGGGAGGAGGTCTTTATTACATCTGCAGGGGAGGAGGTCTTTATAACAGCTGCAGGGGAGGAGGTCTTTATTACAGCTGCAGGGGAAGAGGTCTTTATTACAGCTGCAGGGGAGGAGGTCTTTATAACAGCTGCAGGGGAGGAGGTCTTTATTACAGTTGCAGGGGAGGAGGTCTTTATTACAGCTGCAGGGGAGGAGGTCTTTATAACAGCTGCAGGGGAGGAGGTCTTTATTACAGCTGCAGGGGAGGAGGTCTTTATTACAGTCGCAGGGGGTCTTAGTTACAGCTGCAGGGTGTCAGTGTGTGGTGGAGTGTAGAGGTGTGTGTAATAATCGTCTTGAAGCTACAGCCAACACAGGTATACAGTATAGTAATTACACGCATTAGTAGGTAAGATGGTCGGGTTTCCTGTTGCTAATGTTGAAGGTGTTGTTTGTTGTTGTTTGTTTGTTTGTTTGTTGTTTGTTGTTGTTTGTTGTTGTTTGTTTGTTGTTTGTTGTTATTTGTTGTTGTTTGTCTGTTGTGTGTTTGTTGTTTGTTTGTTGTTTGTTTGTTGTGTGTTTGTCTCTTTATTTGCTGTAAACACTTGTTGCTGGTTAAAACTGTCAGGTCTGTTTGTTCTAATAAACCTCAAACCCAAGTTCTTAACATAACACCAACAGTTATAAGTTTCACTCTATAATATGAAACTTACATCACTTTAATGTATCCGTAAACAGACAATTGTTGTGTTGAGGCAGCCAGAGGAGCGGCGGCTGTGTTAGCTCTTGTTAACTTGTGGTGGTGAGGTAAGGATACAGTTGTAGCCACCAAGAGACTAAAACACACGCTATGTACACAAGTAGGCGCGGCATAAATTACATGAGGCGTGGGATAGTACTTAGAGGAGGCTTGGGATAACACTCAGAGGAGGCGTGGGATAGTACTTAGAGGAGGCGTGGGATAGTACTTAGAGGAGGCGTGGGATAACACTCAGAGGAGGCTTGGGATAACACTCAGAGGAGGCTTGGGATAACACTCAGAGGAGGCGTGGGATAACACTCAGATGAGGCGTGGGAGAACACTCAGATGAGGCGTGGGATAACACTCAGAGGAGGCGTGGGATAACACTCAGAGGAGGCTTGGGATAACACTCAGAGGAGGCGTGGGATAACACTCAGAGGAGGCATGGGATGACACTCAGAGGAGGCATGGGATAACACTCGAGGAGGCGTGGCGTAACAGCTGATTTTTGTTGACATTTTCATCACGTGGGTCTCATTAAATCCCAGTTGGTTGTGTAGTGGAGTGCTAGGTCTCCTTCTCGGCTCTTTACTTCTTCTCCTTTATTATTCCTATCCTCTCTGTTTAATATTTTCTCCTCTTCCTATCCTTCGTTGGCCATTTCCATTCCTGTTCTCTGTTATTTATTCTCCACTCCCTTATTACATACACTATCTAAATCAAATTGTTGTGATTAATAGAAATAAAATGGCCTCATTACTTGGGTTTCACTACTCTTAAGTAAATGGCCTTTTGAAGCAATGGTTTTTATACCTGGTTATCTTTCAGTCTTTTGGAATGTGAGGAAAATGCTTGTACTGCCTTATGTTCTTGACCTACTTGAGGTGGGAATGGCATTGTAATCACCTGTTCACATCTCTGCCTAAGGTGACTCGGGTAAATGTCTTGATAATCTAAACTCATTGCTTCTGAATTAAATGGCACCGGGAAGTATTAAACCTCAGTCATTTAGAAATAGTCCCTAGACTGTGTGAGGTTAATGGTCACGTGAAATAATGGCTTGATATCTCTCAGTAATTATTTCTCGAAGTGTATGACTGTGAAGTAAATTACCTTATTAGGCTGTGACTCTATATCACCTGCTAACATTACCAGCCTCGGTATCTGTGACGTAAATGGCCAGGTGTAACTTAATGATGACCCCAAGCTTGGCCAGGTTAATGATGCTTGTTCTTGATTGGTGGCAACACAAGCTGGACTAATCATAAGGCTTAAAGTAAATTGAAGGAAATGTATGAATAGAATATACATATGGCTATGAATTAATGAGAGAAATGTATTAATAAACTATGACTGGGGATATAAAACAAAAAAACAACTAAAAATAAAGTAAATAAAGGTATAATTTATGTTTTAGCTTTTAAAGAAAACAGGAGAATTTTTTTGTTGTCGATATCTGCATCGCTGTGGTGTTGGGTCCTCGCCCGTCCCCACGACCTAATGATGATTCCCCATACACCTTTTGCTCTCCCACTCCACAAGTTATAGATCTGGCTAAAAAATTCACTTCCCTCCCAACACAGTTTTCCGAGATAGTTTGTTGAAGATGGCGAGTGGTGAACGACTGTGTCTGGACTATTAGGTTGTAGCCGCGTACCAATATAATATAGTGTGGCTGAGGATGGTAGAATGTGATGCCAATGTAACATAGTGTGGTAGAATGTGGTGCCAATGGAACATAGTGCTGTAGAATGTGGTGCCAATGTAACAATGTGGTAGAATATGATGCCAATGTAACACAATATGTTAAAATATGGTGCCAGTGTAACACCAATGTAAAATAATGTAGTAGAATATGGTGCCAATGTAACTGTGTGCCAGAATAGGTTGTCAATGAACATAGCGTGGGAGAATATGGACTCAAATTTACATGTTTCACTTTTAACCTTCAAACATGATAAAAAAAATGGAATAGAGTTGTGAATTAAATTGGGAAATTAATAAAAAAAAATTCATGGATAAAAACTAAAATGATTGAATAAAAATATGTTTGTAGCCTTCAAACACTGACGACTAGATAAAGAATATAATTGAACAGTTATCATATATGACACACAAAATTCACCCATAAAAGAATTTTCCAGATTAATAAAAAAACTGTTGAATTAGTGTAGTGTAGTGTAGTGTAGTGTAGTGTAGTGTGAGGTGAAGACAATGGGTGGTGAGGGTATCCACTCACCAGGTACAGGTATCCACTCACCAGGTACAGATATCCACTCACCAGGTAGTACAGGTATCCACTCACCAGGTACAGATATCCACTCACCAGGTACAGGTATCCACTCACCAGGTACAGGTATCCACTCACCAGTTACAGGTATCCACTCACCAGTTACAGGTATCCACTCACCAGGTACAGGTATCATGTCCCATCACCGTATAATCACACACCAAAGTTATCACCTGTTTTCATACACCAGATATAATCCACAGCTTTCATTTGAACAATCTACATATATAAAGCCTAATTTCCGAACATTCACTGTTATTTGCTCCCAAAGTATGGAATGATGGCCCCAAATCCGTATAATTGTACTCGCTATTAAGGTGATATTTTGTGCTTTTATACTAAAATGCATATTAAAAAATCTTCCTATTTTAATATTGTACACGTGTTTAACTTCATCCTATTACCAACGTACAGCTCACACACACACACACACACACACACACACACACACACACACACAGCAGGGGTGGAAAAGATTGGGAAAGAAACACAAGGAAATGGCAGATATTGAAAGAGCCATTTCCTGATTAGCCGGATATTAGTCTGCCTCACCGGACCCCATTAAGAACTGGTTGGCTTTAAGAGACACCGTTTACCTATTACTAGCCGTCTCTTTCATTAGTAGTTGGGTAATGGGGAGATTTTACCATTAACTAGCTCCTACTTCATCTGGACTCATTGGTATTGGGGTATATTTACCTATAACTAGCTGTCTATTTCCTCAGAACCCCACGAAAAGCTATTTATGTGGCATATATCTCCCATTAACTAATTGGCTCCTCCTCCTGACACCATTAGGATCGGATAATGGGGAAAATTTATCATTACCTATTAGTTTACAACACCAGACCCCATTGAAAGATAAAAAATCGTCATTAGCCTCAAATATCGAACTCCCATTAAAAATTAGCTTATAAGAGGAAGTATTTACCTTAAGAAACATTAACCATTAACCAGTAAAGAAAAATCTGCATTTGACCCCCATTGAAAGCTGGAATAGAAGCGGCAGTAATCACCATTAACCATTAGTCTGGTCATTGGAACCACCCATTAAGATCACAATTAGTAAAACAGATAACATATCCATTAATCAACATCCATCGTTTCCCATTAAACATAATAGAATAAACATTTAACATTTAACCAACATCTTTTGCCGGCTTAAAAACACATTAAAAAAATACCCTAAAGAGATAAACATTCAACATTATAAAACCTCCCCTAAAAAGGATAAACATTCAACATTAATCAACCTATAAAAGAAAAAAAAAGTGTTTACTTCACGGCAGATTTAGGACCAGAAAAAGGTTGAGGGTAAGAAGGAAATATGTTGTGTTTTCCTGGGTGGTTCGTGAGTCATCATCTCGAGGTCTGAGACTGTGTAATTGGCCGCAAATTTTCCTTCCCCAAGGTGACTCGACTTTGATCCAGTGTCTTTTATTCCCTAGTAACCTGAGAGTTAATCCTCTAACTGGACACACCTGTGATCCTACCCCCCCCCCCCTTCCTCCTTCCCCATTTCCTCCTTCCCCTTCCTTTCCCCTTTCTCCCTTCCCCCTGTCGACACCAGCACCACCATCGCCGTTTCCACCCTTCCCTTGCTCCCCCCCCCTCCCCCTACTCACCTGGGCCCAAGACTCCACGCCCACCTTCCTTCCCTTCCACGCCCACCCGGCCATTTTCTTTCCCATTTCCAACCTTATTTCACCTTTTCGACCTCACTCTCCTCGTCGTCGACCCCGTACCCTCCCCTTCCTCCTCGACCCAATTGCCCTCCCCCAATCCACGACTCCCTCCCTCCCTCCCTCCTCGACCTAGCTTAACCTCTGAGAAATTCTGAAAAAAAAACGAAAATATTGAAGTTTTTCCTTTGCTTTTTCCTCCTCTCTGTGGCGGTAAACATGAAGTGTAAACCCTAGTTATGAATCTATTGGAAGCTATAGGTGAGTGGTTGTGTTTTCCCATCTACTGAGACTTATAAGCTGGACAGAAGATGTGTTTATATAAGGTGTATACGGTATATATTATGTAGACGATATAGGACAAATATTGAGTTGTTTTTTAATCGTATCGTGTTGCCGCGGGGACTAGTGTGTTGTCCGTGTGTAATGATGTCCGTATGCCCGTCAATGACTCAGGTGGGTCTCTGAGGTGTTTTTTATCATAATTCTGTTTAACCTTTAACCACTAAACGAGGCCAAAAGCTTCTCATGATGAAGGGGGGAAACTACACACCGCACCCTATAATTCTCTAACCCATGATGAAGTTTGGTGAAGTTTCCCCGGCAGTGGAAATGAAGCTTCGAGGTTTGAGTCAGAAACACCAAAATTAGTAACTTTATTTACCAACAGATGGCGCGCATGGCTGCATGTATTATTATAGAATGATAATATTAAGAGAGGTTTAATATTCCCCAATTCCTAAATTAAATATGAACAGGTATTCGTTGTGAACAGCTTGTGCTCATAAGGACCTTCAATCACAGGTGTTCATAATAACTCCAGGTAAATCACAAGTTGAGCCCAGGTGACTAATGCTCCAAATGACCGGCAGGTGGACGGGGTTCTGCTTAATGGTGTCTAGACTGAACCTTAACGGTGGTGACGTAATATTCTCCTGACATTTATCTTTTATCTAGATAGAGTGAGGCAAGTTATGGTATTGTATATACTGTATAAGGTAAATATCTCTGGTATACACATTATCATACATACTCTACATTTCATCATACACATGTATACACCAACACTCGTCGTTAAACAAACATAGAATACATCTTCCATTTATTCCTCACACACTAAGGAAAAAAATGTGTTTCTTGTTTCATGAGATTTACCTTCGTGTTTTTAATTTACCTCCAGGCAGACAGTTTATCAAGCTTGTGTCAGCCGAGGTCATTACTCAGCCAGTGAATTGGTGTAATCTTAGAAAAAGAAAATAACTTAGCATTGGAAAGCATCATTAACTGTAGCTAGTCAGAGAGTATTAGAGTCAACAGTGTGTGTGTGTGTGTGTGTGTGTGTGTGTGTGTGTGTGTGTGTGTGTGTGTGTGTGTAATGTCTTCTATCTTCATTAACTAAGCACAGACAGACACCTGCACGCTTACCTGATAATATTGACATGTTTCTCTTATTACCTCCGCTCTAAATAAAGGCTTTAGTGGCCGTGTGAGGAAAACAGGAAGACATACCAGGATATGATCTTCCTCCTCCTCTTCCTCCCCCTCCTCCTCCTCTTCTTCCTCCTCCCCCCTCCTCCCCCCTCCTCCTCCTCTTCCTCTTCCTCCTCCTTTCTTCCTCATCTTTATATTCCTCCTCCTCCTGTCTCGTACATGAGGAGGATGAAGAATATACAAGAAATATCAGATAATGGGAGGAGGAGAAGGAGGAGGAAGAGAAGGAGGGAAAGAAGAAGGGGGAGAAGAAGAAGAAGAAGGAGTAGGAGGAGGGAGAGAAGGAGGAGGAGGAGGGAAGAAGAAGAAGGAGGAGGAAGGAGAGAAGGAGAAGATGGGAGAAGAAGAAAGAGGAGGAGAAGGAGGAAGAAGGAGGGAGAAGGAGGAGGAGGGGAGAGAACACACCCTGACAGCCATTCACACGTCCCCCCACTGCTGTGTTTTCTCTGCCCTCCTTCTCCTTAAACCCGAGACAAAAGGTTGTGCAGCGCGGCCTCTCAAATGTCCTGGATAGAGACTGCAGTGTGTGTCCTCCTCCTCCTCCTCCCCTCCTCCTCCTCATCCTCCTCCTCCTCCTCTTATTCCTACTACTCCATCTTTCCTCACCCTCTAATCTTTCCTTCTTTCCCTCCACCTTCTCCTCCAATCTTTCTTTTCCCCTTCCTCCCTTTATAACAGTTTCCTCCGAATATATTTCCTCCTTTTCCTCCTCCCAAATCCAAGAACACAGACTTATTGTTTCTTCACAAATCGTATACCATTATTGGACGTTAACTGTGACTTATTGTGTGTGTGTGTGTGTGTGTGTGCGTGTGTGTGTGCGTGCGTGAGTGTGTGTGTGAGCGCGCGTGTGTGTGTGTGCGTGTGCGTGTGTGTACCTTATCCTCGTTGAGCTCCAGTGAATCCTACATCCTTCTTGCCCACAATCCTCGGTCTGGAACCTAACCTAACCTAACCTAACCTCCCCAAAATCTACTGCATCACATCCACAAAGGTCATGTATAAAATGAATGTTATTTATTTTCACTTCAGTGTTTTTAGGTTGGTCATTCATTTCAGATTCGTGTTATTCATCTTAATTATTGCTTGTGAGTTGGGTGTCATTTGGGTTTGTTTTATAGAAGTAGTTAATATCTTGGTAGTTCTTTATTTGGTATCGTTGATTATACTGTGTACAGGTGAGTAGTCTTACCCGTTTCATTTTTGGATCACGTGAAGATTAGCCCCCCCACCCCTTGGTCATTACACCTTAACGACCCCCTAAGGGATATGAATTATACATCAACCATAGAAAGACGAGCTTGATGGATGTGTCGTTTGAAGAGTGAATATAATAATAACAAAATAATCACCCAGCAAGACTCAAGACTGGCGCATGGCGAAGAAGGTCACAGGCAAAACAAAACATCAGTTAGGTGGAAAATATTACCCCTCCCCCACCTCCTCCCCCGCCCCCTCCCCCACCACCTCCCCCCTCCCCTTCCCCCCTCCCCCTCCTCGCCAGACCCCCCCCAAAGCACATCTTCACTCACCAACAGGGGGCTTTTGTCTGCCTTCCACTCACCACATCTCATGAAGTTGATCTTTAAGTCACCTACTGTAGTCAACCTAAGTTTATGATGGTAAAGTCATGGCTAATGTAAAGTGTGTTGGGGGAGAGGTTTAAAAGTTCATTTATTTACACTGCTTAATGTGTTATAGCTCGTAATTCTCTCTCTCTCTCTCTCTCTCTCTCTCTCTCTCTCTCTCTCTCTCTCTCTCTCTCTCTCTCTCTCTTTGGTTGCCATCTGTCCATAGCCTGACTCGTGTTATTTTTGTACTCACATATAAGAGGCAAACTTAATTATGGTGAAGTCAGGTGTTTTGTTATGGTGGTGAAGTCAGGTGTTGTGTTATGGTGGTGAAGTCAGGTGTTGTGTTATGGTGGTGAAGTCAGGTGTTGTGTTATGGTGGTGAAGTCAGGTGTTGTGTTATGGTGGTGAAGTCAGGTGTTGTGTTATGGTGGTGAAGTCAGGTGTTGTGTTATGGTGGTGAAGTCAGGTGTTGTGTTATGGTGGTGAAGTCAGGTGTTTTGTTATGGTGGTGAAGTCAGGTGTTGTGTTATGGTGGTGAAGTCAGGTGTTGTGTTATGGTGGTGAAGTCAGGTGTTGTGTTATGGTGGTGAAGTCAGGTGTTTTGTTATGGTGGTGAAGTCAGGTGTTATGTTATGGTGGTGAAGTCAGGTGTTGTGTTATGGTGAAGAATATGTATTTTTAAATGTCTTTGGAAAAAAATTGAAGAGCGACGGTGAATATCAAGAACTTTACCTTACCTGACCTGATCTGACCTTACCTGACCTTACCTGACCTGACCTTACCTGACCTTACCTTACCTTACCTGACCTGACCTGACCTTACCTTACCTGACCTGACCTGACCTGACCTTACCTTACCTTATCTTACTTTACCTTACCTTACCTTACCTTACCTTACCTTACCTGACCTGACCTTACCTTACCTGACCTTACCTGACCTGACCTGACCTGACCTTACCTTATCTTACTTTACCTTACCTTACCTTACCTTACCTTACCTTACCTGACCTGACCTGACCTTACCTTATCTTACTTTACCTTACCTTACTTTACCTTACCTTACCTTACCTTACCTTACCTGACCTTACCTTACCCTGCCTTACCATTACCTTACCTTACCTTACCTGACCTGACCTTACCTTACCTGACCTGACCTTACCTTACCTTACCTTACCTTACCTAACCTTACCTTACCTTTATTTAACCTTACCTTATTTTACCTTACCTTACCTTACCTTACCTTACCTTACCATTACCTTACCATTATCTTACCTTACCTTACCTTACCTTACTTTACCTTACCTAACCTAACCTTACCTTACCTGACCTGACCTGACCTGACCTTACCTTACCTTACCTTACCATTACCTTACCATTACCTTACCATTATCTTACCTTACCTTACCTTACCTTACCTTACCCTACCCAACCCTACCCAACCTTAACCTACCTTAACCTACCTTAACCTTACCTTACCTTACCCAACCCAACCCAGTAACCTAACCTAACCTAATATTTCATGGGGATTTCATAACGCTGGAACTTGTGTCACCCACCTCCTCGTCGGGGGGGTGGGGGGTCGCAAAGCCTCGGTAAAGCTGGACGTAACGTTAATATTTTTTTTTTTATGACATTTTTGGTACAAACTTTTAAAAGCATAAAATGTGTCTTGCTTATGAAGGTGTTAGGTCATGTGTGGATTAGGATGGATTAGGATTAATTTTTTCTTTTGTCTTAATTCACATCTCTTGGTGATTGGTTGGTGATTTAAGTTTATTTAGTTGTTGGTGATTAGTGACCTGAGTGTAGTTGGTGATTCAGGCTTAGTCTACCGTAGTGGTGATTGTTGACTCAAGTTTGTGTGGAGTGGTCGTCTTATTGTAGAAAATACATACATACATACATACATACATACACACATACATACACACATACATACATACATACATATACACATACATACATACACACATACATATACACATACATACATACATACATACATACATACATACATACATACATTGAATTATTACATCTGTCGTCTAATTGTGTGTTGTTTTAATATTTCTACACGACCTCCAGCTTCACTCCCTCCTCCCTTCGTCTCTACATCTGGTGAATCCCGTCGTGTTGTTCATTATCATTTTTTCCTTACTTTCTTTAGACATCCATTAGGTTCAAGCCAACTACATTTGCATACCATCAACAGAACTTCTTTACCTGAATAATGTTTTTTTTAATTCGTTCATTTAATACCATAATCTCTCGTGGCTCTACCATGTGTAACAGAGTGTGTACTTTACACTATGGAATAGAGTCTCGTATCCCATGAAAAATAGAGTCTGCCAACATTATACCAGGAAAAAAAAATATTTCAGCATGTTTGTAACACACAATACTTTGGAACACTATATCATGGTAAAATAGGCCATACTAACACCATACTTTGCAACAGTTTCATACTCTGCAACATTATACCATGATAAAATAGGCCATACTAACACCATACTTTGCAACAGTACCATACTCTGCAACACTATACCATGATAAAATAGGCCTTACTAACACCATACTTTGCAACAGTATATCATGATAAAATAATTAATTCCTGGTAATAAGTCTTTCAATATTGACTAAAACTAAAGAGTGTAATAAGACCTTCAGGGGGCTGCTTACACTCCTGACAGATTAATCTAAATCATGTTCGCATTACCTGGTGAGATTATACCTGGCGACATGAACCTGACTTTAATTACTCGGTACACCTGCTTTTTGAAGGTGTACACGGCTGTTTGCGACGTGACATTTATTCTTTTTAACTTGGGTGTCAAAAAAAAAATTGAATTCGTTTGATGTAAAAAGAAAAATATTTAGTTAAAGTTTTGTGAGTCCTCTTGAGTGTATTAATTTATTAGTGTTGAATGAATTTATTAGTGTTGTATTAATGTATTTATTTTTCTCTTGGTTTCTACTGTTATGTAAATACAGTAGTTAATGAATAATAATAGTTGAAGTAAATAGACTAAAAAAATCCATAATCGATTTTTTTTTTAGTTTTACGTAATAGAATGTTAGTCTTAGGTTAGGTTAGGTTAGGTTAGGTTAGGTTATATTACTGAGGTAAGAAGGGCGTAGGTTGGTATAGTATCTGTGACCCTGGACTTGCGTTAGGTCTCGGATGGGTTAGGTTATGTTTCATGAATGACGCAAAGTTGAGGGAAGTTTATATCTGTCTGACACCTTGCGACACCTCAGGCAGCATTACTTATAGTGAGGCAGAGAGGTAAGTGAGTTTATATTTACCAAATTTAAAGAGTCACTATCAAAATAAATAAGAGTATGTTACAGTAATTGATGAAATTGGTAGGTGAAGGTAGTTATAGATTGCCATTAAGTCGTTACCTCTTAACAGATCGAAAACGTAAGTTAAGTAAAAAGTATTAAAATATTTGGCGAGGTAACGATCCCAGGAGGAGGCGGGATGCACACACACTCCGTGGACCAGAATGACTCGAGATATATCATAAATTGAATCGATGAGGCGACTGGAAAATGTGTCAACGACTCTCAATTTATCAGAGGTCGACTCGAAGGCAATACGACAGCCAGCCAGCCAGTTCACGCTAGTCAGTTCTTGCCAGTCAGATCTTACCAGTCTCTTCCCCGCCCACCACCACCATTCTCCCCACCCACCACCACCACTACTACACCCATCCTCCCCGCCCAACACCACGCCCATTCAGTCCGTCCTCCCGCCCACCACCACACCCAGCCCGCCCATCACACCCAACCTCCGTTAGATTGAGGGGAAACCTTGTTAACTCGCGCCTATATGTTACATTTGTTGTCCAGGTGATGTTATGGTCAGGTAGAGGTCGACTGCCAAATTTGGAAAAACCGCCACAACCATTGAAGACTCTCATGCTGGGAACAACACCAGAGTCAAAACACTTCTTGGAAAATATACTGAAGTACAATTCATGCTTCCAGATGACATCCTTTGGAGCTACCACAGTAGTTCGTGAGCACGGATACATGCTCACATTCAAAGTCCAGGGTCAAGTCTATCACAAAGTAGGATCCCTCTTACCACTGGAAGATGAGCAGGCAAAGTTCCTCCAAATCTACTTCATGGGAGATCATGAAAAGCAGACTACTATCAGGTGTGGCAACATTCAAGGTGTCAGACATGACATTGTTCTCTCTATCCAAGAAATGCTGCATGAGCGCAACACGTATGTACAGTCATTTAAAAACGCCCTGGAAAACATGCCTTCTGACGAGTACAAAGTCAGGATCAAAGCAGACACGACCCCTAAGGGAGAACATGAAAGAAGATTCAATGCTCCTGCTCCTGTAGTTGATGAAGTAGACATCCTAATTGTCGGTCAAGAGTTTGAGAAACGAGACATCATACTCAAAATGAGAAACGAGTCGCTCACAAGAAGAACATGATGCCACATGTACTGGAAGCTACAATACTGACAGGAAAAGCTAAAGGAGAGGACGTTTTTATACCAAGGATACCTCTCATCACCACTGACCTGCCATTTTAGTTCAAGCGACTTCAGTTCCCGGTTAAAGTGAGCTTTGCCATGACCATCTACAAAAGCCAGGGACAGTCCCAAAAGATGGTTGGCCTAAACCTGGTGTTTCCTTGCTTCTCTCATGGACAGTTCTATGTTGGATGTTCCAGAGTGGGAACTGGCAAAAATCTGTACATACTTGCTGCTAATGACAAAACCAAAAATGTGGTCTACCTTAATGCACTACAGTGAGACAATGTGGAGCCTCCCGGAGGGTGGCGTCCTGTCGTGGCGATTCCGCTAGTCTAACATAATCTAAAGCTAACCTAGCCAAACGCTAACCTAGCGCTAATATAGCCTGCTTTTGACCTAACGCTAACCATAACCCAACTTAACCTAACGCTAACTTAACCGACTCTTAACTTAACCTAACCCCGCCAGGTAGTGTTAAAGTAGTTAAGCCCCAGGTAAAATAAACTGGTGTAGCTAATCTCTTCATGAACCTCTTTTGTAGTAAGTGTTTCTCTGGGATGGATGAAAGGGGATCCGTTTATTTAGTCTACAGAATCATCCGTTTTTATAGTGACGTCACAACAATGACCCTAAATGGATAAATAATTATTTAAAGAACATCATTGGCCAAAGGAAGGCTATAGGTAGAAGGATAAATCGTGGCGAAATTCACCTCCGGGACTATTATAGGGTATTGGCGAGTAGGGTTAAAACCGAGATAAGGAAAGCAAAGAGGAATAATGAGGTAAGAATAGCAAGGGAGGCAAAGACAAACCCCAAAGGATTCTACCAAATGTACCAAACTAAAACACGAGAAAAGATTGGACCAATACGGTCAGATTCCGGCGAGCTCACTGATAACGACGGAGAAATGAGCAATAATTTAAATAAATATTTTTCAACAGTTTTCACCAGCGAAAATTTAAACATGATACCCGAGGCACCGACTCTATTCAGAGATAGTGAAGAAAACAAATTAAGTGAGATAGTAGTGACTAGTAACGATGTTAGTAAGCAAATAGACAAACTAAAGCCTAATAAGTCACCTGGTCCCGATGAGGTATTTGCCAGAGTATTAAAGGAATGTAAGGAAGAGCTTAGTATGCCCTTAGCAAAGTTGTTTAACATGTCCTTAAAAACAGGTGTAGTACCAGAATCCTGGAGGATAGCGAATGTAATACCGATCTTCAAGAAGGGGGATAGATCACTATCCTCTAACTACCGCCCAATCAGTCTAACATCAATAGTAGGCAAATTACTGGAAGCAATCATTTCAAACTCTATTCGAAATCACCTGGAGAAGCACAGATTGATCAATGATTCCCAGCATGGCTTCACAAGCGGACGTTCTTGCCTAACTAATCTATTAACATTCTTTTCATCAGTTTTCGAATCAGTGGACGAGGGGCACAATTATGATGTGGTATATCTCGACTTTAGCAAAGCCTTCGACAGAGTACCCCACGAAAGACTAATTAGAAAGGTAGAAGCTCATGGCATCAAAGGTGACATCCTTAAATGGATTAGGGCGTGGTTACAGGACAGGAAACAGCGAGTGAGCATTAACGGCACTAAGTCCCATTGGAGCAACGTCACAAGTGGAGTTCCCCAAGGCTCAGTACTTGGACCATTATTGTTTATTATATACATAAACGACATAGATATCGGCATAGACAGCAACATAAGTAAATTTGCTGATGATACTAAAATAGGACATGTTATCAAATCTGACGAGGACTCGGCAAAACTACAGGAGGATCTAAACAAATTTTTCGAATGGTCTGAAAAATGGCAGATGAAATTCAACATTGACAAATGTAAAGTACTCAGTATAGGAAATGTAAACAGGGAAACCAGATACCAGATGAACAACGATGCCATAGAGAAATCCGACTGCGAGAGAGATTTAGGAGTAATGATAAGTAGGAACCTTAAGCCAAATAAACAATGTGTTTTTGCTCGAAACAAGGCTAATAAAGTACTTGGGTTCATACAAAGGAGTGTTAGTTACAAGACTAGCGAGGTCATCCTAAAACTGTATCTTGCTCTTGTGAGACCACACCTGGATTACGCAGTCCAGTTCTGGTCACCGTATTACAGAATGGATATAGAATCCTTGGAAAGAATTCAGAGGAGAATGACAAGACTAATCCCGGGTATCAGGAACCTTGAGTATAGAGACAGGTTAAAGCATCTTAATTTGCACTCCCTTGAGAGACGTAGAGCGAGGGGCGACCTGATAGAGGTGTATAAATGGAAGGCAGGGCTAAACAAAGGGGACATTACAAAGGTACTCAAATTATCCAACCAGGAGCGAACTCGTAACAATGGTTTTAAATTGGACAAATTTAGATTTAGGCGTGAAATAGGTAAACACTGGTTTGGAAACAGAGTAGTGGATGAATGGAACAAGTTACCAAATATCATCATTAACTCGAATACGCTGAATTGCTTCAAACATAGGTTGGATGCTCATATGAGCAATAGGGGTTGGGTGTAAACGGGACTGCCCAGTATGGGCCAATAGGCCCGCTGCTGTTTCCTCCATTCTTATGTTCTTATGTTCTTATATACCTGAAGCCAAGGAGAGAGAGAGAGAGAGAGAGAGAGAGAGAGAGAGAGATGACCTGAGGAGGGTGTGCACGGTGACCTAACCAAGAGGATGAGTGTGGGGGGGGGGGGGGGGTAGATTTACATAACTCTTTTAGTATTGCGTTCAGGGTTAGGTTAGGTTGAGAATTTATGGAGTGTCGTGAAGGCGTGGTCGAGATGTAACAGAATATATAAATTTTGCGGCAGTAGGAAGCTGGTAATATATTGTGGCCCGAGTGTATTGTGAAGACTGGGGGAACAACTTTACACACTTCTGCTAAACATTAAATGAATTACCAAAAAGAAAAAAAAAATTGCTCAAAGACTCGTTTGGGGTTGATAGTTGAATTGTAAGTAAAGTTGAAGGTAAAGGTTTGGTTTGGTTTGGTTAGGTTAGGTTAGGTTAGGTTACGTTACGTTACGTTACGTTTGGTTAGGTTAGGTTTGGTTTGGTTTGGTTAGGTTTGGTTACGTTTGGTTTGGTTTGGTTAGGTTAGGTTAGGTTAGGTTTGGTTTGGTTAGGTTAGGTTAGGTTAGGTTAGGTTAGGTTAGGTTTGGATCATAATGGGGAAATAATTTGTTTCGGTCATCTCTGTGCTGTATAATGTATTGTTATTGTTGTTTTTGTTGTATCGTGTATTATGTTGTTTTTGTATAGTGTGAGTATTGTGAGTTGTTGCTGTATAGTGTGTGTAGTACGTGTATAGTGAGTCAAAACAGTGGAGAATATAGTGTGTGTGTGTGTGTGTGTATATCCGTGTGTAGGAGCGTCCGGCAGAGCTGACACGACACAATCCGAATTCGAAATTTTCGGGATTTGGATTTTCTCTTGATAGGTTTGGGTCCAAGTGACTTTGTCGGATTCAATCGGATTGGTGGATATAACAATCATTTCTGTCTTGGCTCGACTCAGTGGACGCGGTGGTTAAGGCTACCTGTCACTAACTGCCATTCACCTGGACACGTCCTTCACACCTAGAGGTTAACATTAATAATAGAAACTGGCTTAATAGAATAACCTTATTTTTGTGTAAGTATTTGTGGTCTAAATATATATCGATAGTTTAACTTAGTTGTACACTCATAGGTCAGTCATGATAGGGTGAAGTGTACGGAATTATGTTGTTCAGGTGTTTTTAATTATAAAGTTCATGCGTATTGTAATAGGTAGATAATGATGTACATGTTATGGTGATTTAACTAGTATATTTTCGCATTGTTTCTTGAATGTGAGGCTTTGGAAGTAGTTAAATTATATTACAACTTTTTTATATTAAATTTTGTTACGTCGCTGATTAAATGTATCGGTTTTGTTAGTGATTTGTCCCGGTATAATTTTCCTTAGTATTTGTTAATTTTATTTAATGGTGTTTTCTGGGCAGGTCGCTCCAGCTGACCCCAACTTAACTATAGCTCAAGGTAATCCGCTCAAGCGAATCTGATCAGAATTCGAACCGTAAAGTCGGACAATTTTCAATCCGAAATCAATCTTAATCCGACGTGGGATCGAATTGAATCTGGTCCTGTTTGGGTTAGGATTGATTCGTCTCGCTTCTGTTCCCAGGCTGACTGATCGAGTGAAGGTATTTTATAAAGCGATGTTAGAAGTCTACACGAACCGGTTATATATCCAGATAAAACTGAAATACAATACTGTATCACTCAAGGAAAAGGGAAAAAAATGAAAATGTCACTTAAAAAAAAAATATCTGTACTTAGGGTGATCGATGACTTTCAGAATGAACACTACGACTCCTGTTGTCCCGGTAGGGTTGTCAGAATTCTTCGTCCATTGTGTCATATTTTTGCAACACAATTTTGTAGAGATATTTTTTATTTATTTTTTTTTAAGTGACTATACAATGTGTATCAGATGTGTTTCAAGAGAACTGCACCATCCGGAAGGTAGCAGAGTAGTTTTATGGAGAGGAAAGTGGTGGCAGAGTAGTTTGTTGGAGAGAGAAGTGGTGGCAGAGTAGTTTGTTGGAGAGAGAAGTGGTGGTAGAGTAGTTTGTTGGAGAGAGAAGTGGTGGTAGAGTAGTTTGTTGGAGAGAAAAGTGGTGGCAGAGTAGTTTGTTGGAGAGAAAAGTGGTGGTTGAGTAGTTTGTTGGAGAGAGAAGTGGTGGCAGAGTAGTTTGTTGGAGAGAAAAGTGGTGGTAGAGTAGTTTGTTGGAGAGAGAAGTGGTGGCAGAGTAGTTTGTTGGAGAGAAAAGTGGTGGTAGAGTAGTTTGTTGGAGAGAAAAGTGGTGGCAGAGTAGTTTGTTGGAGAGAAAAGTAGTGGCAGAGTAGTTTGTTGGAGAAAGAAGTGGTGGCAGAGTAGTTTGTTGGAGAGAAAAGTGGTGGCAGAGTAGTTTGTTGGAGAAAGAAGTGGTGGCAGAGTAGTTTGTTGGAGAAAGAAGTGGTGGTGTTGGAGCGGGTAGAGGCAGGGGGGTGTGTGTGTGTGTGGAAGACGCTTGGGAGGAACAACAAACACATTGCTCTGGTGGCAGGTGTGAGAGCTGAATTCTTTCCTGTAATACAAAAGATTGGGGGAGGGAGATAGTGCCCCCCCCCCCCCAATAAGGTCACATAAGTTCAAGGAATAATGTGTCACCAGTCTTGTTCACTAATATTATGACAGCATCGTAAATATGATCATGGAATTATCTTTTATTAATTTTGTTCTATTTACTCTTTTGGTTTATAAGGAATTAGTTAAAAAAAAAAAGATTATTAAAATTGACAGATTTTGTGATTATATTAAATGGTAGGATACGGTGGCTGAGTGGATAGGAGACTTGTTTCCTGACCTAACGTTTAGCGGTTCGAATCTTGCTGCTGGTTATTTTGAGTTGGGGCGTCCCTAGTCGATCCAGCTGCAGAGTGACTACCTGACTTTGCATTTTTTTTTTCTTTGGGGGGGGGGGGGGGAATGAAATGATGTAAAGTGCAGTGCCGATAATGTATCTCTGTGTTTTAAAGGTTTTAAATTTAGTTATCATCCTCGAGCCAGATACTATGATATCTCAGGATGTTTTCACTCCCCGATGGACGCCCAAAAATTACTGTTTTTTTGTCTCTCGTCTGGTGACCTGCCTGCACCTGGCTAATGTTAAGACACACACTCCATCACACTCCTACACTCTCCCACTACACGCCTGGAGTGAATCTCCACACATGCACTCTACATCGCAGGTAAGTATCGCACAAACACTAATTATCTCCCAGGATGCAGGTAAGTGTGGCGCCCTGACCTCTCTTACACTGTCGAGAAACACGTCCGACTGTTCCATTAAAAATTCACAGAAACTGCAGCGTGTTTGGTCATGGGCCGACGTAATGAGTTTTTATTTGTAAGTTTTTTTTTAAAGTTAATGATGTAGAACAAGACTCCGGTACTTTAGCGACTGTCACGAGTATCGTACAAAGTCTTTGACGCCTCACTAACGTTAATAACCTTTTGTCAGCGGCGTCTAGTGTATGTCTTTGAAGAAGGCATGCTGTGGGGGCGGGGGAGTGTGTGTGGGGGTGGGTGGGTGTATGGGGGTGGTGTTGGGGGTGGGTGGGGGTGGTGTTGAGGGTGGGTGGGGGTGTAGGGGTGGGTGTGGGGGTGGGTGGGTGTGTGGAGGTGGGATGGGTGTTGGGTGTTGGGTGTGTGGGTGAGTGTGTGGGGGTGAGGTCGGTGTGTGGGGGTGGGGTCGGTGGATTTACAGTGTGAGAGACAGGTTTGTTATCACCTGTTGACTTAAACCGATAAGTTTGTTCATAGGTTATTAATTACGTACAGATAAACAAACAAACACATGGGTTATAAACTACAAACAACCACACATGGTTTATATATCCCAAACAAGCAAACATAGGTAATTAACTAAAAAACGCCACACACACACACATACATGGTTTACAAACTACATACATACAAACACATACATGGGCTGTAACCACAAACAAACAAACACATGAGATTGTTACAATGTTTTACTTATGACTGACACTGTACTCGACCGCCTTCACTTCCTCATCTGTAACGTCAGGTTCAGGTCATAGACAAATACACAAGCAAATAAGGAAGAGCCTAATAGGTCACATACTTTATTTATACTATTTAAAACACCTGAAGGGGCCACCTTGAGATTAAACACCCCAGGCTATTTCACTTAATGATTTAACACGCTAACCTAACCTAACCTAACCCTCCTCTCCCCATGGGTAACGTGAGAGTTTTTTAAAATCAAGTGAAATATGCTGGGGTGTCTAATCTTCAGGTGGTCCGAAATACATTAGGTTAGGTTAGGTTAGGTTAGGTTAGGTTAGACTCAAGCAACGAGAAGATTGATAAAGGAACACGGAAATAAACAATTCCCCTATAGGTAGTAAATAAAATCTGGCATCGTCACAGTTTTTGAAGAGAAAATCATCTGACATAATTAATATCAGGTTGCTGAGGAGTTATGAAAGAGCTCGGTGAGTTTACCACGAAAATGTTGCAGTTTGTGTCGGCCGCCCATTGATCAACACGTGAGAAATTGTTCCCCCCTTCCCCTAGTTGCATGCAATAACAGCTACCGTATTTTCTTTTATTGTTTGTGTCTGTTTTTGTTTTATTTGTTTAGAAGTGATTTGCGGAAAAAATAGGTACATGTTTTTGTAATTTTTTTTTTTTTTTATTGAAGACAACGAGAACTGGGCCGGGAATCCGATGTCCAAAGGGGTCTTTTTTTTTTGTTTTTTAATTCTTACCGGGTCGACAAGAGTGGGGGGAGGGGGGTCTCTCTCTCTCTCTCTCTCTCTCTCTCTCTCTCTCTCTCTCTCTCTCTCTCTCTCACGCACACACAGTTACTGCAACACGCGTAGAAGGTACTACTGCCTCGCTACACCACTTACCTCCCGTAAAATACTGCCTCTTGTCATCTTTTTTAACAAACGACTTGTAATCTAACGTCAGACATTATTTTTAAATGAGCAGAATTGAACTTCCTCTCTCTCTCTCTCTCTCTCTCTCTCTCTCTCTCTCTCTCTCTCTCTCTCTCTCAGGGGCTGAATAAAGGGTTTCTGGGAGCGTTTGATGGACTGTGAACGTCAAGGGTGTGTGATGGGCGGTCTTATCACCTCCTGGTATAGGGAAGGTTTTAGAATGAGTTGGGCTCCTAGCTTACAGTACGTTCCGTGTGTCATCCCGTCTTTTACTTCCTCGGTCAGTCATGGAACTCCAGCTTGGTGATTGGCTGTCTGTGTCTAACTCCAGCTTGGTGATTGGCTGTCTGTGTCTAGTATAATCAAATAACACTACCCGTTTGTTGTCCTTCACCTCCAAGCTGTGAGGTCAAGTGTTCCAGGGGCGCCGCCTCCACCCTCCGGTTGTCTCCCCCCAACACACAGGGAACCCGAGACCTTTCTACCCCTCACCGTGTACTGTAATCTCTCCAGTTGAAGCTCCTACTCGTAACTAAGACGAACTTGGGGGAGTTTTGATACAGTATGAATGGAGCTTCGAATCTTAGCTGCGTTACGGTAAATATCCCCCCCCCCCCAGAGAATTAATTACTTTAGCTGTAAAATTCACCCGAGATTTCTTAGTTTCCTTTTATTCTTCTCTATTCATAGCGGCCGTACTATTAAGAAAGTCTTGGCACAGTGTTCACCATTATCGATGTTGTCCACCTCGTCGGCGTTCCAGCCATAGCAATCGTGAAGTTATCGCCACTTAGAAGATATTGGCTTCTCCGTGCTCAATGCCGGGAGGAATATTGTATTTTCGCAATGTTTAAGACACAGGCGTGACTATTGGCCACCCACCCACCCACGGCTCCTGGTCTCTTATAGCTTGTGTGTACCATAATTATTTGATTAATGTTTTCTCAGGTGATTGACATAAGCAGGTGAGGGTGTGTATGTAGAGTGAATGTCAGTGTTCTTGATAGGTGTTGGAGAAGAGAGGTCCGTAGGGGAGAGGAGATAATAAGTGGTAAAGATAACAGGTAAGAAGCTCAAAGGAAGATTAGTGAAATGAGGAGAAAGAGGAGGAGGTGAAAGAAATAAGAATGTATGAGAGAAGATAAAAGATAAATGAATAAAAAAGGAACATGGATAAAGGAGGGAAAGAAGACATAAGAGAAGATGAAGACAAAGTGGGAGAAAGTTGAGGGAAGATTAATGATCAACTGGAGTGTGTGTGTGTGTGTGTGTGTGTGTGTGTGTGTGTGTTTTTTTTTTTTGTTTGTTTATGTAGAGAAAGAATAAGGAGGAGGAAGAGATGGAAAAGTTGAGGATGGGGAGGAAGAAAGTTGAATAAGATTGTGTAGGAGGAGGAGGAGAAGAAGGTGATAAAGACGAATGAAAGATAAACAAGAAAACAAGTATTTATTTTCTTCTTCATGTCTCCTCAGTAATAATTCTCGACCTTATCTCCTGAAGACACAGAGACCATTAAGACCATTGCAGTGATGAAATGCTAGCAAGAGATATATTATCATTATATAGTATATCCCAATGACCCTTAAGGGCGCAAGTGAGTGAGATGGTACAGAAATTTGTGTGTAGGTTAAATGAAGTTGTTTTGTGGCGTTGATCTATTAATTAAAAGATCCTGTTTACCTGTTAATTAGAGTCTGTTTTACCTGTTACTTGATGTCTTTGTTTACCTGTTTGATGAAGTCCTTGTTTACCTGTTCGATAAAGTCCTTGTTTACCTGTTAATTAGAGTCCTGTTTACCTGTTAATTAGAGTCCTGTTTACCTGGTAATTGAAGTCTTTTTTACCTGTTACTTGATGTCTTTGTTTACCTGTTTGATGAAGTCCTTGTTTACCTGTTCGATAAAGTCCTTGTTTACCTGTTCGCTGAGGCCCTGTTTACCTGTTCGCTGAAGTCCTTATCACGTTCATCTGTTTGCCTACTTCACTTAACAATTCCCGCCGCGTGCAAGTGGGAAGATAGCGCCTAGAGTGTGTTCCCTTGTCGTCACATCTCGACTAGACATGTTACTTAAAGGCTTTTCTGTTGATTCATTTATGCAGGTAACCAGTGTGGTGACCTCAAGTAACATCTCCTACACACAGAGGAACATGATTTAAGGTAGTGAGGTGAGGCGCGGCTTTTGTGTTCCCGGCAGTCGAGCTTGTACCGCCAGTCAGGGATATGTTGAGAGTTAAAACTGTTTTCTCGCCCAGGAAGGCAAATGTTTTTTCATGTTTTGGTGTTATTTTTTGGTGTTTTTCGTGTGTTTTTTTCCTGTTGTGTTTTGGTCGTTAATATTGTTTTTTTTTCTGTGTTTTTTTGGGGGGGTTGATGTTTTTTTTTTATTTTACTCGTGCGGGAAAAAAAAATAATACTTGACTACTGAACTTACTAGCAAACCGAGATGACCACTAATACTTTACCCTACTTATACTTACCTTTTCTTCTACTTATAAATCTTGGGGGGAGGGGATTTACTTAAGGGTGTGGTAACTCTAGCAGATGAGTCTATGGATTCTGACCACTACAGTAAATGTATTGTGAAGATGTATAGAATATTATAAATTGGATAGGATTTTGTATGTAGATTTAACCCATCATGGTATTACATCTATCCTCTCCTATCCTAATAAGATCCCAAACCTAACCTAACCTAACCTAACAACTTAACCCAACCCAACACTGTGACCAGCTGAACTTTAAGGTTGTTTACATACACAAACATTATTTTTGATGTTGTCTTTAGATAAGAGATTCACTTTGAACTACCATTTTCCTCCTCCTGGTTGAATGGTATACTCGTACTAGTCCATTAATGTTTTATTGTCCCGATCAAACGTGAGAATTTTGTTATGTTAGGATTAAAGATAACAAATATATATACACAGTATTTGTATGTTGAAAAAGTAATAGTGTCATGCCATTGGAAGTTAATTAGAGAATTATTGTAACGATCAAAGATAATAATTTTTTTCATTGATGAATCAGTAAATATTATTCATGTATTCAGGTAACAACATCATTCAAAAGATTATATTCGTGTGATGGAGAAAACAAAACCAATTAACCTGTGTGTAAGATTATTCCAGGTGATAAACTCGAAATTATCTCTGCATATTTATATCGTAATTAAAAGTTAATCAGGAATGAGTCAATTTCGTCGTTAATGAATCGGTGACATAAAAGTTAGATCCTTTCACTTGATTATGCAAATAGGCTCTACTGCGGCGGCCACTGAGCTGAACATTATACTGTACTGGTGTTAAGTCTGGTGGTCAAGGCTTATGGTAGGTGTTTGTGTGGTCGTGGTAGGTGTTTATAGGTCATGGTAGGTGTTTGTGGGTCATGGTAGGTGTTTGTGGGTCATGGTAGGTGTTTGTGGGTCATGGTAGGTGTTTATAGGTCATGGTAGGTGTTTGTGTGGTCATGGTAGGTGTTTGTGGGTCATGGTAGGTGTTTATAGGTCATGGTAGGTGTTTGTGGGTCATGGTAGGTGTTTGTGGGTCATGGTAGGTGTTTATAGGTCATGGTAGGTGTTTGTGTGGTCATGGTAGGTGTTTATAGGTCATGGTAGGTGTGTGTGTGGTCATGGTAGGTGTTTATAGGTCATGGTAGGTGTTTGTGGGTCATGGTAGGTGTTTGTGGGTCATGGTAGGTGTTTGTGGGTCATGGTAGGTGTTTGTGGGTCATGGTAGGTGTTTGTGTGGTCATGGTAGGTGTTTGTGGGTCATGGTAGGTGTTTATAGGTCATGGTAGGTGTGTGTGTGGTCATGGTAGGTGTTTGTGTGGTCATGGTAGGTGTTTGTGGGTCATGGTAGGTGTTTGTGGGTCATGGTAGGTGTTTGTGGGTCATGGTAGGTGTTTGTGGGTCATGGTAGGTGTTTGTGGGTCATGGTAGGTGTTTGTGGGTCATGGTAGGGTTCGATCTCCGGGCAGGGGAACCTGGATGTTAATCGATTTGCGGATCGTATTCCGCGGTAATGGTTAGCCAGTGCAGTTGGCGAGTTGTCCGGTCTTCTGGGACTGTTCCTTGACACTGGGCCATGCAGCTCGTTAACCTAGAGTGTGGTTGTTGTGTTGACCATCCCCGTTACACGAGGGGCAGCCATTATTAGTGTAAGTCATTGATACATTAGTTATCTCTTCTCACTTATTGAGTAGAGGCGGCAGTGTGTGTATTTGGGGGGGGGGGGGGGTAAATGTGTATGTGGGAGGTGATTGGATGTGTGTGTGTGTGTGTGTGCATGTGGATCGAGAGGTGTGGGTATGAGTGTATGTATGGGTGTATGAATTTCACACTTTATATATTACTAATAAAACACACACACACACACACACTGGTGGGTTTACGCCCGTCCGTGTTTGGTTTGAGTGCATGTGCGTCTGGGGGCGTGTGTATGTGTGTGCTTGTCTGTTATCCTTGTGTCCATTATATATCGTGTTGAACAAAGATTTTTTTATATATTTTTTTCCCCCAGAAACACTGAGGGCAACTTCAGTAAATAATAATCAAGAGTTCTGAAAGTTTAGAATTCTGGGGAGTGAGGCGAAGCTGGGGGGTAGGGGGGTGTGGAAGAGGGTTAGGAGGGGGTGGAAGAGGGGGTAGGAGGGTTGGACGGGGGCGTCTCAACTCTATCATCCTGGGAATCAAAAGGAGCAACTGCAGAAATTGGCGGTCGGATTTGACTTGACTTTTGGGGCGAAGTGAATTGAATAAAGACAAGAAAAAATAATAAATTGAGAAAAAATAAACGTGGTTGTGTGTTGTTTGAGAGGAAGGGGCGGGTCAGCGCTTTATGAAGGGGTAGCTCGTGTGTGTGTGTCAAGAAGGGGTGAAGGGGTAGTGTGTCTGTGTGTGTGTTTTGAGGGACTGCCATCAAACAGATGAAAGATAACAAACCTCAGGGCCTGATGGAATCCCAGCCGAGGTATATAAAGCAGTAGGACCTCTGCTTACCAGCCGTCTCCACTCTCTCCTAGAGAATGTATGGGAAAAGGAGGAAATCCCCCAAGCTCTTAAAGACGCCTCCATCGTCAATATTTAAAAGAACTGTGGTCAGACCGTGGCAACTACCGCGGGATCTCGCTGCTGCCCGTAGCTGGAAAGATTATCGCCCGAGTCCTCCTAAACAGACTTCTTCCTGAGGAAGAAAACTTCCTCCCAGAATCTCAATGTTGCTTTAGACCATCACGTGGCACCACTGACAGGATCTTTGCTGCCCGACAGATGCAGGAAAAGTGCGGAGAACAGCATCGTGACCTGTACATGACTTTCATTGACCTAACCAAGACCTTCGACTCGGTCAACAGGGAAGCCCTCTGGTGGACCCTCAACCGTTTTGGCTGCCCACCAAAATTCATCGCCATTGTGAGGCAACTCCACGATGGCATGAACGGCAGTCTCCTGCACAATGTCACCCAGTCTGAGTTCTTCCCCATCCAAACGGGGGTTAAAGAAGGGTGCGTACTGGCACCAACTCTCTTTTCCATTTTCTTGGCTGCCTTCCTTACTCGTGCCAGTGCCAATTTAGCCGGCGGGGTGGACATCGAGTACCGGATGAAGGGTCTTTTCAACATAAGACGACTCCAGGCAAGAACTTCAGTGTGCAGACGACCTCACCCTTGTTGCTCACACTGAACACGACCTATAGAAGAACCTGAACACCTTCGCAGATGCGTATGCACACTTCGGCCTTGAGGTGAATGTACGTAAGACTCAGATTCTCTTTCAGCCTGCCCCTGGTTCAGACACACCTCCACCATCCATCCAGCTTAACGGTACTACCGTCTCTAATTTTACCCACTTTCGGTATCTCGGCTCCCACCTGTCCACCACCGCGGAGATCAATGAAGAGATTAAACATCGGATCAGATGTGCATCTCAAGCCTTTGGCAGACTCCGAAACCGTGTCTTCTGCCGCAGGGAGCTGGAATTATCTATAAAGTTAAACGTATATCGAGCAGAGGTCCTCCCCACCCTGCTATATGGCAGCAAGACATGGGTCACTTACAGGAGGCACCTCAAGGCTCTTGAAAACTTTCACCAACGTATTCTACATTCCATCCTCCGAGTTCGCTGGGAAGACAAGAAAAATACCAGTATTCTTGCTGACACCAACTGTAGGAGCATCGAGGCTACCATTATCCATGAACAACTATGCTGGACTGGCCATGTTACCCTCATGGAAGACAGTAGCCTGCCAAACCAGCTACTTTACAGTCACCTAACGAATAGTAAACGTAATGCCGGAGGGCAACTGAAAAGGTATAAGGATAGTCTTAAGACAAACCTGAAAAAGTGCCAAATCAACCTCTCACATGGGAGGCGATTACTCCACACCACAACACTTGGAGGAGCACCACACGTGAAGGTGGCAATACTTTCGACTTAGCCCGACTGCATAACGAGGCAGACAAGCGCCAACGCCGGAAAGACGCTGCCGCCGCCCCTCCTGCAGTAGATGTAGCCCCCCCCCCCCACATGTGCAACATCTGTTAACGACCCTGCGGGTCCCGTATCGGCCTCTTTTAGTCACCTCAGAGCTAACCAACCTAGGTGACATCCTTAATAACTCATATCATTGTATCATAGCTGGATGATCGTCATACTCGATTCCGAGTGACAGCAAAGTAGCAG
>CAUDMG010000100.1:355000-472500 GCA_958450375.1 Homarus gammarus | reverse complement strand
AGGGGGGTGGGAGGCGTGGAGGGATGGGAGGCGTGGAGGGGTGGGAGGCTTGGGGGGGTGGGAGGCGTGGAGGGGGGTGGGAGGCGTAGAGGGGGGTGGGAGGCGTGGAGGGATGGGAGGCGTGGAGGGGTGGGAGGCGTGGGGGGGGTGGGAGGGAGTGTGAGGGAGGTGGGAGGGAGTGTGAGGGAGTTGGTGTGGGAGTATGAGGGAGGTGGGAGGGAGTGTGAGGGAGTTGGTGTGGGAGTATGTGTGAGGGAGGTGGGAGGGAGTGTGAGGGAGTTGGTGTGGGAGTATGAGGGAGGTGGGAGGGAGTGTGAGGGAGTTGGTGTGGGAGTATGTGTGAGGGAGGTGGGAGGGAGTGTGAGGGAGTTGGTGTGGGAGTATGAGGGAGGTGGGAGGGATGTGTGAGGGAGGTGGGAGGGAGTGTGAAGAGAGTCAGTTTGGTTGGAGGGTCGTGGAGGGAAGGTTTTGTAGTAGAAGGGTTTAAGGTATTTTAATAATTATTTAACGTAAATTATGTAAGGGAATTAGGTAACGTTTCTTGATATAAAATAAATTTTAAAGATCTAATATTTTAAATTGTGGAAGGGGATATTGACCAATCAGGAGCCAGAGAGGTTTGCATTGACCAATTAGAAGTAAGGGAAGATAGCAATAGCCAATCAAGGAAGGCGGCGGGGTCGGTAATTTTTAAGAGCCGCCTCAGTGCTTGTTGGATGACTCACGTGGGAAGTCTATTTTTTTTGTGTGTGCGTTTTTTAATCTATATTTGTGAAAGAAACGGCTAAGAGTGAACATTTGTGAACAGTATTAACATAAGTAACTGTATTGTTTAGTTATATATGAACAACTGATGAACAAACACGAGAAGCGATGATTTAAAAGGTTTAAATCACGGGAGCGTAACGGTCACCTTCCCTCCGCGTGATTTACACTCCATAGAAAACGGAAACTTGACACTTAAGGTGAGTTATTAATTAACTTACTTTAACAGGGTAGGATAGGATAGGATATGTCAGGATAGGACGGTACAATTACCAGTGACGGATTATATTATATTAGGTTAATTTGGTTTGGTGTTTGTTTTTTAAGTCCTTAGGTCTAGTTACGACTGAGCCTGGCTGTAGACTGCCAGGCTTTTCACTTAACCACTACTACAGTTATTGTCTTACTCACAATATACACAAAAATATAACGGCTGTTAGCAAATGGACTATATATTTCTTTGGAGATGTTTATCCTGTGTTCCGACTGTCGCGTTGTCTCCAATTTTGTTCTAGTAACATTAGCGAATGGCGAACTTTGCTATAGGCACACCGAATATAATAAATGATAATAATAATAATATTATTATTATTATTATTATTATTATTATTATTATTATTAACGGTTTATTGAGATAAAATTACAGCTAAGGGTGAAAATACACGATGAACAGATTTTATATAAATTACAAAAGGAAATTTTAGGGAGTGGGTCATGTAACATGAGGTTTAACTACAACAAGAGGAGGAAACATAAGCAAGTTTGCGGGTGATACCGAACTAGGGCGGCAGATTAATTCAGGGCAGGATGCAAATGCATTACAGGAGGATCTGAATAAACTGTAGGGGTGGTCTGAAAAATGGCAAATGAAATTCAACACCAGCAAGTGCAGCGTACCTAATATTGGAAGAACAAATACTGACAATGTATACAGCCTTAACAACATCAACCTAGAGAAGTCGACTTGTGAAAGAGACCTAGGGGTACTTGTAAGCCCGGACCTACGGCCTAGAAAACAGTGCGTTAATGTTCGAAAAAAGGCAAACAGAGCATTGGGTTTTATATCTAAAAGTGTAAGTAATAAGAGTGCAGAGGTCTTATTGCAACTATATCTTGCGCTAGTCAGGCTGCACCTCGATTATGCGGTTCAGTTCTGGTGCCCCTATTATAGAATGGATATCAATTCACTAGAGTCGGTGCAGCGAAGAATGACGAAAATGATTCCTGGACTTCGAAACCTTCCATATCAAGATAGGTTAAAGAAACTTAACTTGCATTCCCTAGAAAGACGAAGAGTGCGGGGAGATATGATAGAGTATTTAAGTGGGTGAAAGGAATCAATAAAGGGGATATAGATAAAGTTCTTATAATATCCGAGCAGGATAGGACTCGGGGCAACGGATTTAAGTTGGATAAGTTTTGGTTTAGGAGGGAGATAGGAAGAAACTGGTTCACAAATAGGGTGGTGGACGAGTGGAACAAGCTTAGCAACTTTGTAGTGAGTGCTGGAACGCTGGAAAGCTTCAAAAGGAGGCTAGACAGATTCATGGATGATAGAGAGTGGTAGTAACTCTCGACAGGAGCTGCCATGCACAGGCCAACCAGCCTAGTGCAGACTCCTTATTTTCTTGTGTTCTTATGGACTACAGGTTAACTTGCGTGTGTGTAGAGGAGACGAAGCCTCCCTCTGATGAGCCCCTTGATGCGACCATTTCCTCGTAAATCTCTTACAAATGAGAAAATGATCTACAGTTATTGTCTCTGGAGCCGCTGGGTGAGTGTTAGGGACGCTGGCCAACGAGTTTACGGTTTTCGAGAAGGTGATCAATCTACCACCAGAAATGACTGAACTGGTCACACGCTTCACGGTATGATACATGTCTACTTCACGGTATGACACATGTCTGCTTCACGGTATGACACATGTCTGCTTCACGGTATGATACATGTCTGCTTCACGGTATGACACATGTCTGCTTCACGGTATGACACATGTCTGCTTCACGGTATGATACATGTCTGCTTCACGGTATGATACATGTCTGCTTCACGGTATGATACATGTCTACTTCACGGTATGATACATGTCTACTTCTACTTCACGGTATGATACATGTCTGCTTCACGGTATGATACATGTCTGCTTCACGGCATGATACATGTCTGCTTCACGGTATGATACATGTCTGCTTCAGGGTATGATACATGTCTGCTTCACGGTATGACACATGTCTGCTTCACGGTATGACACATGTCTGCTTCACGGTATGATACATGTCTGCTTCACGGTATGATACATGTCTGCTTCACGGTATGACACATGTCTGCTTCACGGTATGATACATGTCTGCTTCACGGTATGATACATGTCTGCTTCACGGTATGATACATGAAAAAGAGAGTATTATTTTAGACTCGTCATAAAGGGAAGCATTGTTGGGAGGTTTGGATGAATCAAGAACAGTATAGCTTTTAAGGCCAGACACTGCCACAGTCTATACACACACACGTACGATATTTGAAGTATTTTAACAGCAACATTGTATTTGTATCCTGGCAAAATGAGTCCAGCCATTGCTGATTAGTCTGTTGGCACTTCAATACAGCAGTGAGAATTTTGTTTAACAATTTCAAATATTTCACTCTCTCAACCTGCTAGGTAACTGTGTTTACTTGATAATAAAATATAAAGTAATAATCATAAATCACCCGCTTCTCTACCACGAGTTGTTAGTAGTTGATCATGATCACCCGTGTTGATGGTCCGTGTTCTGAGTTGTGACGGGAACAGACAGACGGGGGGGGGGGGGGGGCAGTAGACAGTACCAGTCATGTCTGCTCCTGTCTTGGCTTGTACGGTCATGTATCGACGATCTCACTTAATCCTGGTGTGTTTTTGTGCATCAGACGTGACCGTTCGTGTTGTCTGTCTGTTGACTTTGCTATCACCAAAGCACCCAGACGCCTGACAGAGGGAGCCAACAGGGGAGTGATTGGATGTGACACAGACGCCTGACAGAGGGAGCCAACAGGGGAGTGACTGGATGTGACATAGAGATTCATTACGGCTAAGTCATCAACATTACTGCTCTTTAACTACTAAGGTCTTACTAGTCATCAACAAATACCAGTTACAGACAAAATACATTTGACGATAAAAGACAATGATTGGAATTTCAAAGGTAATGTTTTTGCGTTTTATTTAATCTCTGTATGAAGTGAAGGTAAGCTTGACTTAGTTTACAGTAATGGTTCAGTGTAATTTCGAAGCGATATTGATCTTCATGTCTATATACCTGTGATGTTTGGTAGTGAGGGTTATACTTCACAACACCTTCTATAATAATACGAGTGTATTTGGGCCAAGCAGGATTCGAACCCCTGAGCGGTCGGTAACGAAAGCTTGAATAATGGAAGAGGAGAAATTTGGCGAAGATAATATGGGAAATGTAGGAGTAATTATGGTGAGACATGAACACTTCTGTCCTGGGTGTATCGGGTTGGGTTAGGTTAGGTTAGGTTAGGTTAGGTCTTGTATCGTTAAATTAGTTTGTTGTTGTCTGGACGCTGTGTAGCTACTGGCGGGGGGGGGGGGGGGGGTAATGACCCTTAAAGAAATATATTTATTATATGTGTAGTGAAGTAAGTGTGGTCAAAGGAATAAGTTGTTCTGTGAATTAAACGTTTACAAAGAAATAAACATTGGCTTAGACTACTGTATATCCTACCTCGTGCCCAGGTTACCATTGGTTCGTATGATGAATATTTATAGTAATTGAATATTTAAGGATGTACTTAATTGGCTGGTATAATAGGTTAGGTTAGGTTCGGTTAGGTTAGGTTGGGTTCGGTTAGGTTAGGTTAGGTTAGGTTAGGTAAGGTTGGGTTCGGTTCGGTTAGGTGTAATTTTGGTACCATATTTCAAGGTTTGTTGTGCATTTTTATACCGTCAGTTACAAGGAATATATGAAGTGTGGTTAAAGACTGTTGACTTTAGCTGTATGACTAAATATAGACAAATGGTTAGCCTGGCGCTGCCACCTGATACACCACACTCGTTGCTGCCACACTGTGCTTCATCACCAGCGGCTGTTTGTTGTTGGTGGTGGAGCCCGAGTGTGTGATTCAGGCTTGTGGATTCTTACTGTGTGTGTGTGTGTTTGTTTTATGTACACTCTGACCTTGCCTCCAACATCACGTCATTATCTCATCTGTAAACACGACTTATAATGTTTGAAACAGATTACATAGGTTCTCACATAGTTTGTTTTGTCAGCCTTTCCTTAACTAACAAACGGGTTGAGAAAGGTTTCAGCTTCTCACAGTCGTTCATAACAAACACTTAGATCACCAAGACGTGAGGTGATTTATTTAACCTCTACATTAATAAAAAAAAAAACTTGGTGGGTTTGGTGAGATGGTGAATTGTTTACACTGATGCCCAGCTGTGGTGATATGTTCATAGGGAAGAGGTTTAGTTCATACTGGCACAGGTGTGGTGGTTAGGTTAGGTTAAATCATTGTCAGACAGGTCAGATAATTAGTTCATACAGTCAGACAGGTGAGGTAATTAGTTCATACAGTCAGACAGGTCAGATAATTAGTTCATACAATCAGACAGGTCAGATAATTAGTTCATACAGTCAGATAGGTGAGGTAATTAGTTCATACAGTCAGACAGGTGAGGTAATTAGTTCATACAGTCAGACAGGTGAGACAATTAGCTCAACAAAGGGAGTCCATTATTACAAATATTTTCAAGAATTCAACATATTGTATTTATTTCCACCAAACACACTTATCAACACATTCTGTCAGGTTCTTGCCCCAGGCTGGTCATTGAAAGTCATTGTTGTTGTTGTTCACGCTGGCGGAATAATAATAATTAGGAGGCCGTAACTGGGATGAATTTATTTATATTTGTGCGTGTGTCAGTTATTAGTGAGTGAAGGTGAGTGGGAGTGAAGGAGAGTGATGTGGGAGGGAAGGAATGGGTAAGGAAGAGAGAGGGATGGAGCAGAGAACTAGTGAAAGGCGTAGGGAGGTAAGGAAGGTGGGTAGGCGTGAAGAAGGTGAGGGAGGGTGGAAATTCTATGTAACACACAAGTTAATATTCTTACAATATGAGTGAGTTATCAGCCAGATTATCAAGCCACTATGTTGAGTTAGATATTTTTGCATAAGTTACGAGATATTTTCCTGACGTGTGAAAATGTCTTGTTTTGCATTTCGAACTCTCTCTCTCTCTCTCTCTCTCTCTTTGTGTTCTTACCTTACCTTACCTATACTTGCTTAATGTAATGTTGTGACAGTAAGGGAAGTTCTCAGTGTAGTAAGATTATGATAGTAAGCTGAAGAAAAGTTACTAGTTGGTAAATGAGCGTTGTTGTGTTTTGGGGCTAAGTCAGCTGATCACCTCAAACACGCATCACATCTACCGATCTCCATTATATTCTTAAACGGTGTGTGTGTGTGTGTGTGTGTGTGTGTGTGTGTGTGTGTGTGTGTGTGTGTGTGTGTGTGTTAATGTTTTCGCGTCAGCATAATTTTTTATGTTTTCTCCATCGCGGTGTTTTTTTTTTTTTTTTTTTTTTGCATCACCATCACCACCCTCAATCACCATCACCACCCTCAATCACCATCACCACACATCACCACCACCCACAGGTAAACATTGTCTGAGGTGTGTCTGCTGGCTCTCTCACCTGTTTAAACCTGGGCGTCAAGAGGTACAGCGGCCATACCTGTAGTGCACGTGGGTTCATTAACCATCTCGTTGTCGTGGGGATTATAAACGACTCCATTCAAGGTCGACTTCAAGATACTCGCGGTCAATGATCTTGTCAATTCCTGGTTAAAGGTGATACTCTCCTTGACGTCATCGTACCTGTGATTTCCTTTATTAGTGAGTTAATTAACCTGTGGGTGAGGCATGAACACACCTTGCTGTCTCTCTCTCTTTCATCTAATTCTTCATAATATCTTTTTCTCTGCCTCTTGGATGGAGTGAGTAACAGTATTGAACAGATGTAAGTAACAGTATTGAACAGATGTAAGTAACAGTATTGAACGGATGTAAGTAACAGTATTGAACAGATGTAAGTGACAGTATTGAACGGATGTAAGTAACAGTATTGAACAGATGTAAGTGACAGTATTGAACGGATGTAAGTAACAGTATTGAACAGATGTACGTAACAATATTGAACAGATGTAAGTAACAGTATTGAACGGATGTAAGTAACAGTATTGAACGGATGTAAGTAACAATATTGAACAGATGTAAGTAACAGTATTGAACAGATGTAAGTAACAATATTGAACAGATGTAAGTAACAATATTGAACAGATGTAAGTAACAGTATTGAACAGATGTAAGTAACATTATTGAACAAATGTAAGTAACAGTATTGAACAGATGTAAGTAACAGTATTGAACAGATGTTAGTAACAGTATTGAACGGATGTAAGTAACAGTATTGAACGGATGTAAGTAACAATATTGAACAGATGTAAGTAACAGTATTGAACAGATGTAAGTAACAATATTGAACAGATGTAAGTAACAGTATTGAACAGATGTAAGTAACAGTATTGAACGGATGTAAGTAACAATATTGAACAGATGTAAGTAACAGTATTGAACAGATGTAAGTAACAATATTGAACAGATGTAAGTAACAATATTGAACAGATGTAAGTAACAGTATTGAACAGATGTAAGTAACATTATTGAACAAATGTAAGTAACAGTATTGAACAGATGTAAGTAACAGTATTGAACAGATGTCAGTAACAGTATTGAACTAATGTAAGTAACAGTATTAAACAACATTGAACAGATGAGTATCAGTATTGAACAGATGTAAGTAACAATATTGAACAGATGTAAGTAACAATATTGAACAGATGTAAGTAACAGTATTGAACAGATGTAAGTAACAATATTGAACAGATGTAAGTAACAGTATTGAACAGATGTAAGTAACAATATTGAACAGATGTAAGTAACAGTATTGAACAGATGTAAGTAACATTATTGAACAAATGTAAGTAACAGTATTAAACAGATGTAAGTAACATTATTGAACAAATGTAATTAACAGTATTGAACAACATTGAACAGATGAGTATCAGTATTGAACAGATGAAAGTAACAGTATTGAATGGATGTAAGTAACAATATTGAACAACATTGAACAGATGAGTAACAGTATTGAACAGATGTAAGTAACAGTATTGAACAGATGTAAGTAACAGTATTGAACAGATGTAAGTAACAGTATTGAACAACATTGAACAGATGAGTATCAGTATTGAACAGATGAAAGTAACAGTATTGAATGGATGTAAGTAACAATATTGAACAACATTGAACAGATGAGTAACAGTATTGAACAGATGTAAGTAACAGTATTGAACAGATGTAAGTAACAGTATTGAACAGATGTAAGTAACAGTATTGAACAGATGTAAGTAACAGTATTGAACAGATGTAAGTAACAGTATTGAACAAATGTAAGTAACAGTATTGAACAAATGTAAGTAACAGTATTAAACAGATGTAAGTAACATTATTGAACAAATGTAAGTAACAGTATTGAACAGATGTAAGTAACAGTATTGAACAGATGTAAGTAACAGTTGAGCAGATGTAAGTAACAATATTGAACAGATGTAAGTAACAATATTGAACAGGTGTAAGTAACAATATTGAACAGATGTAAGTAAGAATATTGAACAACATTGAACAGATGAGTAACAGTATTGAACAGATGTAAGTAACAGTATCGAACAGATGTAAGTAACAGTATTGAACGGATGTAAGTAACATTATTGAACAACATTGAACAGATGAGTAACAGTATTGAACAGATGTAAGTAACTGTATTGAACAGAGGAGTGACAGTGTCCAACAGATTTAAGTAACATTATTGAACATATGTAAGTAACAGTATTGAAGAGGATTGAACAGATGAGTGACAGTAGGTTAGTAAGATTTATCACAAAGTTTACATTAGCGGGAGTGAGTGACGGGGAGACACCACACACAGCCGCTGCCAATACCAGATCACATAACAATGATACAACGAAGCACTGTCCCTGCTCACCATTTTTTAACAAACATCCACAAAAGGAAATGGAAAATGTTTGATTGGCTACAGGACCACAGGACACACACACACACACACACACACACACACACACACACACACACATAGAACGTAAGTTGGGAGTAATTGTATTGTTTTTAAGGTAGAGAAATAGATGTTCCTTTCCTCGAGTATTCTCCCAATTAAGTAACGTGTGTGAAGACTGTTGAAAATACTCTTGTAGAATGAGAATGGAATTTCACCTGTATTTCTGCATGGTTTGTGCGGCCTTAGATACTGATTTATACATTCATCTTGATGGTAATATTATTATCATTATTATTATTATTATTACTATTATTAATATCAGTATTGGTGAAGGCAATTGGTGAATGTAAACTGACGATGAATGTTGACGAAATAAATAACTTTAGGTGTCATTTTTTTATCCGTCCGTCCATCCACCCACCCACCCACCCACCCCTGGACTGCCCATAATCCACCTCAGCAGCTGTGTTAGAAAACTCATTGATCCATTATTAATAAAATAACTTCAGCTGATATTCACACCGGGATAACCTGACTAATTTACTAAGCTGATTACTGCCAAAAAAAATACACCTGAATTACTACCATCTATGAGGCTCTTTTCAGTAACTTAATTTAAGCGTTATCGTGCCTCCCCCTCACACCCCTCTCCCCCCCTCCCTTTCACCCCCCACCACCACCCCTCATTCCCACATCACCTCCTACCCTCCAACCCCCTCCCTCCCCTCACTATCACCCCACCTCCTCACCCCCCCAACCCCCTCCCTCCCCTCACTATCACCCCACCTCCTACCCCCAACCCCCTCCCTCCCCTCACTATCACCCCACCTCCTACCCCCCAACCCCCTCCCTCCCCTCACTATCACCCCACCTCCTCACCCCCAACCCCCTCCCTCCCCTCACTATCACCCCACCTCCTACCCCCAACCCCCTCCCTCCCCTCACTATCACCCCACCTCCTCACCCACCAACCCCCTCCCTCCCCTCACTATCACCCCACCTCCTACCCTCCAACCCCCTCCCTCCCCTCACTATCACCCCACCTCCTCACCCCCCCAACCCCCCTCCCTCCCCTCACTATCACCCCACCTCCTCACCCCCAACCCCCTCCCTCCCCTCACTATCACCCCACCTCCTCACCCCCCCCCCCAACCCCCTCATCCCCGCTCTTTTGGTTAAGTGAATTTTGTCTACGTATTTACATTCAAATCGAGGTGACCTGATTAGTCTTTTGAGCTTTTATGTGTGGTAATTGATGGGGTAAACAACGATTCAGGCTTCCATTTTTCGCTTCGTTGCCTGAATTTTGATATCAGTCGAGTTGTCAGTTTGTTATCTGAGGTGATTATTGTTATTGGTATTGTTAGATTTATTTATGTAGAATTATGTGTATTTATTTTTATGTTAGTACCAGTAATATTATTATTATTATTATTATTATTATTATTATTATTATTATTATTATTATTATTATTATTATTATTATTATTGTTGTTGTTGTTGTTGTTGTTGTTGTTGTTGTTTCTCATTGTAAACAAACCAGTGTTTACAAATAACAAGACTCGAATACTGTATATTATGACAGTTTTAGGGGGTTTTTCCTTCAAAATTTTTACCGGATAGGTGTGTGTGTGTGTAATAATAATAATAATAATAATTAACGGTTTATTGAAAGAGCTTGGCAGCCAGAAGGCTGAAAATATACAGTTACATAATTGGGGAATGGGTTACGAATTACAAATAATATACAAGTAACATAAGTGACACAAATAAGACATATAACAACTAGATGGGGAAAAGCTCAAACTACAGTTCATTTCAACATAGTAACAGTGCAAGGAGTAGTGTTTACTGGGAGTGAATACACTGGTTTATTACAAGTTATTGATAATTTTTACAATGGTTGGGACTGGGCTGTTCTTATAGCGATCAGTTCGTGCACGTATGGGCTGGGTGCGGTTGTGGTGTCGAACAGCAATTCTCGGGCTAGGGATCTCAGGTGGTAGTAGGAGCCGGTGTCGAGGATGGTGCAGAAGCTTCTTACCGAATTTGCAGATGAGGTCGTGGTGATTGTCAGTGAGAGTCGAAAGGGTCAGTGTGTTGAGCGCTTCTTGATATGTGGAGTGTGTGTGTGTGTGTGTTTGTTTGTGTGTGTGTGTGTGTGTGTGTAGAAATTGTGCTTTTTATGTGAAGTATAAATCCTAACTTTTATATGTGAATATATATTCTCTCTTATGTGCCAAGTTAATATCAAAAGGAAACTTGAGAAATTGTCTGATAGAATTTTTTAATTACAGGTAAAGAAAAGCTTAGGATTAATTATCAAAGTAAATAATCAAGGTAGATACATATTAAAATTTTCCTTTCCTCTCAGGTGTATGGCTGTCTGTACGCTCGCCTCATTATTAGTGTTTACACCGGGAATTACTGGGTATTTGAGTGAGCCGGTGTGTAATTACCTGCCTCATTAAACACCTACACCTTAATTAATATTGCTCACCTGGTCCTCAAGTCGCCAGCCGGACCGCTATTACCTGACGGGGGTGATTTAGGCTGATTCATGATACCTTCCTCGCGTTTACCCACAACCACGGCTGCCATCACAACCACGGCTGCCATCATAACCACGGCTGCCATCACAACCACGGCTGCCATCACAACCACGGCTGCCATCACAACCACGGCTGCCATCATAACCACGTCCGGCTATAAATGTTACAACCATTGCAATTTCACTCATTGATAACCAACTACAACCAGTACAACCACAATCTAGCACAACTACCACAAACACCTACAACTATCACAACCACAACCACCCACAACTAGCACATATGATCACTGTTACAGCTGTTATCACCAACACGGCCGTGATAATCCACTATAACAACAGTCGCCACCACCACAACTATCTCCAACCACCACTACCAGTCTTGTTTAGGAATATTTGTAGTGGTGGTGATAGTTGGGGATGGTGGTGGTTGGGTATGGTGGTGGTGGTGGTGGGGATGGGTAGATTAGAGGGAGGCGTTTGACCAAGAGCAGTGTGGAGGGAGTGTTAACGAGTAGTGTGGAGGAACTATTTGCGAGTAGTGTGGAGGGAGTGTCAGCGAGTAGTGTGGAGAAAGTGTTAGGTGAGACAGGTGTGGACAGGTAAGGTGGTAGCGGGGACCGTCCCTGCAGCCATCAACGTCACATAAACACCACCGACCCTCACACATTAAGGCCCATTTAACTTCATTTATTCATTATATCGAGGAGCAAGAGGCTGTATTTTCCTGGGGTGAAGATTTGCATATATCACGTTACTAAACTCTGATAACAACTCACATTAATGGTTATTATACTCATTATTGATAAGCTGAATAGATAAAAAAAAATATTCCAAGTCTTTTAATACATGTAATATGCATTGGTCTATACATGTAGCAAGGTTATACATATTTTGGGCTGTTGTCATTATTATACATGGTAATGATGAATAGTGATAGCCGTTGCAAGGTTGTTCAATAATGCAAATATGTGAGTTAAATATGTGATTTGTTTTCGAGATGAAATATTGCCGATGAACAATTAATTAATAATGATATACAAATAAATTACTCAAAAACAAGGTTGAATTACATCTGTTTGTTGTTAGGGCGATGTAAGCCGGCTGTTTGAACGTGTATAAGACTTGTTTAATACGAGTAACATGATTATTACTCAATGAGGAACTGTATTGTTTAATGATGTTTTAATTATCGACCAATACGATAGGTTGTTAAGTCTGGTGATTGAAGTAAGCGTGTTTGTTTATATACTGTATGTTTATCCCTGTGTAAAGAACTCTATTAACATGGGATGACTCGCTAGCTAAGGTACATGTTTTTGGCTGTTTACATTGGGTTCACTTTACTGGAGTTTAAGGTTACAATGTAGTGTTGTATTAGTGGGATTTAATACAATATATATTGTATTTAGTTTTTTACGGGATTTGCCCACCAGGGCACAGGTCAGTGACCCACATAAGGCTAAAAATAATAAAAATGATAATAATAATAACAATAATAATAATAATAATAATAATAATAATAATAATAATAATAATAATATTAGACCACAAAAAAAGAAGAAAAAAAGATCAATAGTGAGAAACGATATGTGTATATTGTGTTGTCAAAAATAAGAAAAAACAATTGTGTGTAAATGAGGCAGAAAGTCAGATCATCAACCTGGGACTTGGTCACATATGGCAGCAGGGTCCACCATTAGACAACACATTATGCTGCCAATATCTTCCCCGGCTGTAGTACCTCCCTGTGATTTATTGTTTGGATACAGTGTAGTGTATTTTTTTATAAGTAGAATTTTAATACAATTGATAAGTAATGATACACTCGTTCAATATTAACTATTCATTAGGTAACATAAACACTCGACCTAAGAAAAATGGAAAGACTTAAATGACAGATAGTTGTGAAGAAGAAATAGTGAACGATAGCACCAGCGTCGACAGATAAATTCACCCAGGCTCTCTCCTTCCTTTGACCACCGGAGTCAAACCATTTGCCAGCTGCCAATAAGACTCAGCTGCATTATTTTGCATTGGTTTTAAGTTGCCTTGTTGTGCTAGTGCATAAATTAAGCTCAGCCGTCACGTTTCCTTGCCTACGGGGGGTCGCTCTGGTGAAAAGTTGAAATCTACAAGTGGAATGTTGTTTGTATGTTGAGTGATGCCTGGGAGAGAGAGAGAGAGAGAGAGAGAGAGAGAGAGAGAAGTTATGTGTGAGGAGGGGTATTGCTGTCCTGGGGGGGGGGGGGGTGTGTAAAGGTAAATATATATTACTGTAGAAATATAACACGAAAAGAGGTTGAAAAAATATGTGAAATGGCATTGATAGAATAGATAAAAAATAACGAAATGGATGAAACTGAATGTAATATGAAATAGAAAAAATGTGTTATAAGGATGGGAAATAATGTGAATGGAATGTGGGAAAAATAGTTTAAATGTTAAAAAAAAGTTGAAAGAAATGAAATAAAAGCAGAGACGTAAATTGAAAATAATAATTAAAATAAAATATATTAAAAGGGGAAAATTCAACCATTCTATGAAGTATTTGACTGAACAGTTAACTTGTGATTATAGCAGCAATTAACTCAGCTAAATCGGATGAAATAACTAACTGTTGACTTAGCAATAACAGTTAACGGATAATGAAACAAACAAGGAAGTGCAAATAATTAAGTAATTATCTCAAACACGTAGATAAGAAAGGAAATAAAACAAAGAAACAGACTAAAACAAACACGAAAGAGAAGATAATTTGATAAAATAAAAGTGATAATGATGAGATAGATTAATAAATGACTGATATCACGACCCTGAGTTAATGTCTGAGAGAATGAGATCAAACTGATAAATGAGATGTGTTAAGAGAGAAAGAGAAGGAGAAAGAGGAAGAACAGGAAAAGTCCAGTGATAGTTTTACACCAGTGTTGGGGGATAAAAATACATAGAAAAAAGATGAAAGAGTGAAAGAATTGTAGGTAAACGCTAGCTGGAGTAAAGAGTGTAGCAAGAGGTTAAAAAAAAGCCCACATTTAACCACACAAAGTGAAGAATAAAAATAATGAGAGGCAGGTAGAGAAAAAACATTAAAAAAACACCTTAAAACCTCGAGGAGATGGAATGGGTACAAAGGTGTGGGTGTTTGGAAAAGTAATAGACATTTAAAAACAAAGTATTTAACAAGTTTTTTTTTTCGAAATCGTAGCGAAAATTTGGAAGGGGAAATTTGATGAGTAAATATGGAGGAGACAAGGTTAGAGGAATAAAGCAAAGGAGGATATTTAGGTGAGATAAAGATAGGAGATGGATAAGAGATGTGAAGTAAGGAATAAAGATGAAGCAGACGAAGGAATAAGAGACTTAAATAAGAAAGAAAGAGTAATAAGAAGAGACGTGATATAAGAGAATGAATTAATAAGAGATGTAGGATATTTGGTACAGGTGTGTGTGTGTGTGTGTGTGTGTGTGTGTATAGATGTAGGATATTTGGTACAGGTGTGTGTGTGTGTGTGTGTGTGTGATAGATGTAGGATATTTGGTACAGGTGTGTGTGTGTGTGTGTGTGTGTGTGATAGATGTAGGATATTTGGTACAGGTGTGTGTGTGTGTGTGTGTGTGTGTGTGAGTGATAGATGTAGGATATTTGGTACAGGTGTGTGTGTGTGTGTGTGTGTGTGTGATAGATGTAGGATATTTGGTACAGGTGTGTGTGTGTGTGTGTGTGTGTGTGATAGAGGGACACCTGTAAATGCCTTGGCAGTATTTGCCGGAAGTCGTCCAGTAACAACACAACACCACAAAGGATTACTGCCTCATTCTCTGTGTGCAGTTTGATACATTTCAGTTAAGTCCTCTGTGCACTGTACTACACATCAGTATATTGTGTAAAATCCTGGAATTTTACCATTTCTGTTACATGAAAAGGGTGATTTGGTTTATGTAAACGTGACCGTGTGTGTATGTATATAACAAAAATAATAATTGTGTGTTAAAATAAAAGTAAATAAACATACTGTACGGACACAAACACACATCACATACACTCCAAAATCCCTTCAACATAGAGTACAGGTTCAAGTGCTCGTAATTAACAGACAGTATCACAGAACACACATATAGAGTCTAAGTACACAACTCACCCAAACATTATAGAAATAATAATCATAATTCTAAAGACAAAAAAGTGCTCTCGATCGATCCTGACCATAAACAAGGAACAACAAAAACTGCAACACCAGAATATTTATCGAATAAATTCTTTGTGTTTTTATAGGTGTCGAAGGTAAGCACCGAGCCGGAGCAATTTGCTGTTATTTATCAACGTTATCGTGATTGTTGTCTCTTTCTTGTTATTTGGGCGACAATGACTCAATTACCGTGTGTGTGGCTGTTGGTGTTTGAGTAGTGTAGTAAATAACTCTTAATGACTTAATTACTACGGGTGTCTGGGTGTCCAGTCATTATCACTCTCGCTCGCTAAGTTGTGGTTCTAATTAGTGTTCTGTAGTGACCTTGTGTTGAATATTGTGTAGGTATAGTGTGTTGCGTCCTGCTGTAGTGTAGGGGTGTAGTGAAGGGCTGTAGATCTGTGTAGTGACCTTGTGTTGAGTACTGTGTAGGTATAGTGTGTTGCGTCCTGCTGTAGTGTAGGGGTGTAGTGAAGGGCTGTAGATCTGTGTAGTGACCTTGTGTTGAGTACTGTGTAGGTATAATGTGTTGCGTCCTCTGTAGTGTAGTGCAATGTAGTGTAGTGTAATGTAGTGTAGTGTAATGTAGTGTGTAGTGTCCTTGTTTTAAGTACAGTAAAAAAGTTCAGTACTATTTATATTTACAAATCACAACAAAGCGCGATTAATTAACGTCCACCTATAACACAGGTACAGGTGTGATATGTTATTGGACGGCTGATATATTTTAATCCATTATATTAAAAGCTGGATGGTATATTATTGTTATATATTATACCACGAAAATATTAAATTATTTTCAGTAATACAGGTTAGGTTAGATTAGATTAATATATAAACCCGATATTAAGATATTACCTGTAATTATCGGAAGGTGTTAAAATATCTAGAATGTTATGTCATATATCATCATCTGTAAAGGGGTGAGGTTGAAGTATTCCCGAACGACTGTGTAATACAATAGGGGTGTGTTACGTACTGGGTGCTACTTACTGGGTGCTACGTACTGGGTGTTACGTACTGGGTGCTACTTACTGGGTGCTACGTACTGGGTGTTACGTACTGGGTGTTACTGGGTGTTACGTACTGGGTGTTACGTACTGGGTGCTACTTACTGGGTGCTACGTACTGGGTGTTACGTACTGGGTGCTACTTACTGGGTGCTACGTACTGGGTGTTACGTACTGGGTGCTACTTGCTGGGTGCTACTTACTGGGTGTTACGTACTGGGTGTTACGTACTGGGTGTTACGTACAGGGTGTTATGTACTGGGTGTTACTTACTGGGTGTTACGTACTGGGTGTTACGTACTGGGTGTTACTGGGTGTTACGTACTGGGTGTTACGTACTGGGTGTTACTGGGTGTTACCGTTTATAAGACAGGGGGGGATGGGTGAGTGGTGTGTGTGTGTGGGGGGATGGGTGAGTGGTGGGTGTGTGTGGGGGGATGGGTGAGTGGTGGGTGTGTGTGGGGGGAGTGGTGGGTTGTGTGGGAGAGGGGTGAGTGGCGGGGGGAGTGGTGGGTGTGTGTGGGGGGATGGGTGAGTGGTGGGTGTGTGTGTGGGGGATGGGTGAGTGGTGGGTGTGTGTGGGGGGAATGGTGGGTGTGTGTGGGGGGATGGGTGAGTGGTGGGTGTGTGTGGGGGGGATGGGTGAGTGGTGGGTGTGTGTGGGGGGATGGGTGAGTGGTGGGTGTGTGTGGGGGGATGGGTGAGTGGTGGGTGTGTGTGGGGGGATGGGTGAGTGGTGGGTGTGTGTGTGTGGGGGAGGGGTGAGTGGTGGGTGTGTGTGTGTGGGGGATGGGTGAGTGGTGGGTGTGTGTGGGGGAGGGGTGAGTGGTGGGTGTGTGTGGGGGGGAGTGGTGGGTGTGTGTGGGGGAAGGGTGAGTGGTGGGTGTGTGTGGGGGGATGGGTGAGTGGTGGGTGTGTGTGGGGGGGTGGGTGAGTAGTGGGTGTGTGTGGGGGAGATGGGTGAGTAGTGGGTGGGTGTGGGGAGGAGTGGTAGGTGTGTGTGGGGGGATGGGTGAGTGGTGGGTGTGTGTGGGGGGATGGGTGAGTGGTGGGTGTGTGTGTGGGATGGGTGAGTGGTGGGTGTGTGTAGGAGAGGGGTGAGTGGTGGGTGTGTGTGGGGGGAGGGTGAGTGGTGGGTGTGTGTGGGGGAGGGGTGAGTGGTGGGTGTGTGTGGGGGGAGGGGTGAGTGGTGGGTGTGTGTGTGGGGGGATGGGTGAGTGGTGGGTGTGTGTGTGGGGGATGGGTGAGTGGTGGGTGTGTGTGGGGGGGGATGGGTGAGTGGTGGGTGTGTGTGGGGGGATGGGTGAGTGGTGGGTGTGTGTGGGGGATGGGTGAGTGGTGTGTGTGTGGGGGGGAGGGGTGAGTGGTGGGTGTGTGTGGGGGGGTGGGTGAGTGGTGGGTGTGTGGGGGGGATGGGTGAGTGGTGGGTGTGTGTGGGGGGGATGGGTGAGTGGTGGGTGTGTGTGGGGGGGATGGTGTGAGTGGTGGGTGTGTGTGGGGGGGAGTGGTGGGTGTGTGTGGGGGGATGGGTGAGTGGTGGGTGTGTGTGGGGGGGAGTGGTGGGTGTGTGTGGGGGGGAGTGGTGGGTGTGTGTGGGGGGAGGGGTGAGTGGTGGGTGTGTGTGTGGGGGGGAGACGGGGCTTATTGTTACGAGGCTACACAATAGTAAGGTTGTGGGGGAGTGGGGGGGTGTGTGAAGGTGGTGTTGTGGCGCTTGCAGTTCCCTGAATCCCGGATCGATCCTTAGGTTGTTGGGTGTAGTTAATGTGTTGGTCGACGGGGGGTGTTGCTGTGTAGTAGTAGTGTTGTTGTGTACACTTAGTGGTGGTAGTGTTGCTGTGTAGTGGTAGTGTTGCTGTGTACACTTAGTGGTGGTAGTGTTGCTGTGTAGTGGTAGTGTTGCTGTGTAGTGGTAGTGTTGCTGTGTACACTTAGTGGTGGTAGTGTTGCTGTGTAGTGGTAGTGTTGCTGTGTAGTGGTAGTGTTGCTGTGTACACTTAGTGGTGGCAGTGCTACTGTGTACACTTAGTGGTGGCAGTGTTGCTGTGTACACTTAGAGGTGGTAGTGTTGTTGTGTACACTTAGTGGTGGTAGTGTTGTTGTGTGCACTTAGAGGTGGTAGTGTTGCTGTGTACACTTAGAGGTGGTAGTGTTGCTGTGTACACTTAGTGGTGGTAGTGTTGCTGTGTAGTGGTAGTGTTGCTGTGTAGTGGTAGTGTTGCTGTGTACACTTAGTGGTGGCAGTGTTACTGTGTACACTTAGTGGTGGCAGTGTTACTGTGTACACTTAGTGGTGGCAGTGTTGCTGTGTACACTTAGAGGTGGTTGTGTTGCTGTGTACACTTAGAGGTGGTAGTGTTGCTGTGTACACTTAGTGGTGGTAGTGTTGCTGTGTACACTTAGAGGTGGTAGTGTTGCTGTGTACACTTAGTGGTGGTAGTGTTGCTGTGTACACTTAGTGGTGGTAGTGTTGCTGTGTACACTTAGAGGTGGTTGTGTTGCTGTGTACACTTAGAGGTGGTAGTGTTGCTGTGTACACTTAGAGGTGGTTGTGTTGCTGTGTACACTTAGAGGTGGTAGTGTTGCTGTGTACACTTAGAGGTGGTTGTGTTGCTGTGTACAGTACAGGTAGGTGTCACTTGGATATTTAATTAAGCCTTTGATAATATTGTGATGACATACACACCTCCTCCCTCATTACCTGAGTTAATATTGATGAGACAGATACTGGGCACAGGTGAGACGAGAGTAAGTAACCTGGGGTAATACCTACACCATCTTCCTCTTACCTTTGACGAATAACAAAATATGTGTACATTATGTTGTTCAGGCTATTTAAATAGAGAGTTAGATCCTATTGTGTTGTACAAAATATTTATCGTTGGATTTATATATATATTACTTGGTATTTAAGTTATTAATTATTGGGGTATATTCAGCAGCGTCCTTCGGTAATAGTTTGTTGGGAGTTATGTTAGTTAGTAGGGGACAAGTTAGTTATTCCTTCGGTGATAACTTAGTGTAAGACAAGTTAGTTATGGATCATATATATATACAGCGGTCATGTATGGTATTTTATCTTCGTTGTGTATGAGAAATGTTGTATTGTTATTTTAGTGTGTATGGGTAATGGTTAAAGTGTATTTATGACGGTGTGTGTGTGTGTGTGTGTGTGTGTGTGTGTGTGTGTGTGTGTGTGTGTGTGTGTGTGTGTGTTACATAAAGGATTGGGAGTCGGTTAGGTTGTAATAAATTTGTCAATCACAGCGTCAATTACTGGTGTGTGTATCATATGAACTTGAAGCCAAAGTAGTGCCGTCATAGTGGACCTGATTACTGGAAGTGTTCGCTCTAGTTGTGAGGACAAACGTTGTGCCTCAGCTGCCGTTATTGGCACTGTAACAAACAGCTGAAGCACTGTGCAAATGTTGGGAGGGAAGCTGCCACACTGATCTACAGCAGATATTGCAGCGGTTAGCTATTTGTCAGTCGAGACGTTCTCCCATTTCTTTCACCAGATCACGAACTCTCTCTTGATAACTGCTTTCGGGTGTATCGCGCACTGCAGCTGTGGCTACTGTGTGTCCGCGTCAACATTTGGTAAACACTACATGCTGGTGACTGGTTACTGCTGGCCATCTCCAGGTCGAAGGTCAATGTCTTTACTAACCTTGACGAGTGTTGAATAATGTAAACTTACTTGATAATAAGTTCTCGGTAGTGACATCATCTCTGTACACCGGCCGGGAACGTTAAGACCATCAGCTGAGTTACAAGAGAAGCAGCGTCCTAAAACATATCTTTCTCTCTAAACGCTTCTCCAGGACAACCAAGAGATCAGCAACATAAGTTATTGTCTGTATTAGATCAAACAATATCTCTTACAGGACACGAGTGATAACCAGCATAACAGCGGAAACTTTTGAGAATCAGGAAGAAACTATTAAACTACAGCTACTAATGGAATATATAACGTAATACTATATTTTATAACATACGATCTCTCACTCTTTGTTACATGTGTAGGATTTGGTCACCTTGTATACACTGTGAGTTAGTTATTAGTCTAATTGTTGATATTCGTACTTACAGGCGAACAGTTATAATAAATTGTATGGAAGTCTGTAGCATGCCTCTTCCCCCTCTCCTGGCTACACGGGTGATATACATATAACCCCAATTCACATATAAATACATATTGCGTCGTAACTTATGTAAGTATCAGATTATCATAAAAGTCTTGTTCCATTACTCTAAGATAAGTCTGTTTGTTCAAGACTCAGACGTAGTTCTTACATGAGGGTTGAGGGCAGTGTTAGACCAGACCAGACGAGACCCTTCCACTGGCTCGCGAGTCACGTCGGCTGCTTGTGGAGCGATAACACTGGTTTTGCTGAGGGATGAGGATGAATCGCTGCTCCCTGGTAATGAAGCTCTCTCCTCCCCCCTGATTTATGCTGCTTACATTACCCTGCTGGAGAAGTGTGTGTGTGTGTATGTGTATGTGTGTGTGTGTGTGTGTGTGTGTGTGACCTTTTTAGCAGTTTGTCTTTTATGGAGGCAGATTTTGTGTATGGATTTTAATGAAGTGTTATTTTTTATATCACTAATTACATTATATGTTAATGGACTTCGATTATGAAGTTGTGGGTTAATCTGTTTTAAGTTATCCAGTGTTTATGTTTTGTGAGAGTATGTGTCGTAAAGGTTATGTTAATGTGTATGTGTATGTTGGGTCAATGTGTGTGTTAGGTGAACGTGTATGTTGGGTCAATGTGTATGTTGGGTCAATGTGTATGTTGGGTCAATGTGTATGTTGGGTCAATGTGTGTGTTGGGTCAATGTGTGTGTTGGGTCAATGTGTATGTTGGGTCAATGTGTGTGTTAGGTGAACGTTTATGTTGTGTTAATGAGTATGTTGGGTCAATGTGTATGTTGGGTCAATGTGTGTGTTGGGTCAATGTGTATGTTGGGTCAATGTGTATGTTGGGTCAATTAGTATGTATATTTGTAAGCTGGATATGAACTTACCTGTATATGCTCTCGTTAAAAAACAACTTCATTTTTATTAATTAATTTATATTGTACCTGTCGCTAGTGTGTTTCATAGGTGTGAGTTTATATATGAAGATGACACCAGTATGTAGGAGTCACTATATATATTTTACCCTTATAGGTCATATATGTAGGTAGTACAGTATATAAGTTATTAGTAATTCTTTAAAATACAATGACTCGAAAATAGTGTTTTTTCTTACCTATTCATGTCTAATTATGTGTTCTCTTGTATTCCAGGTGAGTGTGAGTCAAGGTATAGAGACAACAGGTACACCTAATTACTTAACTACAGGTAAGGTATACTGTACTGTGGTGTGTGGGGAAGGACAGCGTGTCTTGGGTCTGTGTGATATATTGTAATTACATTCTGCTATTGTGTCATGTTATTGTGTCATTCTGAGAGATGGTGGTAATTTTTGGTGTTTCTTGAAGTATAGGTGAGAGACAGTGTAATGTCTCCCGTTGTTACTTGGTGCTGATAAGAGACAGTGGTGGTAACTTTGCTGTTATTAGAATCAAGTACAATTTCCATTAATCTTTGCAAGTTTGGTGATGGCTGTAGAGTAACGTAGCTGTAGAGTATCGTAGCTGTAGAGTATCGTAGCTGTAAAGTATCGTAGCTGTAGAGGATCGTAGATATAGAGTATCGTAGCTGTAGAGTATCGTAGCTGTAGAGTATCGTAGCTGTAGAGTATCGTAGCTGTAGAGTATCGTAGCTGTAGAGTATCGTAGCTGTAAAGTATCGTAGCCGTGGAGTATCGTAGCTGTAGAGTATCGTAGCTGTAGAGTATCGTAGCTGTAGAGTATCGTAGCCGTGGAGTATCGTAGCTGTAGAGTATCGTAGCTGTAGAGTATCGTAGCTGTAGAGTATCGTAGCTGTAGAGTATCGTAGCTATAGAGTATCGTAGCTGTAAAGTATCGTAGCCGTGGAGTATCGTAGCTGTAGAGTATCGTAGCTGTAGAGTATCGTAGCTGTAGAGTATCGTAGCTATAGAGTATCGTAGCTGTAAAGTATCGTAGCCGTGGAGTATCGTAGCCGTGGAGTATCGTAGCTGTAGAGTATCGTAGCTGTAGAGTATCGTAGCTGTGGAGTATCGTAGCTGTAGAGTATCGTAGCTGTAGAGTATCGTAGCTGTAGAGTATCGTAGCTGTGGAGTATCGTAGCTGTAGAGTATCGTAGCTGTAGAGTATCGTAGCTGTAGAGTATCGTAGCTGTAGAGTATCGTAGCCGTGGAGTATCGTAGCTGTAGAGTATCGTAGCTGTAGAGTATCGTAGCTATAGAGTATCGTAGCTGTAAAGTATCGTAGCCGTGGAGTATCGTAGCCGTGGAGTATCGTAGCTGTAGAGTATCGTAGCTGTAGAGTATCGTAGCTGTGGAGTATCGTAGCTGTAGAGTATCGTAGCTGTAGAGTATCGTAGCTGTAGAGTATCGTAGCTGTAGAGTATCGTAGCTGTAGAGTATCGTAGCTGTAGAGTATCGTAGCTGTGGAGTATCGTAGCTGTGGAGTATCGTAGCTGTGGAGTATCGTAGCTGTGGAGTATCGTAGCTGTAGAGTATCGTAGCTGTAGAGTATCGTAGCCATCAAACTGAGAAGTAGCTTCGAGAAGAGGTCAAATTTCCAGATATTTTTTTCACTTTTGATGATACCCAATAAAATTAACTTCAGCTTTTGGTTAATACATCGCATTTGTTAAGAGTATTTGTGCTGTATATAACACCAGCAGTCAAGGCCTTCAATACCAGCCAGGGTAAACAAGATCCAAGGTTCGACTCCCAGCAAGGGATGAGTTAGGGGACTTAACCTCATACTTATTTCGACAGGTAAATGAGAAGTCGATTCCTTGTGTACTGGGTCTCCTCTCTGCTGAAGAAGATCGTCTGACATGAGCCAAGTATCAGAAGTGACGTCCCTGTAGTGAAGGGGTTAATGGAGGAAGGGGGGAGGAGGGGGATGATCCTTCGTGTTGTGTGAGACTGACACTGTTATCCTGGAGGTGGTAGCGTGTGGGTGTGTGATAGAAGGGAGTCACCATACGTCGATAATGTCCAATATATAGATCGTTTGTCTCAGAGGCTCGCTGATACAGTAATGACTCGTAAATTGTGGTCATGACAGTCCCCCCCCCCCCCCCCCCACACAACATGTTGACGACTAACACTATGTTGATTAATAATGGTCACTGTCCACATTATGTTGTTCTTCGTGATGTTGACAGTCTGTACTATGTTGGTGTTGACAGCCCACACTATATTGATAACGATGGCAGTAACAATGAACACCACATTAAAAGCGGCCACGTTGACAACACCTCGTAATATAAACGTAACGCCCCCCTCTCTCTCTCTCTCTCTCTCTCTCTCTCTCTCTCTCTCTCTCTCAAAGCAAGGTGGCGACCATTTAGTGATGGATTTCTAGATTAGATGCAGAATCGAAGACCGATCAACACACACACACACACACGCTCTCTCTCTCTCTAATCCAAACGTGATAATTAAAAATGCATTAAACGCCCCGATGTGGAGGAGGAAGAGTGTGCATGCGAAGCCCCACTTTACATGTGAAAAACAACATACATTATGCAGGAGAGGAAGAATCAACTTGGTGCTGGGAATACCTGTTAGTTCTTGTTGTGTGTCTAGTCCTGCGAGTTGACGGATTAGGAATTATTGCTGTGTTGTGATAGCTTAAGGATGTTGTTCTCTTACGCTGAATATATGTTTTAGATCAAAGGTTTATCTGTTTAAATTCTCAGTTTCAGACTTTTAATGTTCGTGATTTTCGCAGGTAATTACTCTGCCACCACCCCCCATACACACACACCTGGTCCCATATTAATACAGTAATATTGTTCCCTCGTTTTACCTCAGTTCCCATCTAGGTGTATAGCTGTAGAGATTAATGTAGGCAATATTCCCTCGACATTTATCGCAAATACCTGGCTGCCAATATAGAGTCAGGCGGGTAAAGGAGATTGCGAATTCAACATTAATTTTACTGGGTTTTTTTTATTACTTTTATATTATTCTCGCGTTATTAATATTGAATAGTATTTCTTCTTGTTATTGTCATCATTTATAGTGAAAAGGAACGGTCATCAGCTTTTAATTCTTCACGTATTTGACTCTCCGTTAGTGCTGGGTGTTGCCAAGTGTTGAGGTAATTTGGGATGTAAATTGTACACCATCTACCCTTCAGTTACTGTAGTGGTGTAGTGTACAGTACACAGCCTCCTCCTAGTCACACCAGTGGCTTGACGGGCGGCTGAGGCTCCATAAACCAGTGGTTCATTAGTTCGAAAGTCCAACTCTTAACCCAAGTTTCGAAACCAATGAACCGTCGGCTCATGTGTCAATCTCTCGGCTTCGGTACCTCGGCTGGTACTAACTTGTTCATGTTGTTACTAAACAATTTATGTCGTAATTAAAGGATAACTACATCATTAGGAGAGAGATTCACAGAACCATAAGTGCTTCTTGTGTGTGTGTGTGTGTGTGTGTGATCCCCCACTTTATACACACACACACACTCAGGGAACTAAGGGATGTATGTAAGCCAGAGTTTATTAGGGCGGATTTAAGTGATCGTGTCCACCATATTGTTTTATAATGTGATTACGGAGACCTGTAACTCTGTATTGAGTGTTGACCTGACTTTATGTTCCATCACGAATGTTGAAGAGGTATATAGTGTTCTCTCCTTCTCTCCCTCTCTCTCACCCTTCCTCCCTTCCCTTCCCTCTTTCCTCCCTCCCTCCCTCCCCTCTTTCCTCCCTCCGTCCCCTCTTTTCCACCCTCCCGTAGATCATTTGGTGAGGCAGTCATGAAACTTCACAAGGTAAAGCTTCTGACAGAATATTGTAATGTTAGATCAGTAGCAGGTCACTGTGTTATAAACTGGAGCACTGTTTAATTTGGGTTTAATTTTGTATAACATTAGCGTCCATTCTGACTTTAGGCCGGACTTCCCCCGCCCTACCAACACAGTTCCCTAGTCCGTAATTGATTTCGTTTGGACCGCTTGTAAAGGAGATTGACGGTCAGCATAATGTGTTTCCCTTGTGGATTGATTATGCAGTATACAGTGAGCAGATACTAGCCTGGGGGGGTTATGTCCAGTTATACGATGAGACGCAACGACAAGACGTAACGTTTTATTGGGTAGTTGGGTCGTTAGGAATTGTGTTATTGTACACACTGGGTGAATATTGCTACTCAACTTGGCCTCGTTCAGCGCCACAACGAGCCACACTTATGACCTACATTATCGGCGCCGCCTTGCCAACAGCTTCTCCCTATTACGTAAATATAGATTGGCACACAGATAAGCGAGCTTCCCCACGTTACCGGAATGGAAACTGGCTTCACTGGTGATCTGAGGCAATCGCTCAAGTTGATGAAAGTAAGATTAGTTGTGTTAATATTAGCTTAGCTAGATGAAGTTTGTTGCCCCGTTAAACTATCAAGGGAAGATGTATTACCGCGGTTTATTAAAGGAAACTAATGTAGGATTCTCATTAGTCACTTTGGTCAAGGAAATGAACAGAGTTACATATCGTGATGGACTTTGTTAATGCTCTTGGGGAGTTGATAAACCTCTTATTGTTTCATTTTGATAATTATTTACAGAAGAATAAAATGAGTATTGCTGTAGAAAAACAAATGGCTCTGTGAGTGACTGTTGGTTGCAGGAAAGCAGAATCTATTTTTTATGATTTTTGGTTATAGAAATACCGTTTTGGTGTGTTTTATGTGACAGATTAGGAAACAAGTGTCGGAGTGTACGTTAATACAAAAAGCTAGAATATTGTGTAGAGTTCATTAAGCACTAACCTAACCTAACCTACAGTATATTCAATAAGTACTAGCCAGCATAACGTAACCCATATTCAGTAAATTAGTCAATACTTCCGGTACAGTTTTATTATATTTTATTTTTTTCAGTAGATTTACTTTGTTCTATTTTCAGTTGTGTCGAAATTTTGGTAGACTTGGCATCACTGACTGACAATACTGGCTTTGAACCCCTTAATTGGCAACACCTGCTCCCTATACGCGGCCAGACGCACCCCCCCCCCCCCCCTCCGTTGACTGTAATAAAGACTGGATATAAAGATTTGGTCTGATAATTCCAGGTGATTTATTTGCTTGAGTGTTGTATGTGACTGTTGTATTTGACAGTGTTGTATTTGACACTGTTGTATGTGACTGTTGTATGTGACTGTTGTATTTGACATTGTTGTATGTGACTGTTGTATTTGACAGTGTTGTATGTGACTGTTGTATGCGACAATGGTACATGTGACAATGTTTTATGTGACAGTGTTGTATGTGACTGTTGTTTGTGACTGTTGTATGTGACTGTTGTATTTGACGGTGATGTATGTGACTTGTATGACAGTGTTGTATGTGAGACAGGAACACACGTGGGAGACGAAGCATACACAGTTGTATTTTGTATGCTATGATATAATACTTTTTAGTCTGACAGCTGGATCTCAAAAGGGTTCTAATTTTTGGCGTTAGGTTAGGTCAGGTCAGATCAGGTCAGGTCACCCCGAAAACTGGAATATTTCTGACACTGTGGTAGTTTGGTCCAGCTCACAAATTAGTATGTTTGATTAGCCAGGACAAATGAAAATGCTGTCGGGCTACCGAAATATCCCGACGGGCCTGGCGAAGTTGCATGTGGTGCTCGGACATCCTGGTTTAAGGAACACTCAGTCATTTGTGAGAGAGGATTTTCTTACGTGAATCAGATTAAAACAAGCTATCATACATCCCTAAAGACATACACCTTTAATGACGTGATGCCGTCGTGCTGTTAACAGTAGTGAATTATTTGTGACCTGGAGAAGGGTCTGACGTGCGCCTCACAAGACACTAACGCGGGAAGAGGAGGCTGGGGAACTGGCTTTAACTATTCATATTCACGTCGAGGAGTGTGGACACGAGTCAAACATACGAGTGTCACTGTGGCTCGAATATATTTAGATTTCGTAAATATCAAGAGAACAAATGGAGGTGAAACTTGAATGTCTTTATATTGAGAAGTTTTTAGTCAATACAAATTTTATGTTCATTAATTTAGTTCATAATCTTGGCCGAGTGAAAACTGCTTCTGGCAACCAAACTCCATCTAGTACCTGTCCGAAGAGCAACTACAAAATTGGATATTCTTGGAGCCCTGAGCCCTGGCACCATGCATTTGTATTACCCTTGTGGTGTAACTCCCCCAGGGTGGATGCGGCCCCTTGTGGTGGTGAAGAACTGATCATCTACGGATAATTTTGTTCGGTTTAATGGTAGAAATAACTCCTTCCAGTTAGCTACATTACACAAGAAATGTTCACTTATGTCTAATTGAACATTATTTTTGTAACTTTAAGGTTCATATTGGTTTACAAGATGACTTATTAGGCAGTATTGTTTTAGTTGCACAGAAGGTGTATCCTTTTATTCATCTACATCTCATTAAAGCTCTGAAAAGCAAAATAAAATCAATTTTCTATCGTTCCTTGTATAGAATAATGCACACTTGTTTCTTTAAGGTCATTAGTACAAGTGTCGCTAGTCACCCTCTTGGCGCAAGTGAAACGGATAACCTGTTAGTCAATTGTCCATTATCATACCTGTCCTTACCTACAACAGTCTAGTTATACAAGCCTTACAACACACCTGTCCTTACCTACAACAGTCTAGTTTACAGGCCTTACAACACACCTGTCCTTTACGTAAACTGATGACAGGAACATTGTTACTGATGGCTGTGCTTCTGGGGATGTTACACCATTTTTAATCAGTAATGGAATGGTACAGTAAACTGGGTGTTGCGGAATATTGTTACTCACGGATGAACATACATAGAACTTGTTAGGATATACATGTAAGCTGCTTAAGTGTGTGTGTGTGTGTGTGTGTGTGTGTGTGTGTGTGTGTGTGTGTGTGTGGATAGCCTGAAACTATTTCATCGTACATTACAGTAGAATTGAACAGTTTTCGTCTTATTTTTGTGGTTGTAAAGGTTAGGTTAGGTTAGTTTAGTTTAGTGTTTCCGTAATACTAAGAAAAACAAGACGGGTGCAGACATAAACAACAACATGTGAAGAGACTTGTTGATGTTAGCTTGTAGCTGACTGACTGTCTCCATCCAGTTCAGGGGGGAAATTGACCAATGTCTACTGTCTTATCCTTGCGTCTGGGGATTAGGATAGATGTTAAATTAACCTAATCTAACCTAACCTAACCCAATCTAACCTAACCTAACCCAATCTAACCTAACCTAACCTTACCCAATCTAACCTAACCTAACCTAATCTAACCTTACATGGCGTGTAGATCTATCACAGCAAGATCTCTAAAATATTGAATAATCATTACATCCTGTCTTTGTCATCAAGAGTTCTGGCCATTTAAAGTTAAACTGTCCGGTAGTGAGTAAGTGTCTGAACCTCCGAATACCGGAATGAGCCCCAGGGAAGCACCAAGTGAATTTTCATCCCTGGACAGGTACACAGTTTGACCTAACTAATAACGGGGTTCTGGGTACCTTGTGACGTCACTGGACTTCGATACACCGACCCTCTCGCATGCTTAATGTGGCCAGCTGACGAGCGATAAATAACACTCCTCGCTAGCATAACCGGATTCTCCTCTGTGTTAAATAACGACTAATATTTTCCTTCACGACACTGTAACATGGTGTTGGCTTTACACGCGGCCGCTCTAGTGCAGGAATTTACCGGATTTTCGCAGTATTCGTGTTTGCGCTCTTGCATGTGGCGTAGTTGTGTACATTAGACGCGTGGTGCACATGTATAATGATAGGGGGGGGGGGGGGGGACTCACAACCACGCCCGTCTCTGTGTGAGGGGGACGCCGGCAGTGTGGAGGATTGGCCGACGGCGTGGGTGATCAACTGACGGTAGCTCCTTCAGTAGTCGTGCGTGTTGACGTGGTTGTTTTCCTTACTGAATATGTCGAGGGAAAGAAGTTATAAAATACGGTTGACCCTGAACCTATACTCACGCACTCTCACTACACCCACGCACTCTATATTCATAACTCGATACACTCATACACTCTTAATTCATTCTACACTCACGCACTCTAGAAGACAACACTCACACACTCAAGAAAACGAACTCGCACTCTAGAACACTACACACACTCTACATGACTACACACTCACGCACTCTAGAAAATAGTTACTCAAGCATGTAAACGACCAAGTTAACCTCGTGCTACACTCACTGACACATACACCCCGAGGGCATTAGCTCTTGACACACACACAGACAAGTGACAATGTAATGCCCAAATGCACACACACACACGTACTCAAATATACAGCCAATTAGACTGATGTATTTTCAATCATACACACAATCACAAACAAATACATACATACATACATACACGCCCAAACCCAGACATACACAAACACATCCACCACTTGAGGAAGTTTCGCCCAATCAATGCTTGTGTTTATCTTCTCGCTGATGAAAGTAATGACACGCACGTTTCCACCAATTAGGTGTAGGAGTACGCCTGAGAGCCTCATTGTGCATTCTGATTGGTCCGTGACTAGTAAGTTTGGGGGCAGTTAAGAGCTTATGACTGGCTGTTTGTGTGGACTGCAGCATGTATGAGGACGGCTGTTGTGGCGAACGATGTTGTTGTTCTTGTAGGACTTTCTGCATCACTTGAGTGTGTGTGTGTGTGTGTGTGTGTCCCGCTGCACTCAACCATCATACTCCCATGGCTGCAGTATCTGACACACAGGTGAGCGGAGAATGGAAAGAAAGGTTACAAGAAATCACAAGAGTCAATGGCATGAAAATTATACATTATTGTATTGATTTGAAACGGAGGGAAGGGGGGGGGGGGTAGGGAAGTATCATCTGAACTAACCTAACCTAACCTTCTACTTTAATGAAATCATCTTAAGTTTAACGAGAAGAGTTAAACGGGGAATAAAACTTTCTACAGACCGATAAATTAAGGCGCGGTAACTAACAGGCCGGAAGCTTCACTACGCCTTACTAAACGCCTTTGTTAACTAAAAAAAAAATTAAATATCATCAAATCCCTGTGAAATACAACTACACTTGTGGTTCTCTTCACACTGTTGGAATAAATTGTTTATAGGTATCATATGTGTGTCTGGTGGAGACTTACTGTACACTAAATTGTGTTGTGATGCGTGGCAAGATTCTGTGAACGGTGTTGTGTTTCATTTGTAGTTGAGGGTTGTTAGTTGTAATGGAATCCAGTTTGAGTAAATAATTTCTTCGTTGTGATGGTTCAACTGTTGTGTTTTCTATAATATTAGTGGTATATAACAGGAGCTAAATACGGCTGGTAAGGATGCAGTTTGTGATAATGCTGTTCCGTGTTATTAGGATTTTGTTTAACCTTTTCACACATGAACTAATAATCACGTCATTTCTACTTTTAAAAACATATTGTACTCAGGCAGGTCCAATCACCTCTGTAATGATGGGTGTGATAGTTTTAATCACAAGGAACTACCATCAGTTTGGTCTTTTATCAGCTTGTAATAGGTATACCACTTTGGGGTCACGTCAAGGTCAGAGGTCACCAAGGAAGGCTAACATAACCACATATAGTAACTACCTGGCGGTGGACTATTTTAATACAAGCTCAGGTATCATAATCACATAAATATTGTTGGATATTGGTGTGTGTGTGTGTGTGTGTGTGTGTGTGTGTGTGTGTGGTGAGACGTACGACAGTGGTGGCTAGCGGGGGCCCTAACACACTACTAGGCTCGGGGCCGCTACGAACACCCCAACCAAAAAAATAAAGAAAAAATCAAAATATTTACAATCTACAATTAAACCAGATGGCGGGGATCCGTGGCAGTTGTGGCTTCTGGTACGACTTCCTCGACACCTCCGTTTTCCCTCTAAGGAGAACTCTGACTGTGAACGGAAAAAAAAAAGTAAATATTCTGGCTCTTACAAGTTACTGTTGGTCTCTGTTGAGGAAAATTGGAATGGAATGGACAGGCGGAGAGATTTACGTGTGTAAGAGATGTAGTGATGATGAGGACACGTCTGGCACTGTTCTCATATAATGAACGCCTTCACATCATACTTAATGCCTGGAGTACGATGACATAATCCCTTAAGTCATCAAGTCATCATACTCAAGGTGTTAACATCACAACATAACAAAATCTGGAACCCAATTCTTCAAGATTATTTTCCACTCTTTTTTATCTTAAGTGCAAATGTAAGAAAGTAAAATCAGTAAAGAACTTAAGCTAAAAAAAAAAATACACTCGAGCCTCGCCTAGCTCCTTCCTGGCAACACCATTGGAGACACTAAGATAACTAAGAGAATCTCAGATGAATAATCTCGTCTTTGAGCTGGGGTTCAGTGCCTCCTTTCTACGACTCCCGTCAAACACCCCCAGCGAACTCTCTGTCCCGTCAAACACCCCTAGCGATCTCTCTGTCCCGTCAAACACCCCTAGCGAACTCTCTGTCCCGTCAAACACCCCTAGCGATCTGTCTCACCCGTCAAACACCCCTAGCGATCTCTCTGTCCCGTCAAACACCCCCAGCGATCTCTCTGTCCCGTCAAACACCCCTAGCGATCTGTCTCACCCGTCAAACACCCCCAGCGATCTCTCTGTCCCGTCAAACACCCCTAGCGATCTGTCTCACCCGTCAAACACCCCCAGCGATCTCTCTGTCCCGTCAAACACCCCTAGCGATCTGTCTCACCTGTCAAACACCCCTAGCGATCTCTCTGTCCCGCCAAACACCCCCAGCGAACTCTCTGTCCCGTCAAACACCCCTAGCGATCTGTCTCACCCGTCAAACACCCCTAGCGATCTCTCTGTCCCGTCAAACACCCCTAGCGATCTGTCTCACCCGTCAAACACCCCCAGCGATCTCTCTGTCCCGTCAAACACCCCCAGCGATCTCTCTGTCCCGTCAAACACCCCTAGCGATCTGTCTCACCCGTCAAACACCCCTAGCGATCTTTCTCCCCCGTCAAACACCCCTAGCGATCTGTCTCACCCGTCAAACACCCCCAGCGATCTCTCTGTCCCGTCAAACACCCCCAGCGATCTCTCTGTCCCGTCAAACACCCCCAGCGATCTCTCTGTCCCGTCAAACACCCGTAGCGACCTGTCTCACCCGTCAAACACCCCCAGCGAACTCTCTGTCCCGTCAAACACCCCTAGCGATCTGTATCGCCCGTCAAACACCCCCAGCGATCTCTCTGTCCCGTCAAACACCCCCAGCGATCTCTCTGTCCCGTCAAACACCCCTAGCGATCTGTCTCACCCGTCAAACACCCCCAGCGATCTCTCTGTCCCGTCAAATACCCCTAGCGATCTGTCTCACCCGTCAAACACCCCCAGCGATCTCTCTGTCCCGTCAAATACCCCTAGCGATCTGTCTCACCCGTCAAACACCCCCAGCGATCTCTCTGTCCCGTCAAACACCCCTAGCGATCTGTCTCACCCGTCAAACACCCCTAGCGATCTGTCTCACCGGTCAAACACCCCTAGCGATCTGTCTCGCCCGTCAAACACCCCCAGCGAACTCTCTGTCCCGTCAAACACCCCTAGCGATCTGTCTCACCCGTCAAACACCCCCAGCGATCTCTCTGTCCCGTCAAACACCCCCAGCGATCTCTCTGTCCCGTCAAACACCCCTAGCGATCTGTCTCACCCGTCAAACACCCCTAGCGATCTGTCTCCCCCGTCAAACACCCCTAGCGATCTGTCTCACCCGTCAAACACCCCCAGCGATCTCTCTGTCCCGTCAAACACCCCCAGCGATCTCTCTGTCCCGTCAAACACCCCCAGCGATCTCTCTGTCCCGTCAAACACCCGTAGCGACCTGTCTCACCCGTCAAACACCCCTAGCGATCTGTATCGCCCGTCAAACACCCCCAGCGATCTCTCTGTCCCGTCAAACACCCCCAGCGATCTCTCTGTCCCGTCAAACACCCCTAGCGATCTGTCTCACCCGTCAAACACCCCCAGCGATCTCTCTGTCCCGTCAAATACCCCTAGCGATCTGTCTCACCCGTCAAACACCCCCAGCGATCTCTCTGTCCCGTCAAACACCCCTAGCGATCTGTCTCACCCGTCAAACACCCCTAGCGATCTGTCTCACCCGTCAAACACCCCCAGCGATCTGTCTCGCCCGTCAAACACCCCTAGCGATCTGTCTCACCGGTCAAACACCCCTAGCGATCTGTCTCGCCCGTCAAACACCCCCAGCGATCTCTCTGTCCCGTCAAACACCCCTAGCGATCTGTCTCACCCGTCAAACACCCCCAGCGATCTCTCTGTCCCGTCAAACACCCCTAGCGATCTGTCTCACCCGTCAAACACCCCCAGCGATCTGTCTCACCCGTCAAACACCCCCAGCGATCTCTCTGTCCCGTCAAACACCCCTAGCGATTTGTCTCACCCGTCAAACACCCCCAGCGATCTGTCTCACCCGTCAAACACCCCCAGCGATCTCTCTGTCCCGTCAAACACCCCCAGCGATCTCTCTGTCCCGTCAAACACCCCCAGCGATCTCTCTGTCCCGTCAAACACCCCCAGCGATCTCTCTGTCCCGTCAAACACCCGTAGCGACCTGTCTCACCCGTCAAACACCCCCAGCGAACTCTCTGTCCCGTCAAACACCCCTAGCGATCTGTATCGCCCGTCAAACACCCCCAGCGATCTCTCTGTCCCGTCAAACACCCCCAGCGATCTCTCTGTCCCGTCAAACACCCCTAGCGATCTGTCTCACCCGTCAAACACCCCCAGCGATCTCTCTGTCCCGTCAAATACCCCTAGCGATCTGTCTCACCCGTCAAACACCCCCAGCGATCTCTCTGTCCCGTCAAACACCCCTAGCGATCTGTCTCACCCGTCAAACACCCCTAGCGATCTGTCTCACCCGTCAAACACCCCCAGCGATCTGTCTCGCCCGTCAAACACCCCTAGCGATCTGTCTCACCGGTCAAACACCCCTAGCGATCTGTCTCGCCCGTCAAACACCCCCAGCGATCTCTCTGTCCCGTCAAACACCCCTAGCGATCTGTCTCACCCGTCAAACACCCCCAGCGATCTCTCTGTCCCGTCAAACACCCCTAGCGATCTGTCTCACCCGTCAAACACCCCCAGCGATCTGTCTCACCCGTCAAACACCCCCAGCGATCTCTCTGTCCCGTCAAACACCCCTAGCGATTTGTCTCACCCGTCAAACACCCCCAGCGATCTGTCTCACCCGTCAAACACCCCCAGCGATCTCTCTGTCCCGTCAAACACCCCTAGCGATCTGTCTCACCCGTCAAACACCCCCAGCGATCTGTCTCACCCGTCAAACACCCCCAGCGATCTCTCTGTCCCGTCAAACACCCCTAGCGATTTGTCTCACCCGTCAAACACCCCCAGCGATCTGTCTCACCCGTCAAACACCCCCAGCGATCTCTCTGTCCCGTCAAACACCCCCAGCGATCTCTCTGTCCCGTCAAACACCCCCAGGGATCTCTCTGTCCCGTCAAACACCCCCAGCGATCTCTCTGTCCCGTCAAACACCCGTAGTGATCTGTCTCACCCGTCAAACACCCCCAGCGAACTCTCTGTCCCGTCAAACACCCCTAGCGATCTGTCTCACCCGTCAAACACCCCCAGCGATCTCTCTGTCCCGTCAAACACCTCCAGCGATCTGTCTCACCCGTCAAACACCCCCAGCGATCTCTCTGTCCCGTCAAACACCCCTAGCGATCTGTCTCACCCGTCAAACACCCCCAGCGAACTCTATACATGGTTCTGGCCCATTGGATGAGAGCATCGAGGTGGACATCAACTATAGTAAGATGGCAAGTTGTCGACTCGTGTTGTGAGATGGTTCACTCTGAGGGGGACATCAACCCACACGCTGGAGGCATTCACTCGCTGGTATTACAGATAGGAGGGATGGTGTGTGTGTGTGTGTGTGTGTGTCAGGTGGTGCTATGGGTCTCACACAATACCATACAGTACAGAAGCGCTAGTACCTGTCTCCTCACCCCCCTCCTTCGTTGAACCGTGGCCGCGAGGGAATATTACTAACGAGACAGCCATGTCAGTCCCCAGGTCAGCAGGCTCACACCGGGGCTAACTCCGTGATGCGACTGACGGCTCACACTCTAGGGAGCCACACTGTAGCCACTGTATCTCTTGATGTATTTCCATCTCCTCCTCCTCCCAAATACCTATGGAGGGTGTGTTATGGTGTTATTGGTGGTGGTGGTGGTGGTGCTAGTTGTTATGGTGTTATTGGTGGTGGTGGTGATGCTGTTTGTTATGTTGTTGGTGTTATTGGTGGTGGTGGTGGTGGTGCTAGTTGTTATGGTGTTGTTGGTGGTGGTGGTGGTGCTAGTTGTTATGGTGTTAGTGTTGTTGGTAGTGGTGCTGTTTGTTATGGTGTTGTTGGTGGTGGTGATGTTTGTTATGGAGTTGTTGGCGGTGGTGATGTTTGTTATGGAGTTGTTGGCGGTGATGCTGTTTGTTATGTTGTTGTTGGTGCTGTTCCTGCTGCTTCTAGTTTTGTTGGTGGTAGTTGTTGGTACTAGTTGTTGCTGCGACTGGTGGTGCTATTGTTATTGACGCTGCAGAAGTTGCTCGTTCTATTGCTTCTGTTGCTGCCGCCACTTCTGCTGTTGTCTTTCTGATACTTTAAGGACCTCCGGCTACCCTCTTCTCACCATACTCCCCTCTCATATCAGGGGAAGTTTACTTAATACAATAAAACTATACGTACAGTCGCCTACACTTACACCTGGTACAGTGGCTGGTGCGTTTTGTGAGATGTGGCACCACTGTGGAATCCTTATGTAGCATCCTTAGTTTGGCTATTATTGTAAGGTTACTTAGGGGCCATTCCGGGAGTTTTAATGCGATGTAAACAAATACATATCTGCCACATATCATAAAACGCACCAGCCACTGTACCAGATAGTAGTGCAGGCGACTGTACCTCTGATTTCTCAACAACACCTTAACCTACGTTCATAGAATTTCAAGAAGATATTACAGGCACAGAAACTTTAACAAGCCTAACCTAACCTGGTAACACGTATCCCCTAGAGCTGGTCGGTCGAAAGAGAAAACGGAGGTTCATATTTATTTCACTCATCAAAATGGACTACTAATTGGCCCCGTCTCAAGTGTCATCAACTCTTGTCACACCTATCCACCATTTGACTAATTCAATACCTGTGCCGTCCCTCTTATTAAGACTGGGGATAAATAGGGAGATATTGATAACTTGATGTCTCTTATACCATGTCTGGGGCTATGTGATATAAATAGGTATATTTGTTGATATTATTTACGATGCTCACTCACTCACTGGCTTCTCACTCACTGGCTTCTCACTCACTCACTGGCTTCTCACTCACTCACTTTTCTCTCACTCACTCACACTCACTTTCACTCACTCTTTACATATTTTCAGCCTCTCGTTCTACCATTTATTCCTCGTTGTTCACTTTTTTGTTCCTTTTTCCCTCTTGTTGTCTGTATTCCCGAGTAAATTCCAGTTTCCATTATTTACCGAGTTTCATTTTCACTTGTGAACTAGAGAGAGTTGTTTTAGGTATGTTTTCAAGCGTTAATTTCCTGGGGAGGTGTAACGAATGATAGCTTTTACGGCAGAAGAATTCGGTTCAAATATTTCACCTTATGACTCAATAAAAGGCTGTTACGTGTGGATGAACGGACAGACAGACAGACAGACAGACACAGACATACAGACAGTTACCCCGAGTTAACATAGGGGGGGGGGGATTGATGTATGACGGGAGTGTATATTTGATTGAAGGTTCAGTTATACACACACACACACACACACACACACAGCACTTCTACAACTTAATATAATTTTAATAAACATCTAAATAAGAAATATCCTCTTGTTAAAATATTGTGTGGCAGTTTATATTTCATCATAGTGTTTATATTTTTTTTAGCAAACTGTGAATAATATACAAAGTGAAATTAGTATGTAAACAGTGCAGGCAGGTTAAGATGTATATATACCTTTAATTTATGCAGGTTTAATTAGCCAGGTGTCATGTTTTAATTCATTTCAGTAACATATAGTACAGGTAGAGCTTATATGTTTCATTTCCTTCATTCATAATCTCTGGAAGCAATTTAGAGTGAGGGGAGGTTTACGTGTATTGAAGCCACCTCTCTCGCTCTATCTCTCTTTTCGTTACTTCAGTTTGGTCCAGTTTCCAGTTTTTCTTTCTTTTAAGCAACACTTCGTCTCATTTTCTTGACACCAATACACACTAAGTTCATTTTCTTTACACTAAGACACACTAAGCTCATTTTCTTGACACCAAAACACACCTCAGCTCATTTTCTTGACACCAATACACACTAAGCTCATTTTCTTGACACCAAAACACACCTCAGCTCATTTTCTTGACATCAAAACACAAGCTCATTTTCTTGACATCAAAACACACCTCAGCTCATTTTCTTGACACTAAAACACACCTCAGCTCATTTTCTTGACATCAAAACACACCTAAGCTCATTTTCTTGACACTAGAACACACCTCAGCTCATTTTCTTGACACCAAAACACACCTCAGCTCATTTTCTTGACACTAAAACACACCTCGACTCATTTTCTTAAGTCATGTTTATATACCACTCAGGAGGCTGGCAAGTCAATGTATATGAAATGAGGCCCTTGAGTAAGTGTGTTAACGGTCTAGGATGAAGTTTGATTGGTGACATTGATCCCTCGAATGGATTCTCATTGGTTGAATTCCTCTCGTAACTAGAGTTGTAAGAACGCATCCTGATTGGTTGGGTTAGGCTAAAGCACCGATGCGAACTTCCAAAATGTCATCAGAATTACTTTGAGACTGTACGTTTGTCAGCTTAACTAGATACGTTCACTTAGCAGCAGATAAGTGGCAGTAAGATGGAGACTACATTAACTAGATGCGTTCACTTAGCAGCACTTAAGTGACAGTAAGACAGAGACTACATTATCTAGATACGTTCACTTAGCAGCAGTTAAGTGACAGTAAGACAGAGACTACATTATCTAGATACGTTCACTTAGCAGCAGTTAAGTGACAGTAAGACAGAGACTACATTAACTAGACACGTTCACTTAGCAGCAGTTAAGTGACAGTAAGACAGAGACTACATTATCTAGATACGTTCACTTAGCAGCAGTTAAGTGACAGTAAGATAGAAACTTCATTAACTAGCAGCAGTCAAGGAACAAAATCTGTGAGAACTGTGGAGCTACCAAACAGTCTACTCCCACTTGCACCAAACTTCTTCCCTTAAGTTGAACAAGTTGTGGATTACCCAATTTCCTGAGCAATTGTTCCTGTTAACCCGAAGGGAAACATAAGTGCCTCAGTGGCTACTAATTTTGCTGGCTATTCATAACGAAAGCAAGAAAATGTAGGTAATGCTTTTAAGTCTCATTACTAAGTCAGGAAGGTGGGAGGAGGAATAGAGGGTGTGTGTCGTGATCCACCCATGGCATTTGTTGTATAGTGATCCACCCATGGCACTTGTTGTATAGTGATCCACCCATGGCATTTGTTGTACAGTGATCCACCCATGGCACGTGTTGTATAGTGATCCACCCATGGCACTTGTTGTACAGTGATCCTCCCATGGCATTTGTTGTACAGTGATCCACCCATGGCATTTGTTGTACAGTGATCCATCCATGGCACTTGTTGTACAGTGATCCACCCATGGCATTTGTTGTACAGTGATCCACCCATGGCACGTGTTGTATAGTGATCCACCCATGGCACTTGTTGTACAGTGATCCTCCCATGGCATTTGTTGTACAGTGATCCACCCATGGCATTTGTTGTACAGTGATCCACCCATGGCACTTGTTGTACAGTGATCCACCCATGGCATTTGTTGTACAGTGATCCACCCATGGCACGTGTTGTATAGTGATCCACCCATGGCACTTGTTGTACAGTGATCCTCCCATGGCATTTGTTGTACAGTGATCCACCCCTGGCATTTGCTGTACAGTGATCCACCCATGGCACGTGTTGTATAGTGATCCACCCATGGCACTTGTTGTACAGTGATCCACCCATGGCACGTGTTGTATAGTGATCCACCCATGGCACTTGTTGTACAGTGATCCTCCCATGGCATTTGTTGTACAGTGATCCACCCATGGCATTTGTTGTACAGTGATCCACCCATGGCACGTGTTGTATAGTGATCCACCCATGGCACTTGTTGTACAGTGATCCACCCATGGCATTTGTTGTACAGTGATCCACCCATGGCATTTGTTGTACAGTGATCCACCCATGGCACGTGTTGTATAGTGATCCACCCATGGCACTTGTTGTACAGTGATCCACCCATGGCATTTGTTGTACAGTGATCCACCCATGGCACTTGTTGTACAGTGATCCACCCATGGCATTTGTTGTACAGTGATCCACCCATGGCACTTGTTGTACAGTGATCCACCCATGGCACTTGTTGTACAGTGATCCACCCATGGCACGTGTTGTACAGTGATCCACCCATGGCACGTGTTGTACAGTGATCCACCCATGGCACGTGTTGTACAGTGATCCACCCATGGCACTTGTTGTATAGTGATCCACCCATGGCACTTGTTGTATAGTGATCCACCCATGGCACTTGTTGTATAGTGATCCACCCATGGCACTTGTTGTATAGTGATCCACCCATGGCACTTGTTGTACAGTGATCCTCCCATGGCATTTGTTGTACAGTGATCCACCCATGGCATTTGCTGTACAGTGATCCACCCATGGCACTTGTTGTACAGTGATCCACCCATGGCATTTGTTGTACAGTGATCCACCCATGGCACTTGTTGTACAGTGATCCACCCATGGCACTTGTTGTACAGTGATCCACCCATGGCATTTGTTGTACAGTGATCCACCCATGGCACTTGTTGTACAGTGATCCACCCATGGCACTTGTTGTACAGTGATCCACCCATGGCACGTGTTGTACAGTGATCCACCCATGGCACTTGTTGTACAGTGATCCACCCATGGCACGTGTTGTATAGTGATCCACCCATGGCACTTGTTGTATAGTGATCAACCCATGGCACTTGTTGTATAGTGATTCACCCATGGCACTTGTTGTATAGTGATCCACCCATGGCACTTGTTGTATAGTGATCCACCCATGGCACTTGTTGTACAGTGATCCACCCATGGCACTTGTTGTATAGTGATCCACCCATGGCACTTGTTGTATAGTGATTCACCCATGGCATTTGTTATAGTGTCACCTAACGTGCCATTTTTTGTAGTGCAACTCCACGGGCGTGGGATGTGTGGCACTTAGAGTTCGCGTGATCCAGCGTGGCACTGCACGTATCGTAATTCAGTAGGTTGTGTGTATGTGGCACTACTCACAGTAGCGTGATCCAGTGTGGCACTTCCTGTAGCATAAACCCGGCGGCTGCGGCAACAAGGACCCTCACAGCCCCGCCGCCTGACCTCACGGTGGCCACACGCTCATGTTGACACAGCTGAGCCCGGGAGTCCCTGGGCTGTGGCGCTAGTTAGTAGAGGTCGTGTGGTGTGGTGTTGTGTTGGTGGGGATGTAGAGAGTGAAGGGGGGTTAGTGGGCCGTGGGGAGGGAAAGGGGAGGGGGTGAGGAGCCGGACGGGGGCAGGTTCTTGCCCTCTGGCCACGTACAGCTCCGGAATTGAGGAAGGGAAAGGGGTAAGAGAAATAAATGGATATAGCCACTAGGGGGAGGGTGTGCCGGGGAGATTGGGGGAGGATGTGTGGTTGAGGGGAGAAGAAGAAGCCATGGTTGAAGGGGAGGCGTGGTTGAGAGGAAGAGGAGGAGGCGTGGTTGAGAGGAAGAGGAGGAGGCGTGGTTGAGAGGAAGAGGAGGAGGCGTGGTTGAGAGGAAGAGGAGGAGGCGTGGTTGAGGGGAAGAGGAGGAGGCGTGGTTGAGAGGAAGAGGGGGAGGCGTGGTTGAGGGGATGCGGGTGTACACTGATGGTTATTGTAAGGATAAAACAAAAAAATACTCCTGCCGGAATATGGAGATTTTCCTCTGCCGGGCCTTTGATTGTTGGTCGACTTTTTGCCCCGTTAGTATTGTGATGGTGTGTACAGAACCGGCAACGGAGTCATACGGTTTGTTTCCAGGCTTATACTCGTATTGTACTTGTAAATAGTGATGTAAAGACCTATCGAACTGCTACAGGAGAATATTAAGATGTTTCTTAAGTCCGAGTATTATTAGAAGACTCTAGGAGAGACTAATTTACCCAATACCAGTTCAATACCAAATGAAAACAAATGTATCATTGTTAATCCTGACCTAAGACTAATATATTTGTAGGGATTTTTAAGGTAAAGGGATTCTTGTTATTGACTATGTGATTGACTGCTGTGATTAGTAAGGAGTCACAGTTCCTGGTAATGTAAGAATGGAAAACACAATTGAAAGCCAGCAATGTTGTGATGTAGAGGAAGACAGCCGAGTTATTGGTAGAGGAAGACAGCCGAGTTATTAGTAGAGGAAGACAGCCGAGTTATTGGTAGAGGAAGACAGCCGAGTTATTGGTAGAGGAAGACAGCCGAGTTATTAGTAGAGGAAGACAGCCGAGTTATTGGTAGAGGAAGACAGCCGAGTTATTAGTAGAGGAAGACAGCCGAGTTATTGGTAGAGGAAGACAGCCGAGTTATTAGTAGAAGAAGACAGCCGAGTTATTGGTAGAGGAAGACAGCCGAGTTATTAGTAGAGGAAGACAGCCGAGTTATTAGTAGAGGAAGACAGCCGAGTTATTGGTAGAGGAAAACAGCCGAGTTATTGGTAGAGGAAGACAGCCGATTATTAGTAGAGGAAAACAGCTGAGCCACAAAGAGAAGTGTTTCTTTAGGCTCATAAAATCGTAATGTTTTCATCATGTGGCCGCCCAGTCTAATCTCTCATAACTACACTCACGTAAAGTAAATCAAGTTAACACCAACTTTTCTGCTTCCAGGACACACACGTCTTGTTTTTCTGGGACGATATAATGAAGTTTGAAATACTTGTCTTGTCTCCTATAAACACGTAATGTGGTTGAGTGTGTTCTGAACTATAGCAAGGTTTGTACGAGTCTTTTCCATTACTCTCTCTCTCTCTCTCTCTCTCTCTCTCTCTCTCTCCGTATTGTGACTCACCTGGGCGACCTTGTCAATCCCTGGAGTAGGCTTCGCTTTACACTTTAGTCACAGGTCGCGTAGGTAATGTTGCTTCCTTAACAGTTAATTTCACGCCAACTTAACGCGTCTTTGTGGTCTGAGTTTTTAATTTTTGGGGGGTAAGTAAATTTTTTTTTATTTATTTATTTATTTTGTATTTTTATTTTTTTTTTCTCATTCGTTTTATAATTTTTTTGTTTGATGTTGACGCAGTATGTTCATTATTGTTCATCTGTCTTGGTTCATATTATGTGTGTTCATTTTGTTTTCAGATTATTAGTTCATCGTATGTGTGTGTACGTGTGTGTGTGTACGTGTGTGTGTGTACGTGTGTGTGTGTGTGTGTTCAGTTTTGTTCACATATTGCTCCACCTCTTATGTATATTGTCTACGGCACCTATACCAACACCATAAGCCCCCAGAGGTTGGTAACAGGGAAGGTTATCAGCCTTGGTGTTGTGGAGACTCACAAGGTAAAGTTATTTCTCTCACTCGAGGTGACTTGAAGGCGTCATTGTGTGGGAATTTTTCTTGTGCAGGTATTGTGATGTTGCTTGATGTTGCTCGCCAAAGGAACGCTTCTGCAGTGTGCAATATCATAAAGTCCTTGCAACACAGACCTGGGGAAAATGATGATGATACGATTTTTAGGTTCATGATAGTTTTTAGAAAGTGATTAAAGTCACTTGAGTGATTGAAGACGTTTAGCAATGATAAGTTTATTTTAGAAAAGGTAAAAAAGTTTCATCAGAATAATACATAAACAACGGTATGAGAAAAATGTTGATTATATTAACACAAGGCCACAGGTGAGAGGTCATTTGTATTAACTGGTAAAAGCTCTATATACCTGACCTGCTCCACCACTCATGAGGGAGAGTTCTGAAGAGAGATTATAAAAGTCGACGGCTTACGGCCCGGCTGTTTGTGGCACTCAGGAGTTCTTTGGCTCTTGGTAATGGCACTCTCGCATTGTGGGTGCCAGTCAAGTGATTAGTTTTACTTCTTCAAACAAACTTTTCTTCATAAGCCATTAGCATTATATTTAACAAAAGTCTTCTGGAGTAATGGGTAATAAAACCTGTAATATTAACTTTTACTCTTAAATGTTAAATAAATATATAGATTTGATGTTTATTATTTGTTAAAATTTATTATATATGTTATTTTTTACCTCAGAGTTGGTTTGTGGATGGTTGATTCCGCCCTTTAGTAACCCCTTGTTAGGAAGAGGGAGGCAGGGGGGAGGAGGAGGAGACGGTAGAGGAAGAGTGAGGGAGAAGGAGGACTGGTGAGGGAGATAAGGGGAGGGTGTGAGGAAACGGAATAATGTGGTCACTTTCCTTGTGATGTGAGGGAGGGAGGTGGTGGAGAGGCCACACTCAGAATGCTTATGTTGTGGTTTATTGGATTGGCCACACTATCAGTATCGGGGGTGGTGTGGTGAGGTAGTGTGGCGTGGTGTGGTGTGGTGTGATTTCGTATGGCGTGGTGTGTTGTGTTGCGGTGTGGAACTAAATGCTGAACTTTGCCGCTGTTTATCGTGCTCCTCATACTCATCCTGTGAGCGGCAACGCAAACAGTATTACAGAGTGAAGGTCACAACGGGTGTTTATATGACCCCCAGTGGTCAGGTTATTGTGGCGTTGAATATTACTGAGTATTTCCAGTGCATAGTTTGTTTAGTTCTGTACAGAGGAGTTGACTTAGCCTCTAGGTATAGAATGCGGATGCAGCCTTAATATATCAAGTATCTTTTCATTAGGTACAAAGTGTTGTGCCATTTCACAAACAGTATGCTTGTACCTGTCCTTAAAAGGTTCTATCTTCGCACAGTCGAGGACGTAGTGTTCAAGTGTGTGGCCATATGTCTGGCCACACACTTTACATTTAGTCTTGTTCACATCTGCTTGAGGAACATACTTCCAGAGGTACTTATATCCTAACCTTAGTCTAGCGGTTAAAACATCTTGATATCTAGTGATCTTGTTACTTGCTCCATATACATATTTTACGTGTTACATCTCAAAATAATAGACATAGGACTAACTTGTCTGTTTACACTTGTCTGCTGGCACCGACTGTCATGTTTACTGAGGCCTATGTTAGAGGGGAGCCACAGCAGCTTGGTCCTGATACCCTCGTCAACAAGACACAGTGTTTGTATCAGGCTTCAGGTGTGGCGGGGCTTGTTATGACATGGCTTGGTGTGGCGTGGCAGGGACAGGGTGGAGTTGGCTCGAATATCAGGGTCGGTGATGATGTTAGAGAGTCGGTAGACGAATAGTGGAAGAAGATAAAGAAGAAATAGAGGTAAATGGAGGAAAAACAGTAGGTAATGGATATCTTAATTATTTTATTTCTTGTTCTGGTTTTACTTCATCATCTTCTGAAGTACAGTATTACATATAGTGGCTCACCTTAGTTACGAAACTTTTTAAGGTGATTCGGTGGCAACTGTTCCGTGACAGACTTTGGCCACGTAACACAAAAAACACTTAGACACGTACAGCAGAATCCTGACACTCACACGCAAAACACTTGACATGTACACACACAGAATGTTGACACGCACACACAAACCGCTGACACGTAAAGATAAAAGGCTGACATGTATACACAAAACACTTTACTCCTACACACAGAACACTGACACGTACACACACAACAGTGATACGCACACACAACACTAACACAACCAAAACGCTGCCACTTACACGCGAAACACAGACACGTCCACACAATCACCTCCAAAGACACGGTGTACTTACCATGTGATGTAACTCTCCCCCAGTAGTCCCCAACACACAGTCCCCACTAACCTCGCTTAGCTTGTAGTGCTGTACCATATAACAGAACCAACTGTACCGTTTAAGTAATTTATTCATAAAGTTCCGTATTGAGGTTAAGTGGATACAGGATATTCTGAAATATTATAACAAAGCAAAGGTTATGTACATTTTTTGTATCAGGTTTTAGAATGTACAGTGATTTATGTAAAATATGTTCAGGGCTTAGGCAAGAATTATGTACAGTCTCCTTCACTACTGCGTTTACAGGTGCTCGTCATATAGCCTAGGTACAGTCCCCTTCACTACTGCGTTTACAGGGGCTCGTCATATAGCCTAGGTACAGTCCCCTTCACTACTGCGTTTACAGGGGCTCGTCATATAGCCTAGGTACAGTCCCCTTCACTACTGCGTTTACAGGGGCTCGTCATATAGCCTAGGTACAGTCCCCTTCACTACTGCGTTTACAGGGGCTCGTCATATAGCCTAGGTACAGTCCCCTTCACTACTGCGTTTACAGGGGCTCGTCATATAGCCTAGGTACAGTCCCCTTCACTACTGCGTTTACAGGGGCTCGTCATATAGCCTAGGTACAGTCTCCTTCACTACTGCGTTTACAGGGGCTCGTCATATAGCCTAGGTACAGTCCCCTTCACTACTGCGTTTATAGGTGCTCGTCATATAGCCTAGGTACAGTCCCCTTCACTACTGCGTTTACAGGTGCTCGTCATATAGCCTAGGTACAGTCCCCTTCACTACTGCGTTTACAGGGGCTCGTCATATAGCCTAGGTACAGTCCCCTTCACTACTGCGTTTACAGGTGCTCGTCATATAGCCTAGGTACAGTCCCCTTCACTACTGCGTTTACAGGTGCTCGTCATATAGCCTAGGTACAGTCCCCTTCACTACTGCGTTTACAGGGGCTCGTCATATAGCCTAGGTACAGTCCCCTTCACTACTGCGTTTACAGGTGCTCGTCATATAGCCTAGGTACAGTCCCCTTCACTACTGCGTTTACAGGGGCTCGTCATATAGCCTAGGTACAGTCCCCTTCACTACTGCGTTTACAGGGGCTCGTCATATAGCCTAGGTACAGTCCCCTTCACTACTGCGTTTACAGGGGCTCGTCATATAGCCTAGGTACAGTCCCCTTCACTACTGCGTTTACAGGGGCTCGTCATATAGCCTAGGTACAGTCCCCTTCACTACTGCGTTTACAGGGGCTCGTCATATAGCCTAGGTACAGTCCCCTTCACTACTGCGTTTACAGGGGCTCGTCATATAGCCTAGGTACAGTCCCCTTCACTACTGCGTTTACAGGGGCTCGTCATATAAACATTCCTCAAATCATTACTTTTAGATATTTGTTTTAATTTGATTCCAGTGTGTGTTTACTATTGCGAGTTTCTTTCTGTCGAATGTAAACAAACACAGGGCTGCCACACTGCTCAAAAGCTGACTAGCCCCTGTAAACGCATTGCTGTGAAGGTTGCTGTCATGAGTGTGCGGTTGTTTTGTGTAAATATAAATATTTCTGATTGTTCACAACAGTTTGGAGGCAATAAAAATTGTGGACAATTGTTTAAAGCCGTATTTAAGTAGAGCAGCTGTGAGATACGCGGCCACCACTGCGCGGATGGCACATTTTAAAATATAAAGGGTTTTCTTCTACAAACAAAAAGGAGCTTACTGCAGTGTGTTGATGTAGCCTAGCGCGTCCTGTGACCGAGAGAGAGAGAGAGAGAGAGAGAGAGAGAGAGAGAGGAAAATACGAATGATTGTCGTAAAATAATCTGATCCTGACTTTAACTTACTGAAAGAGGTGATGATTATAATGGACAGCGAATGTTAACCCTTTGGTGGTGAGAGTGGTAGTGGTGGTAGTATTCTGGTTGGTGGTGGTGGTAGTACTCTGGGTGGTGGTGGTGGTGGTGGTAGTACTCTGGGTGGTGGTGGTGGTAGTACTCTGGGTGGTGGTGGTGGTAGTACTCTGGTTGGTGGTGGTACTCTGGGTGATGGTGGTGGTGGTACTCTGGTTGGTGGTGGTAGTACTCTGGGTGGTGGTGGTGGTAGTACTCTGGTTGGTGGTGGTACTCTGGGTGATGGTGGTGGTGGTACTCTGGGTGGTGGTAGTGGTAGTACTCTGGTTGGTGGTGGTAGTACTCTGGGTGGTGGTGGTGGTTAGTACTCTGGTTGGTGGTGGTAGTACTCTGGGTGGTGGTGGTGGTAGTACTCTGGTTGGTGGTGTTAGTACTCTGGGTGGTGGTGGTAGTACTCTGGGTGGTGGTGGTAGTAGTACTCTGGTTGTTGGTGGTGGTAGTACTCTGGTTTGTGGTGGTAGTACTCTGGTTGGTGGTGGTGGTGGTGATGGTAGTACTCTGGTTGGTGGTGTTAGTACTCTGGGTGGTGGTGGTAGTACTCTGGGTGGTGGTGGTAGTAGTACTCTGGGTGGTGGTGGTGGTAGTACTCTGGTTTGTGGTGGTAGTACTCTGGTTGGTGGTGGTGGTGGTGATGGTAGTACTCTGGTTGGTGGTGGTGGTCGTACTCTGGTTGGTGGTGGTAGTACTCTGGTTGGTGGTGGTAGTACTCTGGGTGGTGGTGATGGTAGTACTCTGGTTGGTGGTGGTGGTAGTACTCTGGTTGTTGGTGGTGGTAGTACTCTGGGTGGTGATGGTAGTACTCTGGGTGGTGATGGTAGTACTCTGGGTGGTGGTGGTAGCACTCTGGGTGGTGGTGGTGGTAGTACTCTGGTTGGTGGTGGTGGTAGTACTCTGGGTGGTGGTGGTAGTACTCTGGTTGTTGGTGGTGGTAGTACTCTGGGTGGTGGTGGTAGTACTCTGGGTGGTGGTGGTAGTACTCTGGTTGGTGGTGGTGGTAGTACTCTGGGTGGTGGTGATGGTAGTACTCTGGTTGGTGGTGGTGGTAGTACTCTGGGTGGTGATGGTAGTACTCTGGGTGGTGGTGGTAGTACTCTGGGTGGTGGTGGTAGTACTCTGGTTGTTGGTGGTGGTAGTACTCTGGGTGGTGGTGGTGGTAGTACTCTGGGTGGTGGTGGTAGTACTCTGGGTGGTGGTGGTCGTACTCTGGGTGGTGGTGGTAGTACTCTGGTTGGTGGTGGTGGTAGTACTCTGGTTGGTGATGGTAGTACTCTGGGTGGTGATGGTAGTACTCTGGGTGGTGGTGGTAGTACTCTGGGTGGTGGTGGTAGTACTCTGGGTGGTGGTGGTAGTACTCTGGGTGGTGGTGGTAGTACTCTGGTTGGTGGTGGTGGTAGTACTCTGGGTGGTGGTGATGGTAGTACTCTGGTTGGTGGTGGTGGTAGTACTCTGGGTGGTGATGGTAGTACTCTGGGTGGTGGTGGTAGTACTCTGGGTGGTGGTGGTAGTACTCTGGTTGGTGGTGGTAGTACTCTGGTTGTTGGTGGTGGTAGTACTCTGGGTGGTGGTGGTAGTACTCTGGAGGCAGGCTGCAGGATATCGCACCAGTTATTATTCATAGACTAACACCTGCCACGCCCTCAGTCAACACACACACCCAACCAGCTCTTGCCGCACAACCTAACCTAACTTAACCTAACCTAACCTAACCTGAATTAGAAAGTGTTTAACGGTAGTACAAAGTTGATAATAAAACCTGGCATGTACGCACACACACACACACACGTAAGGCAGACAGCAGCATAATGAGGAAGAGATAGGACGGGTGTGTACTGGCATGCTGGGGGGGGGGGGGGGCTGATAATGATAGCCACTTCATAAATGACTGTATTTGTACGTCATTACTGTAGCCCATCGTAGCCCCCTCCACCCCTCACAGCTCCCCTCCCCCAGCCCACCATCTCCCCCTCAGCCCCCCATCTTCCCCTCAGCCCCCCCCCCAGCCCCCCTCAGCCATTGTCACAGGTCGCGGCTCTTCCTTTACTAACCCCCCCCTACCCCCCCATTCCTTATCTCTGTTGCTTCATTGTGTGTAGACATTATCGTAGGCCGTCTTGCATGGGGGGGCGGCAGGTGATGATGGCCCATTGATTTTCTGAGCTACAAGATTGTGGCCTCGCTTATCTGAGTCAGTTCTAACTTAACTACCGCTTAACTTTCCTTGATCTAATCCAACTTAATGTTTTCAGCCTCTAGAAAATAAAGGTTAAAGTGACTGTGGAATTTGCAAACCTTTAAAGAGAAAAAAGCAATACTAATCTCATCTAAACTAGGTTGATGCGTTTGGTAGTTGGTAACGATGTGGCTAAGTTGTTTTGGCCTGTGCTGTGCTAAACCGTCTTGACCGGCAACATACTGAACTGTGACATATAGTACCGGTAAAGTCCTGATCACTAAAACATTCTTTGGTTAAAACGTTTTCATCTTCCCTGACTGTGGCCAAGACTACCAAAAAGTTAAAACGTTTGGTGCTGAAACCTTCTGAACTATAAGGCGTGTGAGTACAAACGTCCCGGGGTGAAACGTTTGTTACCGAGGTATCGTAAAGTACTGTAGGAGCGTAATGGGTGTAAACGTCTCAGGGTGAAACGTTTGTTACCGAGGTATCGTAAAGTACTGTAGGAGCGTAATGGGTGTAAACGTCTCTGGGTAAAACGTTTGTTACCGAGGCATCGTAAAGTACTGTAGGAGCGTAATGGGAGTAAACGTCTCTGGGTAAAACGTTTGTTGCCGAGGTATCGTAAAGTACTGTAGGAGCGTAATGGGAGTAAACGTCTCTGGGTAAAACGTTTGTTGCCGAGGTATCGTAAAGTACTGTAGGAGCATTATGGGTGTAAACGTCTCTGGGTAAAACGTTTGTTACCGAAACAATATATGAAGACTAAGTGGTTGAAGACGTTTAATAGTAAGAAGTTGTGGATAGAAACGTTTAATAGTAAGAAGCTGTGGATAGAAACGTTTAATAGTAAGAAGCTGTGGATAGAAACGTTTAATAGTAAGAAGCTGTGGATAGAAACGTTTAATAGAAAGAAGCTGTGGATAGAAACGTTTAATAGTAAGAAGCTGTGGATAGAAACGTTTAATAGTAAGAAGCTGTGGATAGAAACGTTTAATAGTAAGAAGCTGTGGATAGAAACGTTTAATAGAAAGAAGCTGTGGATAGAAACGTTTAATAGTAAGAAGCTGTGGATAGAAACGTTTAATAGAAAGAAGCTGTGGATAGAAACGTTTAATAGTAAGAAGCTGTGGATAGAAACGTCCCCGGACTAAAAACTTTTGGGGCTGAAACGTTCGTGTACATGGGGTGATCACACTTGTATCGCTGGTGGCTGTGGGAATGTTTCTGCTCGCTGCTGCTCTCCGGGGAGGGGGATATACGTGGAGTAAGAGGCCTGCATTAGTTCCTGTAATAACCTATAAAGAAAGATAAATTCCTTTTACGGAGTTTTCGGTCGCATTTGTCGGCTCCCACGAGTGTTCCTGATGAGTCTAATCTGTGTGTGTGTGAGAGAGGGAGAGAGAGAGAGAGAGAGAGAGAGAGGTATTTCATGTGTTTGTGTGAGAGAGAGAGAGAGAGAGAGGTATTTCATGTGTGTGTGTGAATGTTTTGTACTTGTAGACATACCTGCATATATTTGTACCTGAACTAATGAACCAAAATAATTGATAAAGTGTAGGTTGTCAGTGTAGGATGGTGGTAGTGCAGGTTGTCAGTGTAGGATGGTGGTAGTGCAGGTTGTCAGTGTAGGATGGTGGTAGTGCAGGTTGTCAGTGTAGGATGGTGGTAGTGTAGGTTGTCAGTGTAGGATGGTGGTAGTGTAGGTTGTCAGTGTAGGATGGTGGTAGTGTAGGTTGTCAGTGTAGGATGGTGGTAGTGTAGGTTGTCAGTGTAGGATGGTGGTAGTGTAGGTTGTCAGTGTAGGATGGTGGTAGTGTAGGTTGTCAGTGTAGGATGGTGGTAGTGTAGGTTGTCAGTGTAGGATGGTGGTAGTGTAGGTTGTCAGTGTAGGATGGTGGTAGTGTAGGTTGTCAGTGTAGGATGGTGGTAGTGTAGGTTGTCAGTGTAGGATGGTGGTAGTGCAGGTTGTCAGTGTAGGATGGTGGTAGTGTAGGTTGTCAGTGTAGGATGGTGGTAGTGCAGGTTGTCAGTGTAGGATGGTGGTAGTGTAGGTGGTGAGTGTAGGATGGTGGTAGTGCAGGTTGTCAGTGTAGGATGGTGGTAGTGCAGGTTGTCAGTGTAGGATGGTGGTAGTGCAGGTTGTCAGTGTAGGATGGTGGTAGTGTAGGTTGTCAGTGTAGGATGGTGGTAGTGTAGGTTGTCAGTGTAGGATGGTGGTAGTGCAGGTTGTCAGTGTAGGATGGTGGTAGTGCAGGTTGTCAGTGTAGGATGGTGGTAGTGCAGGTTGTCAGTGTAGGATGGTGGTAGTGAAGGTTGTCAGTGTAGCATGGGTAGTGGTGTCAGTGTAGGATGGTGGTAGTGCAGGTTGTCAGTGTAGGATGGTGGTAGTGTAGGTTGTCAGTGTAGGATGGTGGTAGTGCAGGTTGTCAGTGTAGGATGGTGGTAGTGCAGGTTGTCAGTGTAGGATGGTGGTAGTGTAGGTTTTCAGTGTAGGATGGAAGGAAAGTGTAGGTCAGGTGGGGACCTTATTTACAGGTTAAGTGCTGTGAAAGCCTCCAGAAGTAGGCTTTTAAGAGCGTTTACCTGGAGTGATGCTGTACACACACACACACACACACACACACACACACATACACACACACCTGAACATTAGGCATCTCAGCTTATTTCACCTGGTGATTAAATACCGTAACACTAACCTAACCTCCCGTCCTCAGGTAACTTTATGGCGTTTAAATTCACCAGGAAGATATTAAGCCAGGGGTACTAATCTTCAGGTGATCTAGGGGGAAAAACCGTATATTTTTAGGTCAGAATCCATAGGCCTGTCGAGCATAGGCCGTAGTGGAGAGGCGGTCATATCTGGTTCTGTGTCCCTGGGGAAAGATTGGTGAGGAAAGTAGCCGAGATGGGGACTGGAGGAGGGCAGATGGGGACTGGAGGAGGCAGATGGGGACTGGAGGAGGCAGATGGGGATTGGAGGAGGGCAGATGGGGACTGGAGGAGGCAGATGGGGACTGGAGGAGGGCAGATGGGGACTGGAGGAGGCAGATGGGGACTGGAGGAGGCAGATGGGGATTGGAGGAGGGCAGATGGGGACTGGAGGAGGCAGATGGGGACTGGAGTAGGCAGATGGGGACTGGAGGAGGCAGATGGGGACTGGAGGAGGCAAATGGGGATTGGAGGAGGCAGATGGGGACTGGAGGAGGCAGATGGGGACTGGAGGAGGCAGATGGGGATTGGAGGAGGGCAGATGGGGACTGGAGGAGGCAGATGGGGACTGGAGGAGGGCAGATGGGGACTGGAGGAGGTAGAGGAATGAACGCTTACTGAGTCGGGGGGGGGAGGGTGAAGGTTGTATTGAATGTATGAGAAGGTAAGAGAAAAGGGTGAGGGAACGAGAGGAATGGTGAGAGAATTGAATATTAAGATTAACGTTATTCTGGGGTTAAGTTAATTCTTATTACCGAAAGCTTTTGACGTACACACACACACACACACACACACACACACACACACACACACACACACACACACACCTGCTCGCTGGAAATATGTCGACGACTCCACCATTGGGATCAGCGTCAACAATTCTGCTCCCGACTATACCGCCCTTCAGGATTTATTGAACAGTCTCCAAAACTGGGCCACCAACAACCATGTCACCATCAACCATACCAAGGCCATGGTTATGCACATCAACCTCTCCTCCGACATTGTCCCACCTCCTTCCATTACTCTAGGTCCGAACACACTCCAGGTTGTAGATTCCACGAAGCTCCTCGGCGTCACCATAGACAACAAACTAAATTGGAAACCACACGTCAGTGAAATTGTCAAATCCTCCAGTTTCCGTCTCCACCTCCTCCGCCGACTCAAGTCCCTCGGAGTTCCTGCACACGAGCTCCTCAGTGTTTACACAACATTCATACTTCCCAAGCTCACCTATGCCTCCCCCACCTGGTCTTCCTCCCTAAATGCCACACAACGTAAACACATAGAAAAAGTGCAAAAGAGGGCATGCAAGATTATTCTCTCCCCTTCCTACTCCACATATCAAGAAGCGCTCAACACACTGACCCTTTCGACTCTCACTGACCATCACCACGACCTCATCTGCAAATTTTGTAAGAAGCTTCTACACCATCCTCGACACCGGCTCCTACTACCACCTCCTACTACCACCTGAGATCCCTAGTCCGAGAATTGCTGTTCGACACCACAACCGCACCCAGCCCATACGTGCACGAACTGATCGCTATAAGAACAGCCCAGTCCCAACCATTGTAAAAATTATCAATAACTTGTAATAAACCAGTGTATTCACTCCCAGTAAACACTGCTCCTTGCACTGTCACTATGTTGAAATGCCCTGTAGTTTGAGCTTTTCCCCATCTAGTTGTTATATGTCTTATTTGTGTCACTTATGTTACTTGTATATTATTTGTAATTCGAAACCCATTCCCCAATTATGTAACTGTATATTTTCAGCCTTTTGGCTGCCAAGCTCTTTCAATAAACCGTTAATTATTATTATTATTATTATTATTATTATTATTACACACACACACACACACACACACACACAACTCTAATTAGCCAATTAAGACGTTAAACATTCAGCAGAGGAGCCAGTCGTCTTATATGTGTTTAAAGCCGACGTGTTGGAACTGATGGTGTGTGTGTGTGTGTGTACACCGCTAAATCATGACATTATATCACTTAACAACTCATGAATCAGTACAACAACTACAGTGTCACCAGTCACACTTTGTTTCGCTGGGATGATTTATGAATAAGTAAACGAAGAGCAAATTGTGTGAGGTAACACGGTAAACCACACGAGTGTGGGGTGACGAAGGTGTCTGATTCATCATTTTAATTCGGAGTCTCGCGGGCAGGAAATAAAGATGTTCTTATGTGTTGCCTCGGGGTGACTGTGGCGCCCAGGTATACCTTAAACTTTTATTATATTATTTTTTATTTTATTCACAGGTTTAATGTGTTATTATTGTGAGGTATGAGTGTGTTGGTTAATGAGTTGTGTGATTAGTTGGTGTCATAAAGGTGTAGTAGAGGTGACTCACTGTACCAGCTTAAAGACTGTAGTTATTAAAGCTCAGTGATAACGACAACTTCCTCTACAGCAACGTTATTACTACTGTACTGTGCTGTAGTTTAACTCTTATGATTAAAAATAAGGTTTTATGAGTCAGACTGAATTATATATATACACGAGTTTAAACTGTACACATAAAGAACACCGTGTTCACTTCTCGTCGTAAATATGTCGGGTCTGTCACTTCAGAAATTAGAATATTAATTATCTCACCGTTGTGACATCTCTTATGTAGTTCTTACGCTGGCAGCGACCAAATTATATATGGTAATGTGGTATGCAAATGACGGTGGGTTTTACCATTCTTTGGAAGTGTGGCCAATATATTGCTGGCACGCTGTCCAGTCTGTCTTTTTTTTATCCTCGTCATTGAAGATTTAATGGTGTGGCCGAGCTGCCAGACCCTCACCCATCTCTTTCACTTTATTCTCTTTCACTAAATGTGCTGTCTCCTGAGCGCTGACTCACTGTGGCTTTATATATGAACCTTTATAAAATACTTGTTATTGTTGATGAATTTACTAAAAACAGGTATTTGTCTTTATTGAAGAAACTAATGAGCGATTTATTCATAATGTATTGAAATGTATTGGAAAAAATATATATATATCAATGTGGGGGAACTATCTAAACATTTCCTTCACATAGTCAACTGATGGAGGTGTTTCCAAGCCGGGCGACACACAGTGGTGGTGAGGGCGGGGAGTGGCTGTACGTTCAACAAGCTCCTCCTCACTCCCTCCTCCCTCACACACATAAACAGACTAATAATAAATGAATCATAACCTCTCATCCCTGTTAAACTCTCTCTCCCTCACTCTTCCTTCTCCCCTCCTCCTCCTCCTCCTCCTCCTCCTCCTCCTCCTCCTCACTCTTCCCCCTCACTCTCCCTCTTACCTCCTCCTCCTAGCTCTGACATAAGCCTCGGAAATAACACATTAATCGCCAGGGGGGCCACATACAGACAGAGTAGTAAGGGCTGGTCAGGAAGACTCCATCAATCTTGGCCACTCCTGTAGAAGGGAGGAAGGTTGGCCACTCCTGTAGAAGGGAGGAAGGTTGGCCACTCCTGTAGAAGGGAGGAAGGTTGGCCACTGCTGTAGAAGGGAGAAAGGTTGGCCACTCCTGTAGAAGGGAGGAAGGTTGGCCACTACTGTAGAAGGGAGGAAGGTTGGCCACTGCTGTAGAAGGGAGAAAGGTTGGCCACTCCTGTAGAAGGGAGGAAGGTTGGCCACTGCTCCCCACTTTCCCTCCCTCCTGGTGATGCCTGACCCACACCACGCTAACCACCTGTCTCTATTACCACCTGTTTTAACCACTTGTCTGTTACCAACTGTTATAACCACCTGTCTCTATTACCAGCTGTGTCTATTACCAGCTGTTTTAACCACCTGTCTCTATTACCAGCTGTGTCTATTACCAGCTGTTTTAACCACCTGTCTCTATTACCACCTGTCTCTATTACCAGCTATTTTAACCACCTGTCTGTTACCAACTGTTTTAACCACCTGTCTGTTAACAACTGTTTTAACCACCTGTCTGTTACCAACTGTTTAACCACCTGTCTCTATTAACACCTGTCTGTTACCAACTGTTTTAACCACCTGTCTCTGTTACCAACTGTTTTAACCACCTGTCTCTATTACCAGCTCTTTTAACCACCTGTCTGTTACCAACTGTTTTAACCACCTGTCTGCTAACAACTGTTTTAACCACCTGTCTCTCTTACCATCTGTTTTAACCACCTGTCTGTTACCAACTGTTTTAACCACCTGTCTCTATTACCAGCTGTTTTAACCACCTGTCTGTTACCAGCTATCTTAACCACCTTTCTCTTACCAGTTGTCTTAACCACCTGTCTTTCTATTACCAGTTGTCTTAACCACCTGTCTTTCTATTACCAGCTGTCTTAGCACCTTTCTGTTGCCACCTGTATTACCAGCTGTCTTACCACCTCTCTGTTGCCAGCTGTCTTAGCCACCTATCTGTGTGTTTCTCAGCTGGTACTGCCCTCCACCAGCTGCCTCGTCTGAGTGTGTTCCCAGCTCTCTCTCTCTCTCTCTCTCTCTCTCTCTCTCTCTCTCTCTCTCTCTCATATCAGCACCGCACTCGATCACCTCCATTAACCTCAACTGTAAAATGAGGTACCCACTCACAGCTGGGTGGACAGTGGGCGCCCTCCTTATCAAATGCCATCGACAAATTACAACCCATATCAACCCCAACTGGCAACGCTTTTATTTCCGGGTTATTGTGTTCTACCGGCGAGATGGAGTACTATAACATGACCTTTTATGGGTCAAGGTCAGAGGTCATCATCGACTTAGCGTATTTCCCGAGAATATTGTGTGTGTTGAACCATGGCTAATCGGGGCAGTAGAGCGTCCAACCTATTCCATCGGATTGGCGGTACGGTGCCAGCCAGGGGCCCCGGGTGGCACTAACTGGCACTCCTCCCCTTCCCCCCACCATCATCCCTCCCCCCCACCATCACCCCTCCCCCCCACCACCACCCCTTCTACCACCACCACCACCTGACTTGTCGGAAATATGAAAGTGAAAACCGGAATATGTGGGTGGCTGGGTGAGAGTATGGGTGGTAGAGGGTGTGGGGGTGTTGGTGGGCGTAGGGGTGGTAGATGGTGTAGGTGGGAGTAGGGATGTGGGTGTCTAGGTAAGAGTATGGGTGGTTGGTGTGTGGGTGGGTGGCTGGGTGAGAGTATGGGTGAGGGTATTGGTGTATAGAGTGGGTGGGAATATGGGTGACAGTGTGGGTGGTAGAGTGGGTGGAGATATATGTGGTAAACTGACTTGGCCACCCATTTAGCAGAGTGGGTTTGTCATTAATGTAAAATTGGGTGGCTCTACGAGGTGCCAAAGGTGGGTGGGCTGACAGGTGACAAAGGTGGGTGGGCTGACAGGTGACATGTTATTGAAAGTGACATTAATCTTGAACTAACAAACGTAGGTGGCAGAGAGAGAGAGAGAGAGAGAGAGAGAGAGAGAGAGAGAGAGAGAGAGAGAGAGAGAGTTATTTAACGCAATCGCAATAACTTATTTAGCTCACATTAATATAACCTTAATAAATCACTCTTCTTTTTTCCTCTATCCTTCGAGTCTTAAGTTTTGATAATAAATGACGATAAGCCGAGTGTAGTAACAGCGGCGTCTCTTGTAATGCTTAATGAGGAGGGCGAGTCATGTTTAACGAGAGCAGCTTAATGACGAGAAGATTAACGTAAGATTAATTCCTGGGGGGGGGGGGGTTAAGAGATGTCAAGAGCATATCACCACCCTGAGATGTGTTGGGATGTGTGGTCTAGTTGTTGGGATGTGTTGTCCAGTTGTTGGGATGTGTGGTCTAGTTGTCGGGATGTGTGGTCTAGTTGTTGGGATGTGTGGTCTAGTTGTTGGGATGTGTGGTCTAGTTGTTGGGATGTGTGGTCTAGTTGTTGGGATGTGTTGTCTAGTTGTTGGGATGTGTGGTCTAGTTGTTGGGATGTGTTGTCTAGTTGTTGGGATGTGTTGTCTAGTTGTTGGGATGTGTGGTCTAGTTGTTGGGATGTGTTGTCTAGTTGTTGAGATGTGTGGTCTAGTTGTTGGGATGTGTTGTCTAGTTGTTGGGATGTGTGGTCTAGTTTTTGAGATGTGTGGTCTAGTTGTTGGGATGTGTTGTCTAGTTGTTGGGATGTGTGGTCTAGTTTTTGAGATGTGTGGTCTAGTTGTTGGGATGTGTGGTCTAGTTGTTGGGATGTGTTGTCTAGTTGTTGGGATGTGTTGTCTAGTTGTTGGGATGTATGGTCTAGTTGTTGGGATGTGTGGTCTAGTTGTTGGGATGTGTGGTCTAGTTGTTGGGATGTGTGGTCTAGTTGTTGGGATGTGTGGTCTAGTTGTTGGGATGTGTGGTCTAGTTGTTGGGATGTGTGGTCTAGTTGTTGGGATGTGTTGTCCAGTTGTTTGGATGTGTGGTCTAGTTGTTGGGATGTGTTGTCCAGTTGTTGGGATGTGTGGTCTAGTTGTTGGGATGTGTGGTCTAGTTGTTGGGATGTGTGGTCTAGTTGTTGGGATGTGTGGTCTAGTTGTTGGGATGTGTTGTCTAGTTGTTGGGATGTGTGGTCTAGTTGTTGGGATGTGTTGTCTAGTTGTTGGGATGTGTTGTCTAGTTGTTGGGATGTATGGTCTAGTTGTTGGGATGTGTGGTCTAGTTGTTGGGATGTGTGGTCTAGTTGTTGGGATGTGTGGTCTAGTTGTTGGGATGTGTGGTCTAGTTGTTGGGATGTGTTGTCTAGTTGTTGGGATGTGTGGTCTAGTTGTTGGGATGTGTGGTCTAGTTGTTGGGATGTGTGGTCTAGTTGTTGGGATGTGTGGTCTAGTTGTTGGGATGTGTGGTCTAGTTGTTGGGATGTGTGGTCTAGTTGTTGGGATGTGTTGTCTAGTTGTTGGGATGTGTGGTCTAGTTGTTGGGATGTGTGGTCTAGTTGTTGGGATGTGTTGCCTGCTTGTTGTGAGGTTACTGTTGTCATTACTGTTATGGTACTGTTGTTATTACTGTTGGGGTACTGTTCTCATTACTGTTGGTCTAGCCGTTAATACTATCAGTTTCAGGGTTACATAAAGAATACAGTTTTTCATTAATTATCTTATATGAACGTTCACTGTTGCCTGCCGGGGGCGGTGAAGGCGGCTTGGAAGCTGTCTAGTGCTATCTGATTTATTTGTTGAGTGCTGTTGCTGTGGTGGTGGTGGTGGTGGTGATGGTGGTGATGGTGGTGGTTGTGGTGGTGGTTGTGGTGGTGGTGGTGGTGATGGTTGTGGTGGTGGTGATGGTAGTGGTGATGGCGGTGGTTGTGGTGGTGGTGGTGATGGCGGTGGTTGTGGTGGTGGTGGTGGTTGTGGTGATGGCGGTGGTTGTGGTGATGGTGGTGGTTGTGGTGGTGGTGGTGGTGGTGGTGGTGGTGGTGGTTGTGGTGATGGCGGTGGTTCTGGTGGTGGTGGTGGTGGTGGTGGTGGTAATGGTTGTGGTGGTGGTTGTGGTGGTGGTGATGGTTGTGGTGGTGGTGGTGGTGGTTGTGGTGATGGCGGTGGTGGTGGTGATGGTTGTGGTGATGGCGGTGGTTGTGGTGGTGGTGATGGTTGTGGTGGTGGCGGTGGTTGTGGTGGTGGTGATGGTTGTGGTGGTAGTGGTGGTTGTGGTGATGGCGGCTATTGTGGTGGTGGTGATGGTGATGGTATAGAGTCTGTTGTTGATGGTGGTAGTTGTGGTTGTGATGATAATGGCAGTAGAAGAATAATGGTGTAATCTAATTTATTCCTACGATATAGTACGATATATCTTAGTAAATACAAATACAGTATAAGTATATAACGAGTCATATATAGTATATACTCACTCATACATACTAACTCATATAAAGAGAATGAGATACATATATTAACTATACACAGGGAACGAGAGTGTGGTCGGTTGAGTATAATACACAGGTGTTATGTATACCTTGTCCGGTGCTGTCATTAGTGTGTGTTGATGTGTGTGAATATAGTCAATATGTTATTGTTATGGTGTGATGTCACGAGGTATCGATTGGTGTAATTAACAGAAGTTATTCACGACATGGAAGTGAGGTTAGGTTAGGTTAGGTTAGGGTAGGGTAGGGTAGGGTAGATTAGGTTAGGGTAGGGTAGGTTAGGTTAGGTTAGGTTAGGGTAGGGTAGGGTAGATTAGGTTAGGGTAGATTAGGTTAGGTTAGGGTAGGGTAGGTTAGAGTAGGTTAGGGTAGGGTAGGGTAGGGTAGAGTAGGTTAGGTTAGAGTGGGTTAGATTAGGGCATTTTAGGGTAGCTTAAGATAGGTTAGGCTAGGTTACGGTAGGTTAGGTTAGGTTAGGCTAGGCTAGGTAGGGTAGATTAGGGTAAGGTAGGTTAGGTTAGGTTAGGGTGGGGTAGATTAGGGTATTTTAGGGTAGCTTAAGATAGGTTAGGTTAGGCTAGGCTAGGGTAGGTTAGGTTAGGTTAGATGTAAATAAAGAGAAGATATTCAGGACAGGGAAGGAAGTGACATTCACACCTCGGGGTATAAACATAAGTAAATATACCAGTTATCCAATGTTATGGCTGGCAGACACGCGCCTCTGGCCTCACCACCAAACTCCAGCTTGTAGGTAAACAATCCCGCTCTCAAAGTTACATTGGAAGGTCCCTAAGTGTACTTGTATACATACTAACTAGAAGACACACACACACAGTCACATACTTACACAGACAGTCACATACACACTACACAGTCACATACTTATTCAGACAGTCACATACACAGTCACATACTTACACAGACAGTCACATACACAGTCACATACTTACACAGACAGTCACATACACAGTCACATACTTACACAGACAGTCACATACACAGTCACATACTTACACAGACAGTCACATACACAGTCACATACTCATACACACAGTCACATACTCATACACACAGTAACACACACACACACACACGCAGTCACATACTCAAAGCAAAACACATACATACACACACAGTCACTTACACACACACACACACACACACACACACTATATTATTCCCACATTCCATCAGTAAAACTAAATATATTCCATTTCTTTCCAGGTAAGTGTTACATTTGGACCAGAGTTGAGTACTATACAACCTATGCCGTGAGCCTGCAGTGTACACCAGCCTCTGTAAGTACAATGTTTACCTTACGGTTTAGTGAATGTGGCGACACGTGTCTTCTACCTGTTATTACACCTGAGTTATTATACACAATCACCCTAATTACATACAGGTGTGTTAGTAGTATAGGGTGCAGGTACCGAGGTTTTTTGACTTGGCGATAAATAAGTTAATAGAAGATAACACAGACGTAATAAAATGCGTAGAATAACACGATAAATAATGGCTGCAATTTGTTTTTTTATGAGTAGTGATGAATTCAGGTGTGTGTGTGTGTGTGTGTGTGTGTGTGTGTGTGTGTGTGTGTGTGTGTGCAGCTCGGCCTTATCTCTCATTTGCATCGACGTGGGAGACCGATTGTAATGTCTCTATTTTTTTGTTTTTAATTACACATTTGCTTTGCTGGGTCATAAAGGGGGGTCTCTCTCTCTCTCTCTCTCTCTCTCTCTCTCTCTCTCTCTCTCTCTCTCTCTCTCTCTCTCTGTATTGGTGACTGTAATTCTGTATCTTTACTGTACTGTACTGCTGTAATAGACGGCCACCTTCCTCGATGAACTCTGATTTAATCCTAATTAATAAAATGGTTACAGTTGAGGTATTTTTAAGCACTCGTGTCTACAAAAAGATTTTATATTTTTTACATTTTTTTTAGGAATCGTGACGCGCCATTGTGTAAATATGTAAACTTAGCATTTTTATTTACAGTGGATAATTTTGATCCTGTAGGTATTAATGTTGTATCAATTTACGCGTAATTACAGGCTGAGTTTTGTGAATATATGTAAAAAAAAAAAAAAAAAATTACCTCTATGTATTTTGTAATTGTTTTTAGTTTTAATGTCTGATAATTTATGTATTTTTTTGTATTTTATTCAGTAATTTTAATGAATGTTTGAGGTAAAAAAAAGAATTAGAGTTTTGACGAAATTTCCACGTTTTAGCAGTGTGTGTTTCATGACCATTATGTAGCCGGGGTTAACCTGCCTAAACCTGATATTATTTTATACTTTTTTTCTTTTTTAAACCCACAAAGATGAGCCAACGATATTGCTAAGTCCTCTTGTGTCTGTATGTATGTCTGTATGTTTCTCCTGTTGTAATGAACCTGGTAGAGTGGTGACGTTACCTGAAAAAAGGATTACCTGAAGAATAATCACCCTAACTCTACCTGGGATGGTTAGGTTAGTTTTGGTTAGGTTAGGTTAGGTTAGGTTTGGTTAGGTTTGGTTTGGTTTGGTTTGGTTTGGTTAGGTTAGGTTAGGTTAGGGCTCAGATGGAATAAGCTGGGGTGTCTAATCTTCAGGTAATAAGTTGCTGTGTAGTGCTGGTAGAGGTGGCTGCAGGTGTCAGGCTTTGATTAGTGGTGATATGTTGATGTTGTCAGACTTCGGAATATGTGGGAGTGTTGGAAGATATAATTTTCAGCATTTTGTCTAGTGTTGGCAGGTAGTAGTATTTGGTCTAGTGTTGGCAGATAGTAGTATTTGGTCTAGTGTTGGCAGGTAGTAGTATTTGGTCTAGTGTTGGCAGATAGTAGTGTTTGGTCTAGTGTTGGCAGATAGTAGTATTTGGTCTAGTGTTGGCAGGTAGTAGTATTTGGTCTAGTGTTGGCAGATAGTAGTATTTGGTCTAGTGTTGGCAGGTAGTAGTATTTGGTCTAGTGTTGGCAGATAGTAATATTTGGTCTAGTGTTAGCAGGTAGTAGTGTTTGGTCTAGTGTTGGCAGGTAGTAGTATTTGGTCTAGTGTTGGCAGATAGTAGTGTTTGGTCTAGTGTTGGCAGGTAGTAGTGTTTGGTCTAGTGTTGGCAGATAGTAGTATTTGGTCTAGTGTTGGCAGATAGTAGTATTTGGTCTAGTGTTGGCAGATAGTAGTAGTTGGTCTAGTGTTGGCAGATAGTAGTAGTTGGTCTAGTGTTGGCAGATAGTAGTATTTGGTCTAGTGTTGGTAGAAAGTTTCCCTCGTACTATAATGCAGTGGTTGGTGAGGAACATATCTGGTGGACCAGCCTGACCCACAACACTTAGCAGTCACATTCAACTCCTCATCATCAAGGAGTAAGGAGTGGGTCTAATTTGTATGCGGAAGGAAGGGGTGGGAGTGAGGGTGGTGGGTGGTGTGGGTGAGGGAGGTGGGTTGATGGGGGGAGCATGGGTGGGTGGGGGGAGAACACGTATACTTGTCACATAAGTAAGATCGCGTGTTTTACACTTAAAAAAAAAGGGAGTTGCGGCTTTTTTTTCTCGTTTTCTTCAAAGGGAATACTAAATTAAGTTGTGGGACTGAGCCAGACAGCCTCAAGCCCTTACAACGGTGTACACATAGACCGCTAAACCCTCTGCTTGTTGTCACCTGTTTTTAAAGAGAGAGAGAGAGAGAGAGAGAGAGAGAGAGAGAGAGAGAGAGAGAGAGAGAGATAAGCAGGTCCTACCACCGATACACACAGTGGCAGTGTCCCGTCCGCATCTCACCAAGCTAAAGCCTTAAGTTTTCTTTTAAAGTTAAAATCGCTGGAGAAAATCCGCAGATGTTTTTAAGTTTTTATTTTATTCTTCCTGTGTTTGTTTATTTTACTTGACATTGTTTGACTAAGTTTGTTTTATTCCCTGTAGTTGTTATTTCCATCAGTAAATATTAGATGTTTTCATGTATATACCGGGTATTTATATATTGTTTATTGTTTAATATATATTTTTGTGTGTTTATTTGTTCATATCAATATTTATGTTTAATTATACTTGACTGTTATGAATGTTTTTTGTAATCTTTTAAAAGCAATATGTTTACCGACCCCACCGTTAAATGACATGTTATATATACTGTCTATGTATATATACCTTGGTATGTGTGTTTAACTTTTTAGTAATCTTGTTTTGGTTGGATCACGTGAAGATTGGCCCCAGCTTATTTCACCCAAAGCTTAACCACCCTGACGGTAACCTAACTTAGCTTAATTGAACCTAACCTAACCTAACCTAACCACCCTGACGGTAACCTAACTTAGCTTAATTGAACATAACCTGACCTAACCTAACCTAATCTTCTCTAACCTACTTTAAATATTTTATTGCTCAGCTTTCAAGACAAAGAGTTTTAAATTTTTATTAATACAATGACCCCCCGGTGACCCCCCGGTGACCCCCCGGTGACCTCTTGTAGTTGCTGGTATCACTCTTAGGGCGGTGTGGCTGTCAGGTGGTGTGGCTGTCAGGTAAGTTACTGCTGAGTACCGACATAGAGAAGGTATATATATCTAAGGTGGCCAGAGCTGCTGTAACCCATCCAGTTCCCTCCACATCACCCTCTCCCTTATCAGGATCTGTATCTTGTTATTAGAACTGTCGGATGTAATGGCCGGCAGCGTTGTTAGGATGCCAGTGTTGACCCCAAACAAGCTGTGGCAGATTACAATATTCTCCCTGGAAGCTTAGTGATGGGAGACAACCTTAGCGAGACACTACACTGGCTGAGTAGTGTGTGTGTGTGTGTGTGTGTGTGTGTGTGTGACTGCTTGCCTTCATGTATACCTATCTGTGTTTGTTTAAATTCCTATGTGTTGAACTTTACATAAAAACAAGAACATTTTACAAACAACTTATTTTTGAGAGAAGACTTGATAACTGAATACAAAAACACACGATATTGAGCAATGTCAATCATCCCGTGTGTGCTCTAACCTAACCTAACCTAACCTAACCTAGCCAGCTTTTTGTTTATCGGTGCCAGACGTATCGTGCGTGTGGCAGTGGCATGCTAGGTAATTAGATCCCACCTCTCCTATTTGTGCTAGTTGATCAGATACTATTCAGAGAGGACAACCCCCCCCCCCCCCTCGTTCCTCCCTTGTTGCCCTCACTACCACCATCGTTATAACTACCACCATTACTGCTGTTATCAATGGCACTACAAGCTATTGCCAGCATTACCACTGCTACCACTATCATCACCACTCCCACCTCGATCACCACCACCACCATTGTAAAAATTATTGCAGCTACATGTCATGGAAGTGTGTGTGTGTGTGTGTGTGTGTGTGTGTGTGTGAGATACTCAAAGGCTCGTACCTGTAAGCTAATTTTCCCCATAAATGAAGATATTAGAGCGCAGATAATTGGCTCATTTAAGGTAAAAACATAGAGATGAATCTTCATAGTCTTGGCGGTGATTTCAACCCTTAACAGCAGACAGGGGAAAGCACTGTCTTGTCGGGGGAATTTATTTCATACATACACACATTAATTACAATATACATAAATTATTAAGTATTTAGTAATGAATTATTGTCGTGATGTCATTAGTGCGTAATTAAGTAGCCAAGCGTAACAAATGAGTCAATTTTATACATATATATTTTTCTTCAACATCACATAACGCGGATGATCAAGTGTTGAAATGTTTACTGATTATTACACGGTTCTTAACACAGTGTAAAGGTGGGTAGTGGCGGTGTATATGTGTGGGTGGCAGTGTATATGTATGGGTGTCAGTGTATATGTATGGGTGGCAGTGTATATGTATGGGTGGCGGTGTGTATGTATGGGTGGCGGTGTATATGTATGGGTGGCGGTGTATATGTATGGGTGGCGGTGTGTATGTATGGGTGGCGGTGTATATGTATGGGTGGCGGTGTATATGTATGGGTGGCGGTGTATATGTATGGGTGGTAGTGTGTATGTATGGGTGGTAGTGTGTATGTATGGGTGGCAGTGTATATGTATGGGTGGCAGTGTGATGTATGGGTGGCAGTGTGTATGTGTGGGTGGCAGTGTATATGTATGGGTGGCGGTGTATATGTATGGGTGGCAGTGTATATGTATGGGTGGCGGTGTGTATGTATGGGTGGCGGTGTATATGTATGGGTGGCGGTGTATATGTATGGGTGGCAGTGTGTATGTATGGGTGGCGGTGTATATGTATGGGTGGCGGTGTATATGTATGGGTGGCGGTGTATATGTATGGGTGGCAGTGTGTATGTATGGGTGGCAGTGTGATGTATGGGTGGCAGTGTGATGTATGGGTGGCAGTGTGTATGTATGGGTGGCGGTGTATATGTATGGGTGGCAGTGTGATGTATGGGTGGCAGTGTGTATGTATGGGTGGCGGTGTATATGTATGGGTGGCGGTGTATATGTATGGGTGGCAGTGTATATGTATGGGTGGCAGTGTGTATGTATGGGTGGCGGTGTATATGTATGGGTGGCGGTGTATATGTATGGGTGGCGGTGTATATGTATGGGTGGCAGTGTGTATGTATGGGTGGCAGTGTGTATGTATGGGTGGCGGTGTATATGTATGGGTGGCGGTGTATATGTATGGGTGGCAGTGTATATGTATGGGTGGCAGTGTATATGTATGGGTGGCGGTGTATATGTATGGGTGGCAGTGTATATGTATGGGTGGCAGTGTGTATGTATGGGTGTCAGTGTGTATGTATGGGTGTCAGTGTGTATGTATGGGTGGCGGTGTATATGTATGGGTGGCGGTGTATATGTATGGGTGGCAGTGTATATGTATGGGTGGCAGTGTATATGTATGGGTGGCGGTGTATATGTATGGGTGGCAGTGTGTATGTATGGGTGGCAGTGTGTATGTATGGGTGGCGGTGTATATGTATGGGTGGCGGTGTATATGTATGGGTGGCAGTGTATATGTATGGGTGGCAGTGTATATGTATGGGTGGCGGTGTATATGTATGGGTGGCAGTGTATATGTATGGGTGGCAGTGTGTATGTATGGGTGTCAGTGTGTATGTATGGGTGTCAGTGTGTATGTATGGGTGGCGGTGTATATGTATGGGTGGCGGTGTATATGTATGGGTGGCAGTGTATATGTATGGGTGGCAGTGTATATGTATGGGTGGCAGTGTGTATGTATGGTTGGTAGTGTGTATGTATGGGTGGCAGTGTATATGTATGGGTGGCGGTGTATATGTATGGGTGGCGGTGTATATGTATGGTTGGTAGTGTGTATGTATGGGTGGCAGTGTATATGTATGGGTGGCGGTGTATATGTATGGTTGGTAGTGTGTATGTATGGGTGGCGGTGTATATGTATGGGTGGCGGTGTATATGTATGGTTGGTAGTGTGTATGTATGGGTGGCGGTGTATATGTATGGGTGGCGGTGTATATGACGTAAGGGTGGCGGTATAACGTGTGGGCGGGGTAGGAGTTTTTATTCTTAAACACCTTGACCTCAGGTGGGCGTGTGGGCGCTGGAGGCTTGTTAACGGGAGTTGTTTGGGCGGAAATGATGCTGTGGTTAATCTTGTCAATATTTTTATCACAGGTGTGTATGTGTGTGTGTGTGTGTGTGTGTGTGTGTGTGTGTGTGTGTGTGTACCATCTAATCATATCCGGTCATTGGTTCAGAGAAAGTCAAAGCAACACACACACACACACACACACACACACACTCTTTGTTTCTCGCTCCACTATTTTGAAACTCCTGACTCCTCAATCGCCATTTCCTGTCGGTAACTTCTGTGTTTTGCGCCATTATCGCCACACCAAAATTCCCCGAGTAAGTGATCGTTTTTAGCCGCTCTTGCAATATCGCTTGTAATGTGGCCGGCGTGAACGAGAAAAAAAAGAGAATCACACTTTGTAGCGGCTCTTGCAAATGTGGTGTGTGTGTGTGTGTGTGTGTGTGTGTGTGTGTGCTGTATAACACATTCTTGCCGCCAACTGTTTTCCTCGACTTGACACTGGCTTGACCTCTCCTCCCACCCCATTCCCCGGATACATATGACCCCTACGTACCTGGCGCTCCTCTTGGAGCAGCCAGGTCAACTGTTATGTTGGCCCATACCAACTCCCTCCCCTGAACCCTCCTCCCCACCGGAATATCAACATGTTCTCGCCAGAAGTTACTATTTCATTTAGGAAAGGAATGGAACCAGTGTTAAACTGAGGTGAACAGTGGTGAACAGTGCTTAAGTCAGTGAGAACAACTCAACAGTAACAGTGGTACCCAAGTTGACCTTCACACAGTGAGGTCCCAGGTACCCAGTGATAACGGCCCGTGAGACCCAACAACCAGTGATGTGTTAATCCGTCTACGATAGGAAGGCCTGGAACCACACCTCACTCATATAACACCATCTGTGAGGGAATTACAACACCACGTGAGGCCCCTCATAACACCATCTGTGAGGGAATTACTACACCACGTGAGGCCCCTCATAACACCATCTGTGAGGGAATTACTACACCGCGTGAGGCCCCTCATAACACCATCTGTGAGGGAATTACTACACCACGTGAGGCCCCTCATAACACCATCTGTGAGGGAACTACTACACCACGTGAGGTTCCTCCTAACACCATCTGGGAGGGAGTTACTACACTACGTTTTTGCTGTTCAACACCTACAATAATCTATATGTTCACTGTATGTTCCTTTACCTTTCTCTAATGAAGGCTTTTGTTAAACCACCAATGTATGTAATAAGTCATTTATGTCCAATGTATATTTTCAGCCTTCGGGCTGCAGAATTTTTTCAATAAACCGTCAATTATTATTATTATTATTACCTCCAAACCTCCCCCTACCTACCTCCAAACCTCCCCTACCTACCTCCAACCACCCCTACCTACCTCCAACCTCCCCCTACCTACCTCCAACCCTCCCCTACCTACCTCCACCCCTCCCCTACCTCCAAACCTCCCCTACCTACCTCCAAACCTCCCCTACCTACCTCCAACCCTCCCCTACCTACCTCCACCCCTCCCCTACCTCCAAACCTCCCCTACCTACCTCCAACCTCCCCAACCTACCTCCAACCCCCCCCCCTACCTACCTCCACCCCTCCCCTACCTACCTCCAACCCCCCCCTACCTACCTCCAAACCTTCCTCTACCTACCTCCAAACCTCCCCCTACCTACCTCCAACCTCTCCCTACCTCCAAACCTCCCCCTACCTACCTCCAACCTCTCCCTACCTCCAAACCTCCCCCTACCTACCTCCAACCCTCCCCTACCTCCAAACCTCCCCCTACCTCCAACCCTTCCCTACCTCCAACCCTCCCCCTACCTACCTCCAACCTCCCCCTACCTCCAAACCTCCCCTACCTACCTACAACCCTCCCCTACCTCCAAACCTCCCCTACCTACCTCCAACCCTCCCCTACCTCCAAACCTCCCCCTACCTCCAACCCTCCCCTACCTCTAACCCTCCCCCTACCTACCTCCAACCTCCCCCTACCTCTAAACCTCCCCTACCTACCTCCAACCCTCCCCTACCTCCAAACCTCCCCCTACCTCCAAACCTCCCCCTACCTCCAACCCTCCCCTACCTCCAACCCTCCCCCTTCCTACCTCCAACCTCCCCCTACCTCCAAACCTCCCCTACCTCCAAACCTCCCCCTACCTCCAACCCTCCTCTACCTCCAACCCTCCCCCTACCTACCTCCAACCTCCCCCTGCCTCCAACCTCCCCCTACCTACCTCCAACCCCCCCTACCTACCTCCAACCTCTCCCTACCTCCAAACCTCCCCCTACCTACCTCCAACCCTCCCCTACCTCCAAACCTCCCCCTACCTCCAACCCTCCCCTACCTCCAACCCTCCCCCTACCTACCTCCAACCTCCCCCTACCTCCAAACCTCCCCTACCTACCTCCAACCCTCCCCTACCTCCAAACCTCCCCTACCTACCTCCAAACCTCCCCTACCTACCTCCAACCTCCCCCTACCTCCAACCCTCCCCTACCTCCAACCCTCCCCCTACCTACCTCCAACCTCCCCCTACCTCTAAACCTCCCCTACCTACCTCCAACCCTCCCCTACCTCCAAACCTCCCCCTACCTCCAACCCTCCCCTACCTCCAACCCTCCCCCTTCCTACCTCCAACCTCCCCCTACCTCCAAACCTCCCCCTACCTCCAAACCTCCCCCTACCTCCAACCCTCCCCTACCTCCAACCCTCCCCCTACCTACCTCCAACCTCCCCCAACCTACATCCAACCTCCCCCTGCCACCAACCTCCCCCTACCTACCTCCAACCCCCCCTACCTACCTCCAACCCTCCCCTACCTCTAACCCTCCCCTACCTACCTCCAACCCTCCCCTACCTACCTCCAACCTCCCCCTACCTCCAACCCTCCCCCTACCTACCTCCAAAATAAAATACGTTCTTGGATCAGTAAATTGAAAGAATAAATTAATATAAATCTAGATAAAAAAATAAATAAGTACATAGATTAAACTCCAGGTATGAATGAAGTGTAAGAATAAGGTGATAATAAAAGAGTAAGAATAGGAGAATAAAAGTGGGAGATAAGGGAGAGAGAATTACTAATCGGGTTAAGTTATTCCATTGGGGGTAATCAAGAAGGCATTATAGGTAACGAGATGGAGGAATCAATGTTATTATTTATGTTTACCTGACTAGCGACACCTGAGAGGTTTAATTATGCCCAGGAATTATTTTTTTTTGTGCCCTGGTCTGTCTGTGTTTGTCTGTTTCTGTCTGTCTGTCTGTCTGTGAACGTAGGTATTTATTTGCGTACTGTGTTTCGATTGCCTCTATTTATGCGTATCTGAAAGAATCGACATTTTAGTTTACGCATTGTCTGTCTGTCTGTCTGCCTGTCTTTCTGTCTGTCTCTCTTTCTGTTTGTATTTATCTCTCTCTCTCTGTCTGTTGATTTTCAGGATAATTAAGCTTAGTGATGTCAAAGGTCAAAGTTGAGGGTCACCGTGAGTATTGTAGCTATTGATTATTTTTTTTGGGGGGGCAAAGGGGGTCAGAAGGGGTTGGTTTAAGGGGGAAGGGGTGTCAGAAGGGGTTGGTTTAAGGGGGAAGGGGTGTCAGAAGGGGTTGGTTTAAGGGGGAAGGGGTGTCAGAAGGGGTTGGTTTAAGGGGGAAGGGGTGTCAGAAGGGGTTGGTTTAAGGGGGAAGGAGTGTCAGAAGGGGTTGGTTTAAGGGGGAAGGGGTGTCAGAAGGGGTTGGTTTAAGGGGGAAGGGGTGTCAGAAGGGGTTGGTTTATAAGGGGGAAGGGTGTCAGAAGGGGTTGGTTTAAGGGGGAAGGGGTGTCAGAAGGGGTTGGTTTAAGGGGGAAGGGGTGTCAGAAGGGGTTGAGTTATAAGGGGGGAGGAGGTTAAGAGGTCACAGTCACTTTGGGGCTTATTATATACTGCTTAAGGTTTTGGTTAGGTTGGCTTTGGTTAGCATGGATTTGGTTTGATGTGGTTGGGTTAGGTTTAGTTTGGTTTGGTTAGGTTAGGTCAGGTCGGGTCACATCAGAGGCATTAACTACTGTGCGAATTATTCCTGCTTGAATCATTAGTACTGTAAGTGAATGTAATTATCTAATTATTATTAGCTACCTGAACAGAGTCCGTGTATAATTTAATATACTAAATTATACTTAGAAATTAGTGTTGTAGCAATAAGTTAAACTACAAGATTTATAAAAGTAAACTTAACATAGAGTATAATAATGGTTGAGATCTTTACTATAATTCGTAAATACGTTTAGTAATAAGAAGAACAGACAGTATTCAACAACTACACCGTAATTGATGGTAATTTAAGAAAAGTGTAATTACTCCTCTAAGTGTAATTCGAAAACTTGAGTAATTTCTTTCTATTTTGTCACATTCTTAAGAGATAATTTAAGGGGTAAATGAAAGGTTACGTTTAATTAATCAAGGTGAGCCAGGTAGGAAGTGCAGGTGTGTTTCCATGTTGTACTGTAGTGAGAGTTAACCCGAGTCCCACTTACTTATACCGAGTCCCACTTATTGATACCGACTCCCACTTACTGATGTCGAGTCCCATTTACTGATACCGAGTCCCACTTACTGATACCGAGTCCCACTTACTGATACCGAGTCCCACTTACTGATACCGAGTCCCACTTACCGACACCGACTCCCGACAACAACACCCTCTCTCTCCCTCTTGACAACAAACTCCCGACTTTACCTCCCCTCCACCCCCCATCCCTCAGCACCCCGGACGTACACCTCCCCCCACGGACATACACCCCCCACGGACATACACCCCACCCACGGACATACACCCCACCCACGGATATACACCCCACCCACGGACATCCACCCCCCACGGACATACACCCCACCCACGGACATACACACCCCCCACGGACATACACACCCCACCCACGGACATACACCCCACCCACGGACATCCACCCCACCCACGGACATCCACCCCCCCCCCCCCCCACAACACCCCGAGGCGCTGCACCGCATTATTTAAAACTCGACTCGGTGTTATTCGCTGTTTCCTAAATGGGTTTATTGTAGGTGTTATAAGGTGAGAATCAATAGGCAATTAAACTGCTATTGTGAACACCCCGAAGAGAAGGGGAGTGGGGAGGTGAGGGAGAGGGGTGGGCGGTGAGGGAAAGGGGTGGGTAGTGAGGGAAAGGGGTGAGAGGTGAGGGAGAGGGGTGGGTAGTGAGGGAAAGGGGTGGGAGGTGAGGGAGAAGGGTGGGTAGTGAGGGAGAAGTGTGGGTAGTGAGGGAGAAGGGTGGGTAGTGAGGGAGAGGGGTGGGAGGTGAGGGAGAGGGGTGGGTAGTGAGGGAAAGGGGTGGGAGGTGAGGGAGAAGGGTGGGTAGTGAGGGACAAGTGTGGGTAGTGAGGGAGAAGGGTGGGTAGTGAGGGAGAGGGGTGGGAGGTGAGGGAGAGGGGTGGGTAGTGAGGGAGAAGGGTGGGTAGTGAGGGAGAAGGGTGGGTAGTGAGGGAGAGGGGTGGGAGGTGAGGGAGAGGGGTGGGTAGTGAGGGAAAGGGGTGAGACAGGATTTGAGGGGATGGGAGGATATATTTCATTTTGCAGCAGACGGCAGCTAGTTTATTGTGCATCCTATACTCATCCTGTGAACGGTACCACAAAAGGATTACAGAGTACAGGGCACAGAGGCTGTATAGAGCAGTCCCCAGTGGTCAGGATATTGTGGTACTGAATGTTACAGAGTATTTCCAGTACATTGTTTGTTTAGTTCTGTACATGAAGGGTAACTTGTTCACACCTACATGATCACAGCAGTGGGAGGCAATATGTCAGGTCGCGCAGTTTGTTATTCACAACTGCATGGTGAATGTTCAAGCGCATTGTGTGTTTTGTTCTGTACATAGGAATTAACTTCGCTACTAGGTGCACAAAAGTGGATACAATCTTAATATGTCGGCTGTCTTGCCCTTAGAGATGAAGTGTTGTGCCATTTCACACACACTGTGCTTGGACCTGTCCCTAAAAGGTTCTATCTTCACACAGTCGAGGGCGTAGTGTTCAAGTGTGTGGCCATATGTCTGGCCACACACTTTACATTTAGTCTTGTTCACATCTGCTTGAGGAACATACTGCCAAAGGTACTTATATCCTAACCTTAGTCTAGCGATTAAAACATCTTGATATCTAGTGATCTTAGCGTGGGAGAGACATGGGACGGGGGCTAATGGGAAAGGGATGGAACAGGTCAAGGGGTGGGAAAAGGGTGGAACAGGTTAGGGAGTGGAACAGGTCAAGGGTGGGAAAAGGGTGGAACAGGCCAGGAAATGTGAAAGGGGTGGAACAGGTCAGGGGGTGGGAAAGGGGTGGGTGCCGCCACCACCCACGTTACATGTATAGAGGAAAAAAGAAGAAGAATTAGCGATAACTGGCACGGAAATAGGACGGATATCCGCCTCGTTCCACCCAGAGGACCGTCAGGGGGGAAAAAAGTCGGCCGTTCTGTGCCGACGTGGCCGACATATTTGTGTGGTGTTGCAGTGTGTTATGTCCCGTCCAAACACTGGTATACGAGACGGTGCTCATCTTTGTGAGTTTTGTTTTACTTCACTCTGTTTTCTTTCCTTTTAGTCCATCCACAGGAAGACATAAGTTATATATATCCCTCTCTTGAACGATTATATCAGGTGTAAAGGTGATCTATAAGTTACGAAACGTCCCTTTAGTGCCGAGTCACCTGCCGGGGTTAGTAAAGGTCACCGGGGAGAAGATGACATCCACATACAGTATATAGGCAAGGGCATAGAAGCCTGAAGAGTCAAGGGCATAGAAGCCTGAAGAGTCACTGGTTTATGTCATCAAGTTATTGGAAGCTCCAACAACTCCCTGAATACGAATTCGCAACTTTCGACTTACAACAGGTACCTACTTTACTGCTAGGTGAACAGGGACTAATGGGGGCTAGGAAGTAAGTCCAAACAACTTCCACCGGCTCGGGAATCGAACCCGTGACATCTCGCTTGCGAGGCAAGAACGGTACCGCATCTACGCCCTTAACCCATGAGACATAAAGGCAAGCATGATCTTAGCATGCTTCCCTGTTGGGCGCTGTAAACGCTTCTGCGCTTCACCTTACACAAGGATGTAGGGTAGGGTGTGTCAATTTAGGGGGTGAACTGGCTAAATTGAAAATCGAGTAATTTGGTAGCAATTTATTGTAGTCTTTAAGCATGCAAAACAATATTCTGGCATAAATTTTTTTTTATAATAAGTCCTACCTACATCAAATGGATTTTTAAATGTACATATTTGTGAATTTATAACATAACCAGCGTTTGCACACATGTTACTGTTTCAAGTTTCAAATTATTATATTTTATTATCCGTAGTCTATTTGAAAGTAACCAATGCCTTCATACTCTCTTTGCTTTGGTTTCTTGTCATCAGTAGTCTGCTTGCTATTTGTGCTTTGATGTAACCTTCTCGCCTCTCGTGGCTGTAAACATGGCCCGCTGCTTCTGTGACCATTTTCACACATCTCTCCACACTTTGAGTGTGGGAAGGCCACTTCGGCACCTGCATTGGAGTCTCTTTAAGGTTTCTCAATTCTTGGCTAGTTAGACTTGTTGTCAATGGTGGCTCTAAGACTTCCAAACTCAAGTCAACCAATTCTGACAATTTGGTGGCATTGACGTTTATTGGGGGAACTTTTCTTGAATGAAACGAACAGTCTCCCAACTGGTCGTCATCTATTAGCGTTCCTCTAATCTTTAGAATGACTTCTACAGCCTCGGTTCGGAGATTGGTACATTGACTGCAAAGCATTGCTTGCAAAACTGCTTCTGATCGAGCATACCAAGCGGACCTTCTTGCCACAGGTAACACGATGTCCCTCACTACCTTCCTCTGTGTTCTTACTAGCTGCAATTGAAACAAAAGGTGATTGGGCCCATCCACCCACATAGGATTAAGTTTCACACTAAACCACTGGGGAAGATAAACTCCAATAATAAATTCAACAATTAACCTCAAAGTCTTCAGCACTTTGCCCTTCAATTCGTGTTTGGAAATCTAAATCCTGCAGAAACGAAGAGCTGTAGTTAACCAACGGCTGTGACTGACAGGTCCAATCTCCAAGAGAGCCAATGACTGAGGCACTTCTCCTGATCTTATTGCTTGGGCAATACGATAAGCATAGGATTGATCTGTGCTGAGATCTTTGATGACTCCTTCAGACAACGCCGGAAGGGGAGGGCCAACTTCGACCTTTGGAAAGGTTGTATTTATTTCTAGTTGTGTTGCTTCATCCAGCATGATGCCAAGGGGACCTGACCACTTGTTGTTGCTCTTTGTAGGACCATCAAGTTCCTGGATGAGATGACGAAGAGGTAGCTCGCCTGTATGTAAATCACATACAATCCAAACAAGTCTTCTTCCTAGTTTTTTCTCTAAATGCGTCATTACACCCCCCTGCCATCCGGTGTTCACTGCAGTTGAATCTCCACCAACAGCCTGCAGTGAACTGCCAAGTCCTCTCTCCTGAACCCAACATAAAATATGATCAGCAATGACCTCTGCATGTTTCTTCCCTTCTACTTCAGTTTCGGGAGCAAAGTGAAACAAAAACCGACCACCAGGCTCAGAACAGACAGAGTAGTGTTCTTCTTTGATGAGACCTGGAAACTTTCTGTTCACTCCCTCTACTTCTAGCAAAACTTTTGTGTCATCTATTCTTCCATCAAACAAAAGACAGGAGAGCCCTCCCTCGCTTAAATCTTTTTCATGCTGATCAGATATTTCCTTCATTATTTTTTCTTGTGCTCTTCTAATTTTATTATGATCTATCACCAAAGATACATCCTCTCGGCTGATGAGGCCTGCATCTATCCAAGCGGCAGTTGCAATTTCTGCAGCCTCACGAAGTCCAGCATGGTGGCGAATACTAGCTAAAGCAATGTTTGAAATATTTCTTGTGTTGTATTTCATTTTCTTTGGTAAAGGTTCAGATGGCTCTTTGGAACTATCATCTGATGTTGCTTCCTGTTCATCAGAAGAACTATCAAAGAAGTGATAAACATCTTGACACAGCTCTTCCTCTCTTTGGATGGCTTCTTCTTTTGTTCCCTCTCTCGGATTTGTTCTCTCTTCTTGGCATTAGCAATCTGCTTCTTTGTTTCTGAATAATCTATTGAACCCATTTGCATACTTCCTTGGCCTTCTGCCTTTGTCCTCTGTGCCTTTATAAATTCAAGCTCTAAAACAGGGATCTTCTTTTCACGAGGACAACCACAATCAATGTGGGAATTATTTTCTCTCTTACCTGAGTGAGAACAGTTGAATTCAGAACATAATTGTATGGAGCACTTGCAGGTCAAAATGTCAAACAGAGTGTCAAGTGTGTGCAGAAATTCATTTTTCCTGGCCAAGTTTCCTTTACCAAGTGATGTTTCAACTGCTTTGTGCCATAGTTTCGTTAGTTTTAGCTCAATAGTTCGACACTGATTAATCACAGGTGGTTTGAATAGTGCATTAGCTTTTGTCCATTGATGCAGAAGAGGGACTATCATGTCATTTATGAGTTCTTTATCTGTATAGTTCCTTCTGTCCTTTGCATTTTTTTCTCGAAGGAGTAACCCTAATCTTAGCATGTCTCTCACTGTTGGAAGTTCTGATACAGGAAGCTCCTTCCCTTTACCAACTAGCAGGCTCAAGTGGGTTGACAACTGACTTCTTGTCTTCAATTTTGACATCTTCACACTATCTGACAAATAGAAAAATATTTCAATGTTTCATAATTCAATTGTTGTTTCAAAAAATATCAATTTGTTTATCAAAAATGCTGTAACAGAAATAACATAATAATTTCTTAGAACATAATGTTTTATACAATGATATAAGTAACTGCGACAATCAATATGCCCTACTTACAATAATTAAAATGTAGAATTCGTCTGGTAGAGTAGGTGCAAGTGCAATGAGAGCAAACCACCGTCTATGATATCTAGAAGGAGAGTGAGCCGGGCGCCTTATCCTCACGCTTGGTACAAGTCAAAACAAGAAATAAACTGTCCCACACGGAGAGCCTGTTCATGTTCATGTTCTGACATGCATATTGTACACAAGCTATAGAACCATAAAATACTCCATAATCCATATGCTTACATGAGATTAGTTAATATCAAGTGAATAATTCTAATCAAGTCCCATTAATTTGTTGAAATACTGATATTTGAAACTTTAAGGTATAATTGATGTAGGTGAGGGTTATTTCAATTCATTTTTGTTTGCTAATCTCAAGTTTAGACATAAAGAGGCACAATATTTTGACTACCAAATTTGATTTTTAACATGTTGACAAAATTGACACACCCTAATTGTAGGGGAGTGCAAAAAAAAAAAAAAAAAAAAAAAAAATTACAGTATATAACAGGATATGGAGTCTGATTTTCCTCCTCTTTGAACCATTGTCGTTGTATTTTTTGAAAGTTGCTTCAGGCCTTGGAGTATTCCCCTCACCCCATCCTCCCCCCTCCACACTACCCCTCCCAAACCCAACCCCTCCCCTCCCTCTTTCCCCACCCCACCCCACTCACTCACACCCCCTCCCCCAGGTACTAGACGATCGCCAGTGATATATTGTGTTTTGTCGTCCTGTAGCCTCGGGTAGACGGTGGTTGTGTAGAGTTGAGGGAAGGATTTTTACAGAGCTATTTTCTGGTAGCACCGTGCAGCCCCACAACAGCTGGCGGACAATACAGCACCCGGGGTCTTTGATAGAGGCGCGAGAACTACAGGGTATTGGCCTTTATACAGAAATATTCCCTTGTGATATATTTATAGTTTTCATCGACGTCCGTAATAACGAGAGAATTTAAACCTTTTTTTTTTATATCAATATCCGTAGTATCGAGGGCTTTTTTTCTGTCCGTAATAGCTATAGGTAATTCATTTTATTCTGTTTAATTTTAATGATTTCATGAATTTCCACAATAGTGAGGACTTTTAATGCTTTTTTTTTCTATCGACGGCCGCCATAGCAAAGGCACTCGAAGCTTCACAAGTGCATCATTTTGCCATACTGTAGTGCTGACAGTGTGTGTGTGTGTGGGGTGGGGGCTTGAGTGTTGATGTGGCAGATACAGCAGCGACCAACAGAGAGATTTCAGCCTTTTATACTGTACTGCCTCTGTCATGTTGTGTTCCATTACCAGCTGGATGTAGTAAATGGGCAGGCGTGCTTTAATCGACGACCCAAGCAAACAAGAAACATACATACATGCAATTGACTCCTTTGGGAAGCATATAAGAAGGATAAATGAACAACAGGACCGAAGGATGAATGAACAACAGGACCGAAGGATGAATGAATAACAGGACCGAAGGGTGAATGAATAACAGGACCGAAGGATGAATGAATAACAGGACCGAAGGATGAATGAATAACAGGACCGAAGGATGAATGAATAACAGGACCGAAGGGTGAATGAATAACAGGACCGAAGGATAAATGAATAACAGGACCGAAGGATGAATGAATAACAGGACCGAAGGGTCAATGAATAACAGGACCGAAGGATGAATGAATAACAGGACTGAAGGATAAATGAATAACAGGACCGAAGGATGAATGAATAACAGGACCGAAGGATGAATGAATAACAGGACTGAAGGATGAATGAATAACAGGACCGAAGGATGAATGAATAACAGGACCGAAGGATGAAAACACATGAACATTTATTCGATAACTTTACCATAAATATCTTGTCATCATCAAACATAAAACATAAAATACAATAGCATCGAAAAAATATATATGACGAATGGAATAAATGAAATCAATCACTCGAGTACAATCAATCACTCGAGTACAATAAATCACTTGAGTACAATAAATCACTTGAGTACATTGAGAAGATACATGATAAATTGAGAGAGACAGAGATGAGAGTAAACACGATTACCTAAAACCAGACGATTCAGTCACCTGTTAGGGGAAACTTAGTGTGTGTGTGTGTGTGTGTCTGTGTGTGTGTGTGTGTGTGTGTGTCTGTCAGGTTCTCAGTAAAACACCTTGAACTACCACGTGAGGAGAGGGCATATGTTGGTTAAAATACACTGTATATATATACTGTATAATGTATATATATATCATTATGTATCATATCTAGTCAGGTGAATTCATCAGTATCTCCTCAATTATGGCAGGTAAGCACGTAATCCTCACCACCACACCAGACAATAATAATTACGTGATAACCAAGGTGTATACATAATTACCTGGAGAGCTCTGTTGGATTTGTTAAGGCTTAATCACTATGTACCTGGTGCCATGATTAATATTAGTCTTTGTTACATATACAGTATATATACTTGTCTTGTAATTGGCAGTTTGGGTATATAGCATAGTGAGGTGTGTGTGTGTGTTTTTTTTTTCTTTGCATGTGCGTGTGTATGTGTGTTTGTGTATGTTATTGTTCGTATGTATGTTTGTGCTTGTGCGTCTGTGTGCGTATGCATGTATTTGTGTGTACGTCCGTGTCTGGGGGGGGGGGGGGGGAGGGTGCTCAGTATCTCACCACCAACCATCTCTCAGCGTTTAATTGCCTCATCCATAACTACCTGAGCCCCTGGGATCTTCGTTTAACTGTCTTGGTTGAGCAGTTCGCCTTGCGTGCGTAAGTAGAGTCGTTAGTCATGTGATTAGTGCCCCGCGCATGCGCTCCCGGACTGGCCAGTTCATGACGACACGGTGAGGACGGAGGTGTGTGAGAGGTGAGGAAGTGGAGATGGTGAGAGAGAAGTGGGAGGGAGGGACAGAGAGAGAGGCGAGGAGCTGCGTGTAGAAGGGAGAGGAAGAGGGAGAGGTTATCTTGGCATTTCTTCTTCTTCCCTTCTCTGTGTTTTGTAGTTTCGACTTGTTTTGTTTTAGTGTGTGTGTGTGTGTGTGTGTGTGTGTGTGTGTGTGTGTGTGTGTATAGACTATCCTGGCCGGTGTCATATAAAGGACCTGTGGTAGGTATAGGCCGTTCCTGGTGGCCGGAGACACACACATACGGCTTAGTGAGGACTTATCACGCCGCCAGAGAGGGATCTTCCTGTTATTACACCACGTGCACCTGCTGCTGCTACTCAATCTTAATCATCATTGCTGTGTGGCGCTGATCCTGTCTCAACTATTGGCCCTGACGAATAGCCTAACCCTTACCGGAGGCTTCTCTTGGTGTGGGGAGTATTTGTCCTCACGTAATGCCATTTCTCTCCCAAACAATTTCCTTTACCTATAGATACCTTTCATAGTGTTAAATAATTTGTTTACTTGTAAGGTAGAATAATATTTGACGTTTGGGGAGTGTAAAGTGAATTTTATATATGGGGGAGGATAATTTCTGGGGTGTAGTGTGTCCCTCTGTGAATAGTTAAAGTGAGCGTGGTTTAGTGTGGGGTCGTAAGCCCTGGTAGCTGAGCGTGGCTGACTCTAAGGGTCGTCCCGAGCCACAGTGAGGAAATGTGGTGGTGTTTTCAGAGTTAGATGTTACCATAAAGTATATAAAATTATCGTCTTGGCTATTTTCCTAAAAAATAAAACAGTTTTTCTACCAAACAAAATATAGTCTACTGTTTTCCGACGAAGCAAATAATGTGTCTTTACTATTTACCGACTAAAGAAAAGATGTCTAGCATTTAGCAACCAAACTAATGTCTTACTATTTTTCAACCGACCATAATTCTCATTCGGTATATAAGCAAACAGATAAATGAACGAATTGTCCAGTTTAACAAATAAATGTCTTCCCAACTCTGTCCGATGAATATTGAAGCCTGGCGGACTATACTGTTCAATGAATGATGGTTCCAAATAGTGTACTTACTATTTTTAGTTGTGGAATACGGACACCTACAGAAAGTAAGTAATGTGTGAATCAATGGCATAATTCGCTACCCGTTTCCAAGGTTTCACAGGTCTGCCAACTGTTAGTGACGCTAAAACAACTATCTGTGACTAGTGACTGCCCTCATATACCAAAATCTATCGTCCATGGTCTCGTATTGTTTCCCCAAAAGTATGCACAGATAGTTGTTTTAGCTACTGTACACTCGCACCAAAAAGTATCTTCACGGGAGGGGGTTGATGAATTTCAAAATAAACACTGTGACTCCTGTTGTCTCGGTAAGGTTGTTAAAATCCTGAGTCGGTTGTGTTATATTGTCTCACACAAAGTCGTAAAGATATTTTTTGGATTGTTTACACAGATGGGTGAGTAGGAGGGCTCAACTTTTCCACATGTGTTCACTGTATCCCGGGTAGATGGTTATTCCTTAAGCTGTACATGAAAAGAAATAATCATGATAAAGTTTTAGATAAATCACCATTAATTTATAGCTCTTACTGAGTTAAACGACCAATTAAACCGATTAAGAATTAGTTGCTATAGAAAGAAAATAAACCCATAGACCCAGTACTTTTCAAAGCTTGTGTTAAGCTTAATCTACTTATTTATAAACACGAACTATAAAGTACCTTGTTAAACCAGAGACACGGAATTGCTGGAACGAACCCTCGGATTTCTATAGATGACGCTGTTGAATCTTGTTTATAATTATTCGGTGCAGCTTCGAATAGGCTTGTAAAGGGAACTGTGATTGGTTGGTTGGTTGGTTACCGTACATTAAAGATAATCACTAAGCTGCTGTTGTGTTTGTTGTGTTTGCTGTTGTGTTTGTTGTTGTTATGTTTGTTGTTGTTGTATGTGATTTCTGTGTTCTGTCTTTGTTTACATGGGTTAGGTATTACAGTGTCCTTGTTATACTTGAATTGTTATGAGGAAATGACCCATTATCCCGAGGCCCACAAGTGGATTAAAATTTGTCCAGTTATTGACAATCTCTGTGTTGTTATCAGGTCAATGGTGGTTAGTCAGGTCACATAGCACGTATCACCAGTTAGGTCATATAGCACGGATCACCAGTTAGGTCACATAGCACGGATCACCAGTTAGGTCACACAGCTCGGATCACCAGTTAGGTCACATAGCACGGATCACCAGTTAGGTCACATAGCACGGATCACCAGTTAGGTCACACAGCTCGGATCACCAGTTAGGTCATATAGCACGGATCACACACCACGGATCACCAGCACGGATCACCAGTCAGGTCATTGGGCAGACATATTCGAGTGGGTGGATGAGAGCGAGGCCTTTGATGGCAACCATTGTTTGAGGAGCGTGTTTACACAGGCTGGTTCATGTTGACAGATAATCTTTTTTAAAAATAGAAGTAATGGACAAAAATAAGATGAAAGGAGACTTTATCTAGTATATAAATTCTCTCTTATAGCGACACACACAAAAGCTAAATCTGCGTTGTATTCTTTCAACTTTTTTAGTTTGATAAAGACTTTAATAATTCTGTTTAAGTGGAAGATTGATGTACGTGAGGAGCTGACTGTTGGCCATGGCACCACACTGTTGGCCAGGGCACCAGACTGTTGGCCAGGGCACCACACTGTTGGCCAGGGCACCACACTGTTGGCCAGGGCACCAGACTGTTGGCCATGGCACCACACTGTTGGCCAGGGCACCAGACTGTTGGCCATGGCACCACACTGTTGGCCAGGGCACCAGACTGTTGGCCATGGCACCAGACTGTTGGCCATGGCACCAGACTGTTGGCCATGGCACCAGACTGTTGGCCAGGGCACCAGACTGTTGGCCAGGGCACCAAACTGTTCGCCAGGGCACAGTTAATGTGACTGGACTTGGACAGGTTGTTCCTTTGAGTGTTGAAGTTACACAGAGTTGTTGGGGAGTGTGGTGGGGTGTTGAGGGAGTGAGGTGGGGTGTTGAGGGAGTGAGGTGGGGTGTTGGGGGAGTGAGGTGGCGTGTTGGGGGAGTGAGGTGGGGTGTTGGGGAAGTGAGGGTGTTGGGGAGTGTTGTGGGGTGTTGGGGGAGTGAGGTGGGGTGTTGGGGAGTGAGGTGGGGTGTTGGGGAGTGTGGTGGGGTGTTGGGGAGTGTGGTGGGGTGTTGAGGGAGTGAGGTGGGGTGTTGGGGGAGTGAGGTGGGGTGTTGGGGGAGTGAGGTGGGGTGTTGGGGAAGTGAGGTGGGGTGTTGGGGAGTGTTGTGGGGTGTTGGGGGAGTGAGGTGGGGTGTTGGGGAGTGAGGTGGGGTGTTGGGGAGTGTGGTGGGGTGTTGGGGAGTGTGGTGGGGTGTTGAGGGAGTGAGGTGGGGTGTTGGGGAGTGTGGTGGGGTGTTGGGGGAGTGAGGTGGGGTGTTGGGGAGTGTGGTGGGGTGTTGGGGAGTGTGGTGGGGTGTTGAGGGAGTGAGGTGGGGTGTTGGGGAGTGTGGTGGGGTGTTGAGGGAGTGAGGTGGGGTGTTGAGGGAGTGAGGTGGGGTGTTGGGGGAGTGAGGTGGGGTGTTGAGGGAGTGAGGTGGGGTGTTGGGGGAGTGAGGTGGCGTGTTGGGGGAGTGAGGTGGGGTGTTGGGGAAGTGAGGTGGGGTGTTGGGGGAGTGAGGTGGGGTGTTGGGGAGTGAGGTGGGGTGTTGGGGAGTGAGGTGGGGTGTTGGGGAGTGTGGTGGGGTGTTGGGGAGTGTGGTGGGGTGTTGAGGGAGGGAGGTGGGGTGTTGGGGAGTTTGGTGGGGTGTTGGGGGAGTGAGGTGGGGTGTTGGGGGAGTGAGGTGGGGTGTTGAGGGAGTGAGGTGGGGTGTTGGGGAAGTGAGGTGGGGTGTTGGGGAGTGAGGTGGGGTGTTGGGGAGTGTGGTGGGGTGTTGGGGAGTGAGGTGGGGTGTTGGGGGAGTGAGGTGGGGTGTTGGGGGAGTGAGGTGGGGTGTTGAGGAGTGTGGTGGGGTGTTGAGGAGTGTGGTGGGGTGTTGAGGGAGTGAGGTGGGGAGGTGCTGAGGTGTAATGGGTGTGTGGGTGTTTCCTCTAATATGTCATGGGGAGGCATGGGGGGTGTGGGGATCTCCAGAAGTGTCTAAGGACGTGAGGGAAGGATGGGATGGGATGGGGTGGGATTTGAATGATGGGAAGGATGTGGTGAGTGCTGGGATCCTGAGATTTATTGGGATGGAATGTGGTAGGGATGTGAGAGATGCTTACTGGTCTGCTGGGTTAGGATGTGGTAGGAGAGAAGAACAAACACACACTAGATTCTTCTTGTTATGGTGACTGTAATTCTTTGTTTGGTCTCTACGTGATGGTCCCGACACACACACACACACACACACACACACACACACACACACACACACACAGAGTCCACGGAACTCTTGATGGTACTCGAGTGGACGGTACAGTTGATGATCTTAGTCCTGGACGGTATTTAATGGACTTGGCACTGAACGGTACTTAATGGACTTGGCACTGAACGGTATTTAATGGACTTGACAGTGAACGGTATTTAATGGACTTGGCACTGAACGGTACTTAATGGACTTGGCACTGAACGGTATTTAATGGACTTGGCACTGAACGGTATTTAATGGACTTAACACTGAACGGTATTTAATGGATTTGGCACTGAACGGTATTTAATGGACTTAACACTGAACGGTATTTAATGGACTTGGCACTGAACGGTATTTAATGGACTTAACACTGAACGGTATTTAATGGACTTGGCACTGAACGGTATTTAATGGACTTGGCACTGAACGGTATTTAATGGACTTGGCACTGAACGGTATTTAATGGACTTGGCACTGAACGGTATTTAATGGACTTAACACTGAACCGTACTTAATGGACTTGGCACTGAACGGTATTTAATGGACTTAACACTGAACGGTATTTAATGGACTTAACACTGAACGGTACTTAATGGATTTGGCACTGAACGGTACTTAATGGACTTGGCACTGAACGGTACTTAATGGACTTGGCACTGAACGGTATTTAATGGACTTGGCACTGAACGGTATTTAATGGACTTAACACTGAACGGTATTTAATGGACTTGGCACTGAACGGTATTTAATGGACTTAACACTGAACGGTATTTAATGGACTTGGCACTGAACGGTACTTAATGGACTTGGCACTGAACGGTACTTAATGGACTTGGCACTGAACGGTACTTAATGGACTTGGCACTGAACGGTATTTAATGGACTTGGCACTGAACCGTACTTAATGGACTTGGCACTGAACGGTACTTAATGGACTTAACACTGAACGGTACAATTGATGATCGTGGCACTTGTGTGAGGCGCTTACTGAACGTGTCTTGAAGTGTTCACGTTCGTTGGAACTGCTGCACCTTTGAGTTTAATGTATGCAAATGTTTTCTTCGCGCGCGCGCGCGCGCGCGTGTGTGTGTGTGTGTGTGTGTGTGTGTGTGTGTGTGTGTGTGTGTGTGTGTGTGTGTTCCCCCCTCTCAGTGATACGCGAGGAAGTTGCTACTGTCATTCTGTTTGTCTGCCTGCCTCAGCATCTGTTAGTTGCTGTCACTGCCTGTCTGCTTCTGTCACTCTTGTATTCTCTGGCTTTCTGTTGCTGTCTGTCTTACTCTGTCTGGCTCGGTTGTTGCTGTGTCTCTCTGTCTGTTTGTTCTGATACTGTTGTTTGTTTTCCTATTTCTTAGCGTTGCTGGAGTTTATACCTTCTGTCTATCTGTCTGTCTGTCTGTCTGTCTGTCTGTCTTACTTTGATACCCCTGTCTGTCTCACTCTTCCTACTGTCTACCTCTTCCATTCTATCACTTCGGTCTGTCTCCCTGTCAAACTCTTATCACGGCTGCCTGTCTCTCCTTCTGTCTCATTACTCCCTGTCTGCCCCCGTTTAGCCCTGTCATTATTGCTTGTTTCCTCCGTCGTCAAGTCACGTGTGAGGTGTTAGTGGGTGGTTAGGTTAGGTTGTAAAAAAAAAGTAATAGTAGAAGTAGTAGTAGTAGTAGTAGTAGTAGTAGTAGTAGAAATAGTAGTAGTGGTGGAGAATTTATTTGTTCTCTTTTTCGTTATTGTTATTATTATATTTTTATTATAGATGGAGATTAACACTAAACAATTTATTATTAGCATTAAGTTCCTGCCGCCAGAGTGAAAGGGTTCTGTTAGCAGTGAGAAGTAGTGACAGTTAAATATATGTTGTCTTGGCCCTTGACTACATACTTCAACATCTACTAACAACATTCACTATCTCTGTACACCTCAATTAAGTTGTGTAGACACGAATTTAGTGGGTGAGTTAGCGCTATGGTAGAGAGAGAGGCCTTGGTACATAGTGATAAACGGGTTGAAAGAGAAACTGATAAAAAGACGTGAAAAGTATCCTGATGAGAGAGGGAGAATTGTACATAGAGAGAGAGAGAGAGAGAGAGAGAGAGAGAGAGAGAGATACGCTATTTAAAAAGTTCTTGTCGTTGAACCAAGCTTTGGGGAGAATTTGCCTTTGAAATATAGATGTCATACTTTGTAATGTTTCTGAGGCATATTTTTCGATGTTGGTTATATTGCCCACCTTTTTTCTCTAAGCCCGTCCGGGTTTTTTTCTTCGATAAAACCCACCAAGAATATTTTGTTTTTCTCAAATATTCTCAAAATCACTTGTTTTTGTATATCGGTGTATATTATCTACTTATGTATGTGGTCAGCATGGTTGTGTATGTGGTCAGCATGGGATCAGCTTCGTTAATATTTACCAGGCTATTGGCACTTACAGCTACACAAATTCCTTACCTCCCCCCCAAAAAAATAATTCTGGACCATCAATATGTGACCACTATATAATAACCCTGACGCCAATGGTACCACATGAAATATTACCTGATAGAATTTATCCAACATTTGGTTTATGTTTCGGCCCAAACTAAGGAACAGACTTGGGACAGAGAAAATCACACAGCTTATAAAAAAAATCAGTCTCTTGTAGTTCCCGAGGCAGAGATGGGTATTGGGTGCCACTCCTTCAGGCAGTGGTAGAAGCACAAGAGTGAAGTGTTAAGTTATTTCACACACACACACACACACACACACACTCTCTCTCTCTCTCTCTCTCTCTCTCTCTCTCTCTCTCTCTCTCTCTCTCTCTCTCTCAGACGCAACACACACCTCTCAATTTCAGCCCGGTTACCTTTAGCTCTTGTGCGGACTTAAGTCATATTTCCAGGTTCAATTCCATGATGTCAGTCCTTGAGAAGTTTTCCTGTCCCAGACCTTCGATATAAATCTGTAAGACGTGACCTATAACCCTTCAGGTCGTAGCTGATAAAAGTCGTAGTTTGGTGTCAAGATGTAGTTTGTAGTCGAGTAGTTTAGAGTCAAGTCGAAGTTTAAAGTCATGAGGTAGTTTATAAAAAAGTCGTAGTTTAAAGTCATGGCGTAGTTTGGAGTTACGTCGTAGTTGTGTGTTAGCAATAGGTTACGTTAATGTTAGGTTATAAGTTACTGTTAGGTTAGGTTAGTGTTAGGTTAGGTTAGTGTTAGGTTAAGTTAGGTTAGTGTTAGGTTAGGTTAGTGTTAGGTTACGTTAGTGTTAGGTTAGGTTAGTGTTAGGTTAGGTTAGGTTAGTGTTAGGTTAAGTTAGGTTAGTGTTAGGCTAGGTTAGTGTTAGGTTAGGTTAGTGTTAGGTTATGTTAGTGTTAGGTTAGGTTAGTGTTAGGTTAGTGTTAGGTTAGGTTAGTGTTAGGTTAGTGTTAGGTTAGGTTAGTGTTAAGTTAGGTTAGGTTAGTGTTAGGTTAAGTTAGGTTAGGATAGGTTAGTGTTAGGTTAGGTTAGTGTTAGGATAGGTTAGTGTTAGGTTAGGTTAGTGTTAGGTTAAGTTAGGTTAGGATAGGTTAGGTTAGGTTAGTGTTAGGTTAGGTTAGTGTTAGGTTAGGTTAGGTTAGGTTAGGTTAGTGTTAGGTTAGGTTAGGTTAGTGTTAGGATAGGTTAGTGTTAGGTTAGGTTAGTGTTAGGATAGGTTAGTGTTAGGATAGGTTAGTGTTAGGATAGGTTAGTGTTAGGTTAGGTTAGTGTTAGGTTAAGTTAGGTTAGGATAGGTTAGTGTTAGGTTAGGTTAGTGTTAGGTTAGGTTAGTGTTAGGTTAGGTTAGGTTAGGTTAGGTTAGTGTTAGGTTAGGTTAGTGTTAGGATAGGTTAGTGTTAGGTTAGGTTAGTGTTAGGATAGGTTAGTGTTAGGATAGGTTAGTGTTAGGATAGGTTAGTGTTAGGTTAGGTTAGTGTTAGGTTAAGTTAGGTTAGGATAGGTTAGTGTTAGGTTAGGTTAGTGTTAGGTTAGGTTAGTGTTAGGTTAGGTTAGGTTAGGTTAGTGTTAGGATAGGTTAGTGTTAGGTTAGTGTTAGGTTAGGTTAGGTTAGGTTAGGTTAGGTTAGGTTAGGTTAGTGTTAGGATAGGTTAGTGTTAGGTTAGTGTTAGGTTAGGTTAGGTTAGGTTAGGTTAGGTTAGTGTTAGGATAGGTTAGTGTTAGGTTAGTGTTAGGTTAGGTTAGGTTAGGTTAGGTTAGGATAGGTTAGTGTTAGGATAGGTTAGTGTTAGGTTAGTGTTAGGTTAGGTTAGGTTAGGTTAGGTTAGGATAGGTTAGTGTTAGGATAGGTTAGTGTTAGGTTAGTGTTAGGTTAGGTTAGGTTAGGTTAGGTTAGGTTAGTGTTAGGTTAGTGTTAGGTTAGTGTTAGGTTAGGTTAGGTTAGGTTAGTGTTAGGATAGGTTAGTGTTAGGTTAGTGTTAGGTTAGGTTAGGTTAGGTTAAGGTTAGGTTAGGTTAGGTTAGGTTAGGTTAGGCTAGGTTAGTGTTAGGTTAGGTTAGGTTAGGTTAGGTTAGTGTTAGGTTAGGTTAGGTTAGTGTTAGGTTAGGTTAGGTTAGTGTTAGGTTAGTGTTAGGTTAGGTTAGGTTAGGTTAGGTTAGGTCTAGTCATCAGGTGAAATAAGTTGGGGTGCCTAATGTTTAGGTGATCCTTTAATTGTTTATGATGTGTGTTCAGTAATCACCACCACAGACTAGACCAGTACCACCAGAACCATCATCACCACCGCCATCACCACCGCCGTCACCATCACCACCACCATCACCACCGCCATCACCACCACCATCACCACCGTCACCACCACCACCACCACCGCCGTCACCATCACCACCACCACCATCACCACCACCACCACCGCCGTCACCATCACCACCACCACCATCACCACCACCATCACCACAGCCGTCACCATCACCACAGCCGTCACCATCACCACAGCCGTCACCATCACCACCACCACCGCCATCACCACCATCACCACAGCCGTCACCATCACCACAGCCGTCACCACCACCGCCATCACCACCACCATCACCGCCATCACCATCATCACCATCACCACCACCACCATCACCGCCATCATCATCATCACCACCATCACCGCCATCATCACCACCATCACCACCACCATCACCACCGTCATCAACACCGTCATCACCACCACCATCACCACCACCACTATCACCGCCATCATCATCATCACCACCATCACCGCCATCATCACCACCATCACCACCACCATCACCACCGTCATCACCACCACCACTATCACCGCCATCATCATAATCACCACCATCACCGCCATCATCATCATCACCACCATCACCACCTCCACCACCATCACCTCTGAGTCATTAACGCGTTCTCCTTGCCACCACTTCGGTATTTCCCGTAAAATATACACTATCAAGTATAGTTACACACACACACACACACGGACTACTAACCGTCATATTTGGGGTGTTTTTGCACACTACTTCCGGTCATTAGCGTTTGTGCGCGTGTGTGTGTGTGTGTGTGTGTATGTGTGTGTGTGTTTAGTTGTGTGTACTGCTGCTTATTTATTTACAGGCGTATGTTTTTGTGCATAGATTGTATCATGCTCTCTCTCTCTCTCTCTCTCTCTCTCTCTCTCTCTCTCTCTCTCTCTCTCTCTCTCTCTCTCTCTCCCGTAAATATCGGAAAAGCAATTATGAAAATGTTGTTTCTCTTCCAGTAGGGGAAAAATATGCAGGTTGTGGCGGTGAATTGTTGCCTGGGGTGAAGTTGTTCTATGGAGTTATTGTATGGAGCTGTGGTGTAGGGTTGTGGTGTGGGGTTGTGGGGTGTGGTTGTGGGGTGGGGTTGTGGTTTGGAGTTGTGGTGTGGGGTTGTGGTGTGGGGTTGTGGGGTGGGGTTGTGGTGTGAAGTTGTTATGTGGAGTTATTGTATGGAGTTGTGGTGTGGGGTTGTGGTGTAGGGTTGTGGTGTGGGGTTGTGGGGTGGGGTTGTGGTTTGGAGTTGTGGTGTGGGGTTGTGGGGTGGGGTTGTGGTGTGTGGTTGTGGGGTGTGGTTGTGGGGTGGGGTTGTGGAGTGTGTTTGTGGTGTAGGGTTGTGGTGTGGGGTTGTGGTGTAGGGTTGTGGTGTGGGGTTGTGGGGTGGGGTTGTGGGGTGTGGTTGTGGTGTAGGGTTGTGGTGTGGGGTTGTGGGGTGGGGTTGTGGTTTGGAGTTGTGGTGTGGGGTTGTGGTGTGGGGTTGTGGTGTAGGGTTGTGGTGTGGGGTTGTGGTGTAGGGTTGTGGGGTGGGGTTGTGGTTTGGAGTTGTGGTGTGGGGTTGTGGTGTGGGGTTGTGGTGTGGGGTTGTGGGGTAGGGTTATGAGGTTGAGCTGTTGTATGGGGTTGTGGCCGTAATGAAGACCTGTGATAAGAAATAACACTTCTGGAGCCTGTAAAGCTGGCCAAACCTGACCTGACCTGACCTGATCTGACCTGACCTGACCTAACCTAACTTAACCTAACCTAACACAAACACAAACACACACACACACACACACACACACACACACCTTTTAAGTGTGTGTGTGTGTGTTTAGCGAAAGAAAAATAAACAAAATATATGCACCCTTAATTAAAAACGAATTTATACCTGAGAGAGAGAGAGAGCTAGAGAGAGAGAAAGAGAAAGAGAGAAAGAGAGAGTTAGAGAGAGAGAGAGAAAGAGAGAGAGAGAGAGAGCAGCCCGCGGCCGACATACAAACCCCATAAGGCTGGCAGCTGTAATCTGTGTTGGTAGTGACTTATTCATGGCATTAGAAAGAAAACACGGCTCGTCTGTTACAGAGAGAGAGAGAGAGAGAGAGAGAGAGAGATAGAGAGAGAGAGAGAGAGAGAGATCACATTAAAGATATTGTCAAGTGTTCTCACCGAAGCTACGCCATCCTGTCAGCGATTCGAGATATTTGCACACACACACACACACACACACACACAGGGGCTATAGTACACATGGACAGCAGGTGGTGGTGACTTGCAGTGACGCCCAGGGGTTATTGTGAGAGACCTGCCTGGGATGACCACATATCCGGCTGAGTCACTTAACCGGAAGTGGGTGAGGGGAGGGGGAGGAAGGGGTTATGAGTTGAAGGATGAAGATGTGATGCGTGATTAGTGTGTGTGTGTGTGTGTGTGTGGGTGTTTGGGTGGTTGCGTCTCCCTGTTTTAATTCTCGTTTCAGTTTCGGTGTTGGGGATAATTTTCTCTTATGTGATGAAGATGTTAAGAATAGATGATACTTTTGTTAGTTAGATTATGTTTTAATTAATTGTTCGGTTAAGAAAAATATTTAGTTATTTTATTTATTCAGTCTCGTATTTTTTTAGCTGTTTTAATATTGAAAATTATAGAAAATATTTTTTTTTATTTGTTTATTTTGTTTTTATTATTTCCTTTTAGACTTTTAATTGTTTTTTTTTTGACGTTAATGCAACAGGATTTTTTTTTTAGTTGAATTGTTATTATTATTTTTTTACTGTATTATCTCAGCAAATCACCTTGTTAGTTTTGTCAATTAATTCTACAATAAGGTCACCGATTGCATATACTCATTGTTCAGTCTTCAGGAGCAATAAGAGACCGATTAACATCTGTGGGGGAACACCTGTTAGTTATTGTTATATACTGTGGGTCAAGGTGAGGTAAAGGGGAAAGTTAACTTGTTGTAACATTATTAAGACACAGGACCCAGTATTAGACTATTTATCTTACACCTGTCCTGACCTGACCTAACCTAACACAATATTAGACTACATGGCATCTCTCTACACTTAGTTAATACTTGGAAGGACCGCCTCTCTCATACACTGTACAGTATTATTACCAGGATTAAGGCTTAATTAGGTAAATGACCGTCTTGCCTAATTAAACTTCAAGTTACTCTCACACACACACATTACCCCCATACCCAGTCTACTTTGTGAGGACTTTGTTTTTGAGTGGGCGTTTGCCAGTATCTATCAGTCAATTGATCCACAGCAATTTGGCAATATGAGGACCTCCTCTACATCACACTGCTTGGTGAGCTTTCTGGATTTTCTGCACAAAAACTTGCAGGAAAGTAAGACATCACTGGCCGTTGCCCATGTGGACTTCAGGAAGGCCTTTGACCTTGTTGATCACTGCACTGTTATCAACAAGGCTATTGCACTAGGGCTGCCCACCAACCTGGTCTCATGGCTCACTGATTTCTTGAGTGGACGTCGCCAGGCAGTGAGGTATCAGGGCTTGGTCTCTACATTCCAACACCTCACCTGCGGTGTTCCCCCAGGGGACCAAGATGGGACCACTGTGCTTCCTCATCCTGATCAACGACGCTCTATCGGACACTCCTCACAGGTGGAAGTACGTGGATGACTGCACTGTAGGGGTTTCAGTGAACAACACCGCACCAGACTACTCATCGCTACAAGGCGCCCTGGACAGGCTACAGGCATGGACTACGGAGAACAAGGTCACCATCAACCACACCAAAACCGTAGTCATGCACATCAATACCGCCACCACTCCAGTGCAAGCCCCAGCAGTCACTGTGGGTGCCCAATGCCCATCCTCTCCAGCTGGTGCAGTGTGCCAAACTCCTGGGTGTAACCATAGACAACAAACTTGACTGGAAGGCCCATGTAAATAACACAGTCAAGGCAGCCTCGTACCGTCTCTACATGCTACGACTACTTAGGTCACTTGGGACACCCACGCCAGAGCTGAGGACCATCTACAACGCCTTTATTCTCCCCAAACTAACGTATGTGTCACCAGCCTGGTCGTCTTCTCTCAACTCTACTCAACAACGTCAGCTAGAGAAGGCACAGAAAAGGGCCTGCAGAATCATGCTCGGCGCAGACTACTCCGGCTACACCAACGCTCTCTCCACCCTGGAAATGCCATCCCTCAGTGACCTCCACCACCAAGCACTGGAAAGGTTGGGTAGTGGACTACTGCACCACCCTCGTCATCGCCACCTCCTGCCACCTGCAGCCCCCCACCCAACTCGCGCAGTCCGCCACTACAACAAAATTTAGCCCAAAAGAGCCCGCACCGATAGATATAAGAACAGCACCATCCCATCTATTGTTAAAATGATAAACAACTCCTAATTTATGTACTGTACAGCCCTGTAAATGTGTTCAATGCATATTATATCATTATGCCTAAATCAAATGTACGTCTGTATATTTTCAGCCACCGGCTGCAACTCTATTAATAAACCGTTTATTATTATTATTATTATTATTATTATTATTATTATTACATCCAGCTTAAACTACGTTCAGTCTTTCAGAGCTCGCCCGTAAATCACACTATTTCGCTCCACTAATACTCGGCCTTTTCCAAAGCTCATAGGCGTCCTTTCTGTCTGTCTTGTGAATGGTCAAACACATTACTGAAGGCAGACTCAGTGGCAGCAGGCTCTGGCACTGGACACAGCGGGGTGCCAGCCTACAGAGAAGGGCGGCTTGATAGGGGTTATAAACACAGAACCAAACCTGTGTGCCGTCCTGTGGGAACGTCTGTGTGTTATGGGCGTGGGCGGCCGTGGCTTGTGGGCGGACCTTTTGATTGTACTTACTATTTTTTACTCATATTGTTGTTTTTGTTATAATTTTTTACTGTTGCTTTTTTTACTTCTACTGCTACCATCATCGGTACTACTACTAATAATAGGAATAATAATAATAATAATAATAATAATAATAATAATAATAATAATGATGATAATAATAATAATAATAATAATAATAATAATAATAATAATAATAATACACACACACACACACACACACAGTAATAAGAGACTAACACAATTCTTGGCCAGGTTTAAGGTAACAAAGGAAGCGAGCACACCGCCTGAAGCACCTGTGTGATGTAACCTTTATATCTTATCAAGGTGAAGAATGTCATTAGTTCATGGTAGGGAGGCACTCAACGCGGTCTGGGGGATACTGTGTGTGTGTGTGTGTGTGAAGCTGCTTTTGTTAAGTGTGTGTGTAAATCTGTGGAGTGTACACTTACGTGACGGCTTAGAAAAAGTAGACACACACACACACAAACCTGCATACTCAACTTCACACGCACATACACACATTCAGAATATCGATAAAGTATTTAGGACATTCGTGACCACTTCACATACAGTTGCCTGAAGCAAGTAGTTACACACACACGCACGCACACACACACACACACACACACACACACACACTGATACATACATTACATACACCCCGCACGCAAACTCATGCACGCAAACCTTGTTATAATGCTTCTGTTTCATTGTTTTTATAGCTCTCTGTCCTGTTTACGAGCATTGGGCTTTTACCTGTACATCAAGGTGGACGATATGGCAACTCATTTATTGTGAATACCTGCAGAATTGAGACACACACCTCTCTCTCTCTCTCTCTCTCTCTCTCTCTCTCTCTCTCTCTCTCTCTCTCTCTCTCTCTCTCTCTGTTAAGTGAATAGGTATGACAGAGAGATAAGAGGGAGACAGACGTGCTGGGAGACTGCCACACAGGAATCAGATTGAGAGACATTTCCAGGGAAATTGTACATGACAGAAGAGACAGGAAGAGAGAGACAGAGAGACTAATAGCGAGACAGGTGAAAGGACAGACTGTTATTGATGTACACAAGTTCAACAACACAAACTGCAGAGGTGACAAGTTATAAGAAACACACACACACACACACACACACACGCGAGATACGAACAACGATATGGTAGACTCGAGGCCGGGCTGTTCTGGGTACTATCGCTCGGTCTCGTCCAGGTCTTTTATCAGTGTCTACCTTCTAGTCTCGGCCTGGTCTCTATCTCTGTCTCGATCTCTTTCTGTAGCGGTATAATGTTTATTGGGTCCTATAGTTGTGTGTGTGTGTGTGTGTGAGTGTGTGTGTGTGTGTGTGTATATGTGTGTGTGTGTGTGTGTGTGTGTGTGTGTGTGTGTGTGTGTGTGTGGTACAAAATACAGTTATCTTTGTTTTGTGAGAATACATTTTGCAGGTGGCGGAAGCGTGAATGAAATCCCCCTATAGCGTTTCCTATGTGTACCTTTGTGAGTGTGAGAGCTGCTGTGTAAACCTGGTGACAGCGTAGAGAGAGAGAGAGAGAGAGAGAGAGAGAGAGAGAGAGAGAGAGGTGGGGTGACCTGTGTGTGTGTGTGAAGTAAGGATATGTGTGTGTGTGTGTGGAACAAGCGAGTCCTTGTGTGGAGGTGAGTGTGGTCACGATCCAGCTGTTCCGCCCACTAGTGAATCATCCCTCCCAGCCCCCCACCCTCCCTCACCTCTCCTACCCCCTCACCTCTCCTACCCCTTCGCCTCTCCTACCCCCTCACCTCTCCTACCCCTTCGCCTCTCCTACCCCCTCACCCCTCCTACCCCCTCACCTCACTTCCCAGGATTCTTATCTCTCCACCCCCCTCCTCTCTCTCTCTCTCTCTCTCTCTCTCTCTCTCTCTCTCTCTCTCTCTCTCCCCAGTGTCCTCCTGTATCTGTCTATCCATTGTCTGTCTATCCATTGTCTGTCTATCCATCTGTCTATTCATCTATCTCTGTCTACATGAGTCGGTGATGAAGGGAAAAATAACAGTGAAATAAAGAGAAAATAAATGAATAATGTTGAAGGTTGCAGGACACACACACACACACACACACACACACACACACACACACACACACACGTACGTACAAAGAGCACAAAGTAAGTTCTTAACCTCCGTTTTTATGTGTGTTTTTATTGAATATATAATTAAGGGATCATATCAAGTGTGTGTGTGTGTGTGTGTGTGTCAGTCATAGTTATCCCCCTCCTACTTGAATGTTTGTTTGTATTTAAAACTTCAAAGTTGCCACGACGCGGATTTTAAGCCTCACACACACACACACACACACACACACACACACACACACAAAACGATAACAAATATGAACAAAAATACATGATACTGATCCATCGGCAATTATATACTATACACAAACTGTATCCTGTATTCCTGTACTATCCTGCCACACACTCGTACCCGTGACCACTGTATCCTGCACTATCCTGCCACACCCTCGTACCCGTGACCACTGTATCCTGCACTATCCTGCCACACCCTCGTACCCGTGACCACTGTATCCTGTACTATCCTGCCACACACTCGTACCCGTGACCACTGTATCCTGTACTATCCTGCCACACACTCGTACCCATGACCACTGTATCCTGTACTATCCTGCCACACCCTCGTGCCCATGACCACTGTATCCTGTACTATCCTGCCACGGCCTTACAGTCTAGCGAAGGTTGAGGAGGCACTCAATAACATAAATAAAATATCCAGGAAATATATTGATCACAACAATAATGTGTGTGTGTGTGTGTGTGTGTGTGTGTTTTCTAATCTTACCCGCTATCTTTTAATAAATCTCGGAGTCTTGTAATCCTGTTCAGGCCTGTAATTATGCTCAGTACTGTAATTATGCTCAATACTGTAATCATGCTCAGTACTGTCATCATGCTCAATACTGTAATCATGCTCAGTACTGTAATCATGCTCAGTGCCGTAATCATGCTCAGTGCCGTAATCATGCTCACTCCTATTCAGAATGCTCCGTGTGTTGTTATCGTGAGGTACTGTACTCGGTGTGGGAAATTACAGTAGAACAGATTTTCCTGAAGAATTCTTATTTTTTTTCTGTTTCCCTGGCGGCAAAACCTAAGCTAATCTAACCTAGCCAGACCTAAATTACCTTACCTTTTGCATTGCCTTACCTTACCTTACCTTACCTTACCATTACCTTACCTTAACTTACCTTACCTTACCTTACCTTACCTAACCTTACCTGACCTGACCTGACCTGACCTTACCTTACCTTACCTTACCTTACCTTACCTGACCTGACCTGACCTTACCTTACCTTACCTTACCATTATCTTACCTTACCTTACCATTACCTTACCTTACCTTACCTGATGACAAGGAATGCGTAAAAAAAGTTGGAAGTAAGTTTGTTCGCTGGAGTATTTTTTCTATTGACGATACGTTATATATGTAAATTATTTTAACTGAACAAGAGAGAGAGATGAGCACGGGTTTGTCTGTAAGAGAGAGAGAGAGAGAGAGAGAGAGAGAGAGAGAGAGAGAGAGAGAGAGAGCAGCAGCAGTTATCAAGTAATTTCCAATGGAGCTCAGTTGGGATTCTCACTTGTTTACATCAGCTTATCAGGTCAGGTCAGGTCAGGTTGATCAGATTTCCCATATTGCAATACGGTCACCTTATTATTTTTCTTAGTGTGTATGTGTGTGTGTGTGTGTGTATTTAAGAGGCTCAACTATTGTAATTCATTGTTTCCTGTCCACCTGTGGCTTTGACTCAGGTGGGCGGTGACGTCACAGGGAGCCTAGGAGGTGACGTCACAGTGAGGCGAGACAACCGCGGGGTAAATACCTGTTCTCGCCAGACCGGAAACCTTCCCTCCTGTCACGACGTTTGGTGGAGAGAGAGAGAGGGAGAGAGTGTTTTTGCGCATATATGTCTGGACGTCTACGTATAGCTGTGTGTGCATGAGCCCGCACTGATAGATATAAGAACAGCACCATCCCGTCTATTGTTAAAATAATAAACAACTCCTGGTTTATGTACTGTACAGCCCTGTAAATGTATTCAACGCATATCATTATGTCTAAATCACATGTAAGTCTGTATATTTTCAGCCACCGGCTGCAACTCTATTAATAAACCGTTTATTATTATTATTATAGTGTTTAAAATAAAGACGTTTAATTTAAAGTGAACATCGGGACCCGTTGCTTTACCTTGACTCGGTAATAACGTATTTAGCAATTTCCCTTCGAGAAAGTGTGTGTGTGTGTGTGTGTGTTTTTTACCAGAGCAGGATCCAGCTTAAGGCCACATTTAGAATGGTTGTGGCCACACCCAGGGCCACCTCTTGGTCACATTGTGGTGCTGCAGTCTTACTGAGAAGATTCTGGCCACATTTTGAGGTACATGGCCAAACGGTGGGGAATTTAGTCATCCTGTAAGGGGTGTGGCCACATTGAAGGCAGCGCCAGGGCCACACAGTGAGGGCTTGTCCACCCCCCTCCGGCCACCCAGACACAACACTACACCCTCCGTTATACCATTATGCAAATATGCAGGCTTTTGCTTTGAGGTGTGTGAATACATTGTGACGGCCGCTGTGTACACCCGCACATGTGTACGTCTCACACACACACACAGTTAAGCCATGTCTCTTCATTGATATTTGTGTTAATGTTGGACAAATGATATTAATTGTTTTAGGTTAAATAGTCAGTAAATTATATATTGTAGCTCTTCTCTGTGTTGTTCCCTCATGGTTGATATATTGTAGATGATGTTGTTTGTGAGTGTTTAAATAACATAGTTGGGTTGTTGTGGCGAACTGATTGGTTCCTGCACATCACACAGGAGAGAGAGAGAGAGAGAGAGAGAGAGAGAGAGAGAGAGAGAGAGAGACCTTTAAATACGCTGACTATTGTGATTAAGTAGTCTCAAAATGATGATTATGTTAATTATAATGTAATTTAGTACTACTATCATTTAGTAGTAGTTGTTATCGTATTAACAGTATTTATGTTGCAACAACACAAAGAAACAAGAGAAGTGGTGCTGATTTTAATGATAATTAAAGAATTATTCTTGGTTTTCATATATTATTTTCAGTGTTTGTGTTGGTTTATGGCGGTGATTAACCTGCAGGTCAGGTGAGGCCTCAGCACGACGCCTTGTTACTGGGGGTAAAGATGTTCCTTTATTGTTAGTGTTAACATTAAGACCAAGTGTGTGTAAACCTCTCAAGGCGGCGTACAGAAGCAAGAGGCCAAATCGCACACGCAACAGGCCAGGGATCCTCAGGCTGTGTGTGTGTGTGAATCTATGAACGTTTTTCGTCGAGCTCAGTTGCCGCAAGCGGCAAGTCACACGTTGCCGGGGCCTGCGCACAGCCAGCCGTACGATAATGCTCGCTAATTCCCTGGCGTTAGGACTTTTACAGTCGTTTTATTAAGATTTTATTTTTAATTTATTCTCGAAAATAATTTAATTGAAGCGATAATGATAGCGGCACTACACTTGGTGATCACTGGTGGTCCCTGACGGAGGCCGCTAAAATTGGTGTTTGTACGATAACTGGCAAAGGTCGGGGAGCCCTAGGATCGACCTGACGTGTGTTATCAGTTAGTGCTTGACCACCGTCATAAGAGGGTGTTAGATCACTGCTCTCCGATCTTCCTTGTCAAACGTGAGCTTCTTGGAAAAGTGAAACAGCATCTGAGACAACGTGTATAGTGATTACAAGTGATTTGTGGATGTTAAATACAACTGGCCGAGGGGAGCCGCTGCCTCTTACTGGCCAAGGTTTATAACCCTTTGATAATAGGTGATTCTGACACGAGTTCGCACCGCTGGTATTGACAAGACTTGGGTAAGCTGCGGGTGATGACGAAGAAAAATGCAGTGGAACAGCAACCCCGTTGAATCAGGTAGGGACACTAGCCTCTACTTGTTACTTGTGTGCCGTAGTTATTAATGATACTACAGTACGTAGTTGTGAGGCCGGGCCCTAGTTTATACGCGCGGTAGATTAAGTCATAAAATATTGACCACAAGTGAATTACTGGTGAAGGGTGACAACTACGAGTGTGTTAAGGTGTGTTAGGTGGATGACCAGCCTTCAGTGGTGATGTGTCTTGTCACCAACACACACGACGCCCTGTACTGAAGGAAGGTTATCACCGCCCTCTGCTCTATAAGGACTCGGTAAAGGAGCCGTACTCTCGTGTCTATTGTTGGATATTGATACTGATGATGAACACTTTATTGAAGCGAGTTTAACGGCCCAGTGTGTGCTAATGTCTTATGAAGACGCTTTCTAATTATAACTGAATTACATGAGAGGATTTTTACAACTTAACAGACTGGAGTTGTGCTTAGGTGTGTGTGTGTGTGTATTTGTTTGTTTGTATGAATGTACTGTATGTATATATGTAAGTTGTCAAGAGAAACACACACACACCACTAAGACAAACCACAAAAGGTCCGGAAACAGCTTCTGTAAAGGACTTTTTTTTCCTCTTTCCTCCTGTCCTCTCCTCACAACACACCTTGACGACCTGGGTGTACGGAGGAGGACGGTAGCGTGTGGAGTCCATAGATCTACTGAAGGCACAGTTCGGCATGGCACCCTTACCAAACCTGTCCAAGTTATAATTATTGCTGTTTGCAGAGTTGACCTTGTGTGTGTGTGTGTGTGAGGTATTAAGTCCCACTAGGGTTAAAATGGATCTTTTAAAAGGTTACTTACTTAACGCATTGAACGAAGAGCCCTACGGTATAATATCACGTAAATGTGATGCTTCTATGAGTGAGGTTTTTAATTTTTTTTTAGTCAATCTCCACTGTTTCGTTTCATTGTTGGGTGACTGGTGACCCCCCCCTCTCTCTCTCTCTCTTTCTTGATGTAAAGAGAGAGAGAGAGAGAGAGAGGAGACGGCGAAAGTAAGTTTATTATTCCGGGTACCTTTAAAAGCTAGCGAGGAACTGCCCGCAACATAACAATAAAATTAGAAATATATGGACGATTTTTATGTTGAGTTGCGTCGTTACGTTTGACCCAGATTTAACTCTTTAAAGAATTGTATTAAGCAACAGAGGGTTATGTATGTATATGTGTGTGGTATGTTTCTGGTGTTTTATGTGTGTTTGTGGCCTTGTATGTGTGTTTGTGGTCTTGTAAGTGTGTAAGTGCGTGTTTGTGGTCCTGTACGTGTGTTTTTGGTGTTGTATATGTGTGAGTGTGTGTTTCTGGTGTTTTATGTGTGTTTGTGGCCTTGTATGTGTGTTATTGTGCGTTTGTGGTCTTGTACTTGTGTTAGTGCGTGTTTGTGGTGTTGTATGTGTGTTTGTGTGTCTTTGTGGTCTTGTATGTGTGTTAGTGCGTGTTTGTGGTGTTGTATGTGTTTTAGAGTGTGTTTGTGGTCTTATACGTGTGTTAGTGTGTGCTTGTGGTCTTGTATGTGTGTTTGTGGTCTTGTACGTGTGTTAGTGTGTGTTTGTGGTCTTGTATGTGTGTTAGTGTGTGTTTGTGGTCTTGTATGTGTATTAGTGTGTGTTTGTGGTGTTGTATGTGTGTTAGTGTGTGTTTGTGGTGTTGTATGTGTGTTAGTGTGTGTTTGTGGTCTTGTATGTGTATTAGTGTGTGTTTGTGGTGTTGTATGTGTGTTTGTGGTCTTGTATGTGTGTTTGTGGTCTTGTACGTGTGTTAGTGTGTGTTTGTGGTCTTGTACGTGTGTTAGTGTGTGTTTGTGGTCTTGTACGTGTGTTAGTGTGTGTTTGTGGTGTTGTATGTGTGTTTGTGGTCTTGTATGTGTGTTTGTGGTCTTGTACGTGTGTTAGTGTGTGTTTGTGGTCTTGTATGTGTGTTAGTGTGTGTTTGTGGTCTTGTACGTGTGTTAGTGTGTGTTTGTGGTCTTGTACGTGTGTTAGTGTGTGTTTGTGGTCTTGTACGTGTGTTAGTGTGTGTTTGTGGTCTTGTACGTGTGTTAGTGTGTGTTTGTGGTGTTGTATGTGTGTTTGTGGTCTTGTATGTGTGTTTGTGGTCTTGTACGTGTGTTAGTGTGTGTTTGTGGTCTTGTACGTGTGTTAGTGTGTGTTTGTGGTCTTGTATGTGTGTTTGTGGTCTTGTACGTGTGTTAGTGTGTGTTTGTGGTCTTGTATGTGTATTAGTGTGTGTTTGTGGTGTTGTATGTGTGTTTGTGGTCTTGTATGTGTGTTTGTGGTCTTGTACGTGTGTTAGTGTGTGTTTGTGGTCTTGTACGTGTGTTAGTGTGTGTTTGTGGTCTTGTACGTGTGTTAGTGTGTGTTTGTGGTCTTGTACGTGTGTTAGTGTGTGTTTGTGGTGTTGTATGTGTGTTTGTGGTCTTGTATGTGTGTTTGTGGTCTTGTACGTGTGTTAGTGTGTGTTTGTGGTCTTGTACGTGTGTTAGTGTGTGTTTGTGGTCTTGTATGTGTGTTTGTGGTCTTGTACGTGTGTTAGTGTGTGTTTGTGGTCTTGTATGTGTATTAGTGTGTGTTTGTGGTGTTGTATGTGTGTTTGTGGTCTTGTATGTGTGTTTGTGGTATTGTACGTGTATTAGTGTGTGTTTGTGGTCTTGTACGTGTGTTAGTGTGTGTTTGTGGTCTTGTACGTGTGTTAGTGTGTGTTTGTGGTCTTGTACGTGTGTTAGTGTGTGTTTGTGGTGTTGTATGTGTGTTTGTGGTCTTGTATGTGTGTTTGTGGTCTTGTACGTGTGTTAGTGTGTGTTTGTGGTCTTGTATGTGTGTTTGTGATGTTGTACGTGTGTTAGTGTGTTTGTGGTCTTGTATGTGTGTTAGTGTGTGTTAGTGGTCTTGTATGTGTGTTAGTGTGTGTTTGTGGTCTTGTATGTGTGTTTGTGGTCTTCTTTGTGTGTTTGTGGTCTTCTATGTGTCTTTGTGGTCTTGTATGTGTGTTTGTGTGTGTTTTTGGTCCTGTACGTGTATTAGTGTGTGTTTGTGGTCTTGTACGTGTGTTAGTGTGTGTTTGTGGTCTTGTACGTGTATTAGTGTGTGTTTGTGGTCTTGTACGTGTGTTTGTGTGTGTTTTTGGTCCTGTACGTGTATTAGTGTGTGTTTGTGGTCTTGTATGTGTGTTTGTGTGTGTTTGTGGTCTTGTATGTGTGTTAGTGTGTGTTTGTGGTCTTGTACGTGTGTTAGTGTGTGTTTGTGGTCTTGTACGTGTGTTAGTGTGTGTTTGTGGTCTTGTACGTGTGTTAGTGTGTGTTTGTGGTCTTGTACGTGTGTTTGTGGTCTTGCACGTGTATTGGCGTTACAGACCTTGTTTTCGCGGTGGTGAGAGTTAAAGATAATGTATTAGTGAATATTGAACTAAAGACGCTTCTACTCCCTTTAACAGTATCTTCTCACTTTAAGAGGGTTTTCTCCCTGTAACAGATTATTCTCCCTATAAAGATAATTCTCCCTGTAACCAAATCTTCTCCCTGAGTCTCCATTCTTGGGGGTTTTAACATACAACTTTGTTTCCCACAGTGAATAAAACTGCACCGTGTTCACTGCTGATAAATCTTCCCAATGATCTTAGTCTGGCCAGCGTTTTCCCCGTGTTGGTTTATCGCCAATATCGTGCCTTGAAAACCTTAATATTTACCCCCATGGTTTAAAAGGTGAGGTAACGATACGATATGTTGTGGTCTCTCTCTCTCTCTCTCTCTCTCTCTCTCTCTCTCTCTCTCTCTCTCTCTCTCTCTCTCTCTCTCTCTCTCTCTCTCTCTCTCCTTCCCATCCACTTACCCAGTTCTTGAGTGTGTGGAGGAGAGGAGAGGAGAGGATAAGAATACATGGAGAGGAGGAGGAGAAGGAGATAGAATAAAGAAGCGTGGTTAGGAGGAGGAGGAGGATTGGAGATACGTACTGGAGAGAAGAAAGAGGAACAATCAAAGAAAAACAAATAAATATACGTGGTGAGGAGGGTTAGTGTGTGTGTGGGTGGGTGGGTGTGTTTTTTTTGTATGATTTTTGTTGTTTATATAAGATACGTGGTGGTGTGTTGTGGTAATTGTGTATTTACAATGTTGATGACGTGTTATAGTGACTGAGGACGTGATATAATGACTATAATGCCGTGATACATTGACTATGGTGCTGACGTGATACATTGACGATGGTGATGACGTGATATAGTGACTGTATTGTGTTTGTATAATACTGACTGTGTATTTCCACCGTGACGTGCCGACTGTATTATAATATACATTAATAGCTTGGTGCTGTATCCAGACTACAAAACAAAAATCCAATAACAGCAATAATGAAAAAAATATTCATTTATGTATTTCGATATCAATATACACAAGAACTGTATTAATATAATATATATGTGTGGCCGACTATTTTGGTGTATTATTTAAACGTGTTGACATGTATTGTATTGACTGTGTGTGTGTGTGTGTGTGTGCGCGCGCGCGCGCGCGCTTTGTTTACAAAATCATTCGACACAGGAGTTGTGCCAGACTTGTGGAAACAGGCAAATGTAGTGCCCATATTCAAAAAGGGAGACAGAGCATCAGCGTCAAATTACTGGCCGATCAGTTTGACGTCAGTCAAATTAATCTACGAGAAGCAAATTAATCTACGACTCTCAACATGGGTTTACAAAGGGAAAATCTTGTCTTAACAAATCTGCTGACGTTTTTTTAGGAAAGTCTTCGAGGTAGTAGATAATGACGAAAATTACGATGTTACTTACTTAGACTTTAGCAAAGCATTTGACAGAGTACCGCATCAGAGGCTTCTGAGAAAAATTAAGGCTCATGGTATCGAGGGTAAAGTTTTAAATTGGATAAAATCATGGCTCACTGATAGAACGCAGAGGGTCAGCGTAGATGGTGTTAAATCTGAGTGGGGCTGTGTAACCAGTGGGGTTCCCCAGGGGTCAGTATTAGGCCCACTCTTGTTCATAATCTTCATAAACGATCTAGATACTGAGATCAGCAGTGACATAAGCAAGTTTGCGGATGACACCAAAATAGGGCGGCAGATTAATTCAGGGCAGGATGCAAATGCACTACTGGAGGATTTAAATAAACTGCACTAGTGGTCAGAAAAATGACAAATGAAATTCAACACCAGCAAGTGCAGCGTACTTAATATTGGAAGAACAGGTACTGTCAATGCATACAGCCTTAACAACATCAACCTTGAGAAGTCGACTTGTGAAAGTGACTTAGGGGTACTTGTAAGCCCGGACCTACGGCCTAGAAAACAGTGTGTTAATGTTCGAAATAAGGCAAGCAGAGTATTAGGTTTTATATCTAGAAGTGTAAGTAATAAGAGTGCAGAGGTCTTATTGCAACTATATCTTGCGCTAGTCAGGCCGCACCTCGATTATGCGGTTCAGTTCTGGTGCCCCTATTATAGAATGGATATCAATTCACTGGAGTCGGTGCAACGAAGAATGACGAAAATGATTCCGGGACTTAGAAACCTTCCATATTAAGATAGGTTAAAGAAACTAAACTTGCATTCCCTAGAAAGACGAAGAGTGCGGGGAGACATGATAGAAGTATTTAAGTGGGTGAAAGGAATCAATAAAGGGGATATGGATAAAGTTCTTATAATATCCGAGCAGGATAGGACTCGTAGCAACGGATTTAAGTTGGATAATTTTAGGTTTAGGAGGGAGATAAGAAGGAACTGGTTCACAAATAGGGTGGTGGACGAGTGGAACAAGCTTAGCAACTTTGTAGTAAGTGCTGGAACGCTGGAGAGTTTTAAATGGAGGCTAGATAGATTCATGAATGATAGAGAATGGTAGTAACTCTCGACAGGAGCTGCCATGCACAGGCCAACCAGCCTATTGCAGACTCTTTATTTTCTTATGTTCGTGTGTGTGTGTGTGTGTGTGTGTGGTAGTAATAATGATAATAATAGACGGTTTATTAATAGAGTTGCAGCCGGTGTGTGTGTGTGTGATCTGATGTGTGAAATAAAGATAATTTTTATATACAGTGAAAGATTTTTATTTTGGATGTTTTCCGATGACGTGTTTTACAGGTATGAGGAACGTTTGTTGTTGTTGAAGGTTCATTGAATCGTTGCTTAATGATCTGTTGAACATGAATTGATTATTTTGTTATTATTTATTAGACGTTTTCCATTTGTTTGTTTGTTTTCTTGTTTTTTTAAGTATACACGTTTGTCTTTTTGTGTTTTAGACGTATAATGAACGTTTGGTGTTTTGTTTCTTAGAGGTATATAAAAATACTTATTGTTTTTATTTGTTTTTGTTTTGCCTTTGAAACGTGTATGGAAATTTTGTTGTTGCCGTTTTTGTTTTGTTTTTTTAACCGTCTGTTTGGTGAGGTTTCTCTCAGCTAAATAACATTGACTGTCGTTAACCAGACTAAAAAAAAAACACATAGGCGACACTAAATACTCCATAAAGGGTTAAACGTGGATAAAGCCGTTGGTATTTTGTTTCATTAGATGTGTAGTAAACTTTTGGTATTATTATGTCTGTATTTAATTTTTGTATTAATTTTCTTTTGTTTATAGTTTTTAATTGTTGTTTTTTTGTCACTGTTTGTCAGGAGTTTTTTTTTTTATAAAACTAAGATAAAGTAATGATATAAATATTCTTCCTCGGTTCCCAATAAGAAAACTAAAGAGTACTGAATAGTGGTAGAAGTTTCCTCACTGACTTGTGGTCGTGGAGGGAGGGAAGGGGCAGGAGGAAGGGAAGGAGAGGGGCAGGAGGGAGGGAAGGAGAGGGGCAGGAGGGAAGGAGAGGGGCAGGAGGGAGGGAAGGAGAGGGGCAGGAGGGAAGGAGAGCGAGGGATGGTTGGTGGATATTTTTGTGCGGAAATAATTGGTAAGATAATACTCTGTTATCGAAGGTTTCCCATTGACTTTCATTATTGGAATAGCTTATTATAGAGAGAGAGAGAGAGAGGGGGGGGGGGGAGAGGGAGGCTTATTATAGGGAGGGAGAGAGAGAGGGAGAGGGGGAGAGGGAGGCTTATTATAGAGAGAGAGAGAGAAAGTGGCTTATTAATTATTATATATATAGAGAGAGGCTTATTGATATTCTAAGCCCACGAGTCTTGATGATGAAGCCGGGGGTGGGGAAAGGGTGAGGGGAGGAAGGGTGAGGGGGGGTAAAGGGTGAGGGGGGGGTATTTCTTCGGCCTCCGGTTTCATTTTGCCAAGAAGAAATTGTAATTAAGTGGCGAAAAATATGGATTGAAAGGGGGTGAATCTCTCTCTCTCTCTCTCTCTCTCTCTCTCTCTCTCTCTCTCTCTCTCTCTCTCTCTCTCTCTCTCCACCATCCACACGGTATGCAGATGGAGTGTGTTAGGGGGACTGTATGCCTTGTGTGTGGGGGGGGGGGGGGTGACGTGTGTGTGATGTTGCCTGTATATGTGTGTGGCGACCTGTGGTGTAATCGTCACCATGCTCACCTCGCAAGCAAGTGGACCAGGGTTCGATCCCCGGGCAGGGTGAAACTTTGGGCAAGTTTTTTTCTTTACGCCATTTGCCTCTGTCTACCCAGCAGTAATTGGGAACCTGGATGTTAACTGATTTGCGGATCATATTCCAGGGTAATGGTTAGCCAGTGCAGTTGGTGAGTTGTCCGGTCTTCTCGGACTATTCCGTGACACTGGGTCATGCAGCTCGTTAACTCAGGGTGTGGTTGTTTTTTTGGCGACAGCTTCTATACACAAGCAAATTCACGCCCTAGGTGCCGGCCATCCTCGAACACAAGGGGCAACCATTATATGTAGTTATGTGTGTGTGTGTGTCTAATGTGTCCTTTGTGTGTGTGTGTGTGTGTGTGTGTGTGTGTTTTTCGGGTGGTAGGCTGGCTTGTGTGTGTGTGTCTGTATGTATGTAGTGGTATGTGTGTATATATGTATGTACGGTAGAGTAGTGATGTGTGCGACTGTTTGTATGTAAGTAAAGTAGTAATTGTGTGTGTATGTAAGTAATGTAGTGATATGTATGTAATGGTGTGTGTGTATATATGTAAGTAGAGTAGTGATGTGTGCGACTATTTGTATGTATGTAAGTAAAGTAGTGATGTGTGTGTGTGTCCCCGGCTGGAGGCACTAAGAGCTCTCCAAGTAATCTGACAGACACACAGACACCCCGCTCATACTAGCTACATGTTTAGGTTGGTTTTAATTGAGCGTGTTTGTTGCCGGGGCAGGGATGACCTCTCCGCCCTCTGTGTGTGTGACTCGTCTAGATGGTGCAAACTTGACCTGACAAACACATCAGTATCCATGAGGTGTTTTGGCCGACACATAGACGAATCTTATGACAGATAGAAGTGTATCGTGTAGTGATGATGATAATAATAATAATAATAATGATAAAAACAATGATAAAAATAATGACTATCAATAACAATAGTAATAATAGTAATGATGTAATAATGACAATACTACTACTAATAATAATAAAAGACGATAGTAAAAAGTAATAATAGTAATAATAATAAATAATGCCAGTACCAGCGTGAGTGATCTGAGACTTTGACCCGTATGGACAAGGCAGCTTTAGGAGTTTGGCAGAGAATGTGTGTTGCAAGCAGTGATCAGTGTTGCCTCTCGCTCGGCTCCACTTGTTGACATTGCTAGTTATACACTGACACCATTGACCTTCCAACTCTCACCTGACCTGTTGGCTTTGGTGAGGATAATACTGCCATCACTACAACAATAATAACAACAATAACATCAGTGACAAGAACAACAACGTAACATTAATACTACCACTACTACTACCACTACTACTACTACTAATAATAATAATAACAATAATAATAATAGTAACAGCTCTATTACAGATTACATAGCGATACAAATAAAGAGAAATAGAATACAAAATACACCAATACAGAACAACAACTACCAAAAAAATAATAATGTTTGTATGTGACCTAAACACATTAATGGTAGCAGCTGGTCTGTTATACATAAAGGGAGACGGTGAGTTAAGAGAGCCGTCTAGGGGGTCGTCTTGTATACATAGTTACGATACTTGTATACATAGTGAGTTACGATACTTGTATACGTAGTGAGTTACGATACTTGTATACATAGTGAGTTACGATACTTGTATACATAGTGAGTTACGATACTTGCATACATAGTGAGTTACGATACTTGTATACATAGTGAGTTACGATACTTGTATACATAGTGAGTTACGATACTTGTATACATAGTGAGTTACGATACTTGTATACATAGTGAGTTACGATACTTGTATACATAGAGAGCTAGGATAGAAGTTGAGTCTCCTTCCTCAATATACAATGTATTAGACACTATTTTACGTGTTTAAGTATATAGATAGATAGACACCCACATCTCCAGCTTATTTCACCTGAAGATTAATCACCCTAACGTTGCTCTGGGGGTCAGGTTAAATAAGCTGGGGTTGTGTTATTCCTTGGGTGATCCGCTGTCTCTTGAATAGGATGAGCTTACTGGGACCAAGAGTAACCATGAACTCTGAGACGAGGGAAGGAAGATGAATTTTGGGAGCATTAGCCGTCGAAGGGGGGAGGGGATGGAGAGGGGGGGGTTGAGGGAGAGATTGAGAGAGGGGGGTTGAGGGAGAGAGAGAGAGGGGGGAGGGAGATTGATGGAGAGAGGTGGAGAGGGGGGGTTGAGGGAGAGAGAGAGAGAGAGGGGGGAGGGAGATTGAGGGAGAGAGATGGAGATAAAAGTTGTGAAAAAGAGAGGAGGTTGGAATCAGGTTGAGAAGGGGGAAGGAACTGAGAGTTGGGAGGACTGAAGGAGAGGGAGAGAGATAAAAACAGAGAGTTAAAGGAAGCTAAAGAGAAGGTGAAAGAGAGCGACAGAGAGAAAAAGAGAGACAAAGAGAGAGAGAGAGAGAGATCCTTCTCCTCCTCCTCACACTTCAGGGCTCCAACGCTACACTCAGATACTCAAACGCTCGTAAGTTAAAATTTCCTTCCCTAACTGGAGACGTAAGGAAGCATCTTAACCATCCGACGTAGTTAAGTCACCGAGGAACAGAGGCTTAAGGTCTTAGAAGGCGTCCAATTTGCGCAGAGACTATAATTAAGTGGTTTGTCTTCTTCATAACTGGAGACGTAAACATATATGTACCTTATTGGCTGGCGAGAAGGTTAGAGTACAAAGATGATTGGTCACATTATCACCAGTTAGAAGGACTGACTGTACTTTTGACTGGACACGTTCACATCACCAGTTAGAAGCGCTGACTGTACTTTTGACTGGACACGTTCACATCACCAGTTAGAAGCGCTGACTGTACTTTTGACTGGACACGTTCACATCACCAGTTAGAAGGGCTGACTGTACTTTTGACTGGACACGTTCACATCACCAGTTAGAAGGGCTGACTGTACTTTTGACTGGACACGTTCACATCACCAGTTAGAAGGGCTGACTGTACTTTTGACTGGACACGTTCACATCACCAATTAGAAGGGCTGACTGGACACGCTGTTCTTATGTCCCCAGTTAGAGGGACAATATCTAAGGTACAAGAATCTTTGTGAATCCAGAAATTGAACAGAGGGCAATTGTGAAGACCTTGGAAGGGGAAGGGGGGCTAGGGGAGGGGAAGGGGGCTAGGGGAGGGGAAGGGGGCTAGGGGAGGGGGATGAAGATTGGGGGCGAGGTGAGAGGGTGCTAGGGGAGGAGAGGTGAGTGGGGCTAGGGGAGGAGAGAGGTGAGTGGGGCTAGGGGAGGAGAGAGGTGAGTGGGGCTAGGGGAGGTAAGGGGAGAGTGGGTGCTAGGGGAGATGAGGGGTGAGTGGGTGCTAGGGAAGGAGAGAGGTGAGTGGGGCTAGGGGAGGAGAGAGGTGAGTGGGGCTAGGGGAGGAGAGGGGTGAGTGGGGTGGAAGGGAGAGTGGAGCGAGTGGGGGCTATAGTAGACACGCTGGGGCTCGTCTACAATTCAACACACTCCTCTTTAGTTCCTCTTGAGTTTAAACCATTTAATCTCCGTATTCTCCCCTTCTACTATTACTACTATTACTACTACTACTACTACTACTACTACTACTACTACTACTACTACTACTACCACCCTTAAACTCCCATACAAAACATCATTCACATTTCCATTAATCTCCCCTCCTCCCCCTTTTCTTCTTTATTTATCGTCCCTCCAACTCCTCCTCCTTCACCCCACCCCCTCCCCCCTTCCCTCCTCCCCCCCTTTACTCTCCTCTCTGCTGCTGCCGCCCCCTGTCTCTGTTTTTTGGAGGCCCCTTAGCGCATTATTCTCCCCCATCAGGGCGGGTGAATATCTCTCTCTCTCTCTCTCTCTCTCTCTCTCTCTCTCTCTTTCAGTTGTATGTAAAGGCTATGTAGATGAGCCAGGATAGGATGTTGCAGTTGGGAATTGATGAAAGACATACCATAAGTTGGCCTTTGGTCTTGCTGGGTGCCAGACTGTCTTCCTCATGTGTGTGTGTGTGGTATGTATGTATGTATAAGTGTGCGTATACGTGTGTACATGTGGTCAATGAAGACAGCTGATGACTCCAGTTGTCTTCCTCAACATATATGACAACGAAGAACACAGTCTGTCTTCTGCTATTGACACAAGACACCCAATAGCAGCTGTGGCTTATCTAATAGCCTATCCAGACAATAGGACTCTCCCTAACGCTAGAATTAATCGTCATCCTTTGGGATTTTAAACTCATAATCCTTAATATTTTATTGTGAATGGTTGTTATGTATGTATGTATGTATGTACTGTAGCTCTGTGTATACGTGCTGTAATTTAGTATATATTGTCCTCTGGTGCCTGAGTACTAATTATGCTTTGTTTTTATTTTGTAACATCTATTTACCTGTTTTTGTAGCCATTCCTGTATTATTAACAAGTTACAGTAATCTTGTTTTATTTAGAGATTAATTATGATGAATTAACTAATGCAATCTGATAATGTATTCATTGTACTGTATAATGTATTGACAGGGAAAGTACTGTGCATAATGATATAGTACAAATATATGTACTACTTAATAAATTTATTACTAATGTGTTTGTTGGGGTAAAGTCATTTGTACTTTAAAACAAGATACATAATTATTGGTACAAACACGATGCGTCATAATTGGTACAAACACGATGCATAATAAATGGTACAAAATAAATGTTACAAAATTAGTATTAATTCTGGGCTCCGACGTTTATCATATTGATATTGTGTGTATGATTAAATAAATATTGTATGGTTGTATGTCGCGTGGGTATGACTAAATAAACACTGTATGGGTGTTGATCTATGTGTATGATTGTAACTCGCAGACTGGTTATACAGGCCTGATTGAATATAAGGTTCCGATTGTGTGTGTGTGTGTGCTACCTACAGTTATGAAAATATATACAGTCTCGCTAACACGGACTGGAGCAGAATATAAATGGGTTGGTGCTGGAGATGGAAACCTAAAGCTCGAGGGATTTATTCAGATAAGAAAGCGACAGGTACAGGTTAACGAGGTCTCGTATTGTGGGGGATTACGTGGGTCAGATGACGAGAGGGGGGAGGAGGAGGAGGTCTGACATTGTTGAGGAGGGGTAACAGGGGAAGGGGGGGGGGGGGTGGCAGGGGTGAGAGGGCATCGGGGTCTGACAAGGAAAGGTATATGACACTTCATTTATTCCCGCAGGTGAATTCCCGTGACATGGAAAGATACAATTGTGGGGGGGGGGGGGGGTGTAGGTGTGTGGGGGGATGTAGGTGAGTGTGGGGGGTGGTGTAGGTGTGTGTGGGGTGGTGTAGGTGAGTGTGGGGTGGTGTAGGTGTGTGGGGGGGTGTAGGTGTGTGTGGTGGGATGTAGGTGAGTGTGGGGGGTGTAGGTGTGTGTGGGGGGTGTAGGTGAGTGTGGGGTGGTGTAGGTGAGTGTGGGGGGATGTAGGTGTGTGTGTGTGGGGTGGTGTATATGAGTGTGGGGGGATGTAGGTGTGTGTGGGGGGTGTAGGTGTGTGTGGGGGGATGTAGGTGTGTGTGGGGGGTGTAGGTGTGTGTGGGGGGTGTGGGGGTGTAGGTGAGTGTGGGGGGTGTAGGTGAGTGGGGGGGATGTAAGTGTGTGTGGGGGGTGTAGGTGTGTGTGTGGGGGTGTAGGTGTGTGGGGGGGGATGTAGGTGTGTGTCGGGGTGTAGGTGAGTGTGGGGTGTAGGTGTGTGTGGAGGATGTAGGTGTGTGTGTGGGGGGATGTAGGTGTGTGGGGGGATGTTGGTGTGTAGGGGGGGTGGTGTAGGTGAGTGGGGGTGTAGGTGAGTGTGGGGGGTGGTGTAGGTGAGTGTGGGGGGATGTAGGTGTGTGTGGGGGGATGTAGGTGAGTGTGGGGGGATGTTGGTGTGTGGGGGGGGGTGGTGTAGGTGAGTGTGGGGGGGTGTAGGTGTGTGTAGGGGGATGTAGGTGTGTGTGGGGGGATGTAGGTGTGTGTGGGGGGATGTAGGTGAGTGGGGGGGGATGTAGGTGTGTGTGGGGGGATGTAGGTGAGTGTGGGGGGATGTTGGTGTGTGGGGGGGGGGGTGGTGTAGGTGAGTGTGGGGGGGTGTAGGTGTGTGTGTGGGGGGATGTTGGTGTGTGTGTGACTGTGTGTGCGGGGGTCAGTGTGTATGTGTGTGCACGAGAGAGATGACGTCGCGGCCTCACAAAATATAAGTTGATGACACACCATGAACAGGTAAACTGCCATAACTCACCTGACGCAGGACCGTGTACAACAACAACACGAGAACATTGTGATAAAAATATTTCTGTCTTGCTCTGGTGAATTTTTCTTTATATTTTACCTGTAAATCTGATATACTGAGTCAAGGTCAGGTTACATCAGCATACCTTTATACTTCTTCACTCAGTATATCTGCAGTACACATCTCATATACTCTCTTAGCACGTCAAGTTATGTTATAGTTCACCTGTTAATTAAAGTGTGTGGAAATTTATGGTCTTGTACTCAGTAGCTATGTACACTTCTGACTTGGATTTATTCTACCTGCCCTCTTCCCCCCCCCCCTCACCCTCACCCCCCCTCTCTATCCCAGGTAAAGTTAAGGTAATTGACCTGCCGATGGAGGTGTGTTGAGTGTAGTCTTGCTCACACAGTATAATATTGTCTGTGTATTATTACCCTGATCAACATAGTCACTTGAGTAGGGCGGTGTGTGTGTGTGTGTGTGTGTGTGTGTGTGTGTAAACCTTAGTGTATTATTTGCCTTGGTCAGTTTATCTGCACTCAGGTTGTCACATCTGCTGAGTTACAGTTATTGATGATCACAACTTCTCTTGTCGTTTCTCTGGTGGGAACAACTGGATACGGTAGTGAGTTTGTGGGTTCGTTTTCCCTTGTCGTGGGGTTGTGTATTGGAGGACGACTTGTAGGTAGTAGGTCGTGTTGAGGACGACCTATGTGGGTAATAAATACGAGTCGTTGTACTGTTGTTATTTTTAGTCGTCGATAAGTTAAGAGTTTTGTCGAGTGATTCTGTATTTTGTCAGGGGTCGATCGGTTGACTGGCGTTGCTATCGACCACTAGCTAGAGTTGCCATGCACTTGAAAGCTTTGCATTAAACTTTAAACCTTTAATGACCTTAAATGAGGAAACTTAAGCTGGTTTCCTCGAGCTTTAACTATTGTCTCAGTTCACCTTAAAGCTGCTTACCTATTTGGGGTTCCCTTCCCTCCCTCCCGTACACTTCCCTTCAAAATCAGTTAACGTATTGACTTCATACTTAGCAGGAAATTACCTTTGGTTTGTTTATTGTTTTATTGGGCCCAGTTTTTAAAAAGCTTATTTCAAGGTCATGTTTCGTAGTAAAGCTTTTATTTATTTATTTGAATATTATCCGATGTATCTGTTTGACGTTTGCTATGAACGTATTGTTGAGTAGGTCATGTTTATTATTATTATTATTATTATCATCATCGTTATTATATTGAAGTGTTCGTATTAGTGTTGCATTTGTGATTATTATTAACATTATAAATATTGTTGTTATTCGTGTCATTATTATTATTATTATTATAGTATTATTGTGTGAATTACTTATGATATTTCACTTATCATCCCGCTGTAACTTATCTCTGGACCCTGGGAAGTAAATAGCTGCGTTAAGATTAAAGTTTAGCTGACCGTCAAAATAAGCTGCTGTGTTTATAACTTTAGCTTCATGTCAAATAGATGTTTCCTGTAATATTAACTCGCTAGCTTGACTAGTTACACGTCAGTTTTCCTCACTTTTTTCCCTAAAATTTTCCCGGACTACATATAAAAGTCATCAAGTTTCTTACAAAAGTTCCCCAGTCTCATAAAAAAAGTCCCCAGTTTCACACACAATTTCCAGTTTCACACAATATTTCCCCAGTTTTCACGTGAAATTTCCCCAGATCCACATTAGAAAAACCCTCCTCGTCATGAACAATTTCCCGAGTTTGTTACAAAAAGTTGCTCAATTCTCCCCTATTTTTCCCTCATTAAGCTGTGAGTGCTGGGCGAGTAGCACAGCATAAACATGGCAGTCATTAGCACCCTGAAGTGTCATAAGTTGATGTGTTTAGTTTGTATTCTCAAGAGGGTAGACGCATGTAGTGCTTATGTTGTAAGAGGGTGGAGGGAGTGAGGGGTAATTGTTTTTGTTTAGTAGTTAGGCTGAAGAGTGTTAAGTAATGTAGGCCAGCCATTACACCAGAGGGTAAGCTGATATGAGGGGAGAGAGAGAGAGAATAACTGGGGAATAATGGTGTAACCGGTGATAACTGGGGCAGGCGGTAGGTTATTTCTACCAGTCACTCCGTATTGCCACTAAAGACACTTAGAAGGAACACTACTCTACTCCATACACAAGGGTATTGAGAACTAATCATAATGGTTCTTTGTTTATTAACGACGTTACTCAAAATGAACAGTTACACTTCAAAACAATAACCTATCATCCTAGCTTGCTAACCAGGGGCCACATGACCTTATACCCCGCCATGACACCCACACGCCCACACTTAACTCTCTCCAAAACCCGACTGTCATTTTCCAACTGTGTCGTCTACAAAGGAAGCTGAGGGAGGCCACCGCTTCATGACGTCAATTCTCACAGGTTTTCTTTTTGGTTCAGGTCTAAGGCATTCACTCTCACTGGTCCCTGCGATTAGCTTGAACCCTCAAGCGGGAAACACTCATGACATTATTACAATCTATCTGTCTGTCTGTCTGTTTCGTTATTGGGCAGGCATTTGTGTCTACGTCCGTTGGGGGAGGTGGTGGGGAGAGATTATAAATGATACTTCAGTCAGGGAGAGAAATCATTAACCAGAATTAGGACTTGTAGGTGAAAATATTCGTTTGACTGTATATTTAATGCTATTGTCTGGATACTCGTACACAAAATACTGATAATAGTGTAAATAAGCCGAGAATACCTGCCAGCAGTGCCTACACACACACACACCTGACACACACACACACACACCTGAAATACACCTTTGATATAACAATAGCTGTATCTACAAAGCATCAATAGTTTATATGACCTCTATTCGGATACAGGTGACAATACCGTATGTAACTGACCCTCTGATTGGTCTACAACAAGCCACTCGTGGATTGGTTGGGGTGTGATAACGTCATGACTTGCTGGGTCAACCTTAAACCATCGAGAACCAAGTCCTGTGTGTGACCTTGACCTTAGTGACCTTTGACCTGTGTGTATGTGTTTATATCTGGGGGTTATGTATGTATGTGTTGGTGAGTGGGTGTCTCTGTATATACAGTATGTGTGGATGGATGGACAGTGTGTGGATGGGGTTTGG